>JALLLS010000003.1:600000-944297 GCA_025094145.1 Spinellus fusiger | reverse complement strand
GTTCATTTTTCCCGGAAATTCATGGCTCTGTATTAATCTACATACATGGTCTATCAGACAAAGAAAAATTGGAAAGCAAATGTTTATAATTATTTTATTTTAAGAAGGCAATCTGTATAATATTTATAATATACCAAAGAATCGATTGGTAATATTAAATATATATTATTCTAAATCCAAACTTTTTAATAAGTGTATCATGAGAATATAATTGATTACTATTTGCTCATTTGAGTTATTTTATGATAGAACAACTGATACGGAAAGAATAGTCAAAGAAAACATTTGAATGATCAATACATCGTTCAAATAAGATAAAGTTTGCCAGAAGTACAGTCCCACGTAATAAGTGACTGAAAAAAATATTAATCTTTTTGAATTTTTTTTTTGAAAAATAAAGGTATTTCTATCAGTCCAAGATGTTCATAATAAAAAGTTCATGGAATAACACAAGATTTGGAACAGTTGTTCTTTAGATGATTATCTACATTTTAATTATATAAATATTTCTCAGTACTTTGTAGCAAAGCCTTTATTCTTTATCACAGAAGAGCACCTCCTTGACATGCTATCAACTAAATTTTCCAAAAATTCATTTGGAATCTTCTCCCATTCACTACGCAAGCATTGTTCAAGCTGTTGTGCATTGGCTATGCTTGTTCGATGCGGATTGATCTTTTTCTCAAGATAAGCCCAAACATATTCAATTGGGTTAAGATCTGGACTTTGTGCAGGCCAAAAATCAAAATCTTCGATCATACATCTCTCCTGTTTGTACCATCTGCTATATCCTCCAGTATGGCAAGGAGCACCGTCTTCTTGGAAGAGGATGGTCTCATTGAGGTTCTTTTGCAATTTCTGGATCCAGGGAAGAAAGTATTTGGCAAGTACATTGACATACTTGTCTTGATCAACTGACCCCTCCAAGAGTACAAGAGGTCCTACACCTCCACGCCAAAAGCAACCCCAAACCATGACTGAACCTTTGCCATACTTGTATGTCCTTTGCGTATGACGCTCCTCATACCTCTCACCCATTTTTCTGATTACTCTAGTTCCTTTATCGTTGCCCACAACTGTGAAACGAGACTCATCAGACCAAACGACGTTACTCCACCTATCCACTGGCCAATCAACCTTGTTTCTACACCATTCTAATCGCCTTTGCTTATGAGTAAGTGTCATACCAGGTTTTCTTGATGGTGAGCATGAAAAAACCCGAGTTCGTTCATGTATTTTACAAATGTGCTACGGCAAATATCCACGCCTGCATCATTGATATTCTTCAAATGATATGCAATTGTTTTCATAGGGTTTCTGCGAATAGATAAAACAATTGCCAGTTTTGAAGTAGATGAAACCTTTTCAGGTCTTCCTGTACGCACTTTAGGTCGATTTATGCCTTTGTTCTTATACAATTGGATAATCCTGCCCACTGTGCTCACTGGGATGTCAAGATCGTCAGAAATCTCTTGATAAGTAGCATATCTTTTCCATTGTCCAATGATTTGACCTCTAATAAACATATCATGCTCCCTTCTTTTAATAGAAGTATCTTCATGTTCTTGGCTAAGAGTTGGCTGATTTTCATTGCTTGAAGACATTTTTTGAATAAGTTATAAAAGAAAAGAGGTCTATTTTATTTTTGAAGAATAAAAAAAGGAAATTAATATTTTTTCCAGTCACTTATTACGTGGGAGTGTATCTCTAATGATTTCCAGAAGTAAAAAGCAAAAGAATAAAAGAGTTTATCTATTTGAAGAAAGTAAATGATAAGCATAGTGGAAGAATATAACTTCTGGTGAAGAAATATAAATTAGAAATATATACTGACTGGTAGAGAGCAAGAAATAATAAAATAATCTGATCTACAGGTCATCAAATTGTATGAAAGTCTGAGTTAGTTAATATATAGTCTGTCAAATATAGATGAGTAAGCTGATAGTGACTGTCACTTAGAATAGAGTTATTTCTAATTTTAAATAGTCTTTATCCCTATACCATTCTTGCCAAAAAAAAAAGTTTTAATAAATAAATAGAAAAAATCTGTGTCAAATGATAGGCTTTATTGTAATTTTTTTTGTAATTTTTATATCTTAGTTTAAGCATATTTCTTAACTGAAATAGCAATAGAAGTTTGAGGTGTAAGTTTGATTGATTGTCACTTTTTAATTCAAATTAGCTGGACACAAATATTTTATTATAACTTTGATTTAATATCACAAAGCCAGCCAAGTATGGAGATCAGAACATTATAAGTATAAAATGCCACTAAATAGCTGATTCTTGACTGCCTTACCTCTATCTTTTCCAACTACAATGTTTGCCAACACCCTTACTCCTGCTTTCTTGCTTACTGCCAGCACCTATGCTGTTTCCTGTGGAAAGAACCACAAGGCCTGGGTCTGGAACTGCCAAACAATCTTGGACAACTGGTCTCTGGATGACAATACAGTCTACTCGACCACAAGCAGCAATGTATGTATCTACAAGCATGATGATCAATACTTTGGATCAGTTGTATGCACTCTTCTCAAAGATGACTCGTGTGCTTTATCTATCTCTGGAAGCACCACAACTAGTGGCAGTGGACATACCGGAAAATAGTTGAAACAGTTTGTACAGGACTCTATTTCTCAGTGTACATCCAATAATCTTGTCAGTGCATCTGATGGAAACTCTATCAATTTTTTCTCTCAGAAGATGTGCCTATCTAGTATTCAGTATACCAATAGCTGCTAATGTATCTTTCTTTACATATTTATATAAAGAAAGGAATATTATAAACATTAACACCCGCAATAAACTAAACTATTAGCCCTAGTCCTTTGATCTGATTCAATTATTGTAAAGTGACAAAAAGAAAAAATCGGGGGGTTAAATCTAAGCTATTTCAGTGGGGAGGGTGTTAGAAAATAGATCGTAGTGAAAGGTAAGATGAACTCCGACAAGTACATCAATGTCTTAGGAGAAATCTACTGTCATGAATTCAAACATCTTTCTCATAAACTCTAAATTAAGTTACTACCTACAAGAGAAAATAAAGGTTTATTATACCAAACAAAAATTTGAGGCTGCTCTGATGCTAGAATAAGGTAAAATATCTAAAGAAGTAACAGATACCCTCATTGTCAGTATTGGGCGGAGATGCCAAGCAGTGATAAATGCTAAGGGTTGTCACAGTAGTTATTAGTTAACCTTACAATAAAACCACTGCATGGCTCTTCCCGCTAAAAATTCGGACTCGCCAAGTGGCGCCAATAGCCCACACAACACCCCTCATGGACCAAAACAACAGCGTAATGCTATATCTTTTCGTTCGTACTCGGCGGCAGCCAAGTACAAATCTGTGCCTTTGTCTGCTCCCAACACCACTCATGGCACTTCATCACGCACCCCTCGAGTCTGGAAACAGGCATCCAGCAAACAATAAAACCACTGTTATGTATTTTAGACACTATTCCATGTATCTATTGAAAATTTTATATAGTTCAAAGTGTTTTTTATTTTTAGGTGTTGGTTGCTATTCGCGCATGGGGCATACAGTTCAAAGTATTTTTATTTTTTGGGTGTGGTTTGCTATTCGCGCATTGGGCATGTTAGCCACCCTATGAGAACTTTTGAACAATTAAGATATACATATAAACACTTTCAAATACAAAAGTGGAAAGAATAAATGCAAGGAAAAAAGAAACAGAAGATATGAGTATATAAAACCTCGAAATGAGGGAAAAAATGAAGATAAATATGAGAAATGAGAGAAAATGACAATGCAGACATAGACATTAGTTTGAGCCTAATCCCACAAGCTTTCAATAGACCAAAGATTGGTCTATTTACAAGTCTTGTTGGGTGTGTTGATTGTCTCCCTCGACTCCTTCCATGGCTGAGTCAGACCCAAATACCTGGAGGGCTTCTTTTTCAAGGGTGGCGGGAGGGCTGGTGACTGTGGCCTTGGCCTTGAGGTCTGCCAAGAGCTTCTCAAAGGCAATGGTGGATAGACGGGATGTGGCAATGCTTGAGCCAAGGTGGCGAGTAATGCTGTACCCTAAATGAGTGGGGGCACGAAGACAAGTGTTGGACACTCTTTGCTCAAAGAGTTTTTGGGCCATTACAGCCTTGGTGCTATCTGACTCCTGCTGGAGCTTAGAGTCTGCAATCACCGTTGCAGCTACTGGATCAAAGCTTGCCTGTGGCTTGATCTTTGATTTCTCGAGTTTCTCCTCGAGTTCTTGCTTGAAGCTACCGTGTACAACCAGTGCAATTGTACCCCTTGCTGGGAAGTGGATGTCTATGATCCGTGACTGTTGGATCTTCAGTGATCCCAACATCTTGCGGATCTGGCCGTACTTGAGGTAGCGGCGACAGGGCAAGTATACAAAGTCGTATACTGAGGGCCCAGTAGGCTCTTGTAAGGCCCGAACTGTTTGTGCTCTAAGCACTGCTCTGGCCTTTGCTGTCTTCTTTGGTGGGGAGGCGTTCTTTTTAGCCATGTTGGCATAAGTGACAGTAGCCTTTTCTATGGCATCTGGGTTTCACTGTTGGGATAAGGGTGGAAATAGGGGCGGAGGGTGATTTGGGTGCATTATCTACACTCTTGGCATTGATCTGAGCCTGGAGAGATGTAATAAGGTCATCTTTGACCTTGACTTGTGCTTCCAATTCCTGGATGCGGAGTCCAATTGTTGCCATTTGTCTCTGAATATCTGACAGAAATGCCATCATCTACTGGGTGAATGTATCAGACTTTTCTACCTCAGTCATTTGATACTCGTAAGTATTTGCACGAGTGCGTTTGGTAAGTAGTCTGGGTTTTCTGCTGTCTGAGTTAGGAATGGTGGTAGCAGTGGTGGCCTCAGACACAAAGGGTCTGACAGGTGCTGATACAGGAGGTTGCTTGATGGTTGGTGGTTGGCCAGGATCCGTAGTTGGTGTATTCAATGTGTACTGTGTACTATGTGGGTGGATGAGGATTGTTGCTGATGGATGGATGTTACTTATGTTGAGTTTTGCGATTTGTATTTTTACTCTTTTGGGGTAATATTGATTACACGAAAGAGCCTCAAACTGTATATACAGTGAGAATCCAAACTCTTAGGGATATTTTTTACATTCCGATATACTTTTTGTATTAGGAAATACGTCTTCTTTGTCATGAAAACATACATTAAACACCTATCAATGACTTGGAAATTGGATAAAATATAAAGAAAGTCAACATAATAATAAACACAAATTTATTGAGTGAAACCCTTCAGTGTTTGGTGTGGACACCCTTTGAATCTATAACAGCCTTACATCTCCGATACATGCTCGAAATGAGGCTGTCTGAAATATCCTTGAGTAAATTCTCCTATTCTTCTAACAAAACAGCTTCCAAATTTTGAAGAATGATTTATAATATCATTTTCTTATGAATTATTGTCAATTTTGACGCATAAAGCACCTATGAGATTTAAATAAGGGGTTTATGGTGGCCACCCCTCCACAGCAACAATGCCCTCGCCTGCCTTTCACATCTTGGACTTTATGCTTTTATGACAGCTGAGATTCTCCTATTGAATAACACAACCCACCTCCAGATTCTGTAACTTGAAGCAAGACAGCTTGTGCAGTAAACTTTAAGTCCTTAATGTGTTTTTTTTTGCTGTCAATACTACCCTTTATAGAAATTCATATCCCTGTCTTGAAGCACTCGTTTTTCTTTTATCTTTTTACAATACGGGAAATGGACTGAACACCAACTCTCAATTTAACATAAATGGCAACCTGACTGGTGTAACTTACAGTAGCCTCGTGGGTAATGAGATAGATAATAGTCTTCAATATTTTTCTTCTTATTTCCAAGAGATCTTTTGGTTTTTTTTAGGGGTTGTCAGATGAAGTAGACGTTAGAAAGAAAACACAATAAATAAATATTTTTTAATGAGAAAATCCAAGGTAAAACTATGGTCTAGATTCAAAATATATCAAGAATTTGTATTCTTGCTGTATGTTATTAATTATTGTATTGTGGAATTTTAATGAAAAAGAAACGTGAGAATTTAGCAGCTGTTGATCTCATTAATGCTAGATAGGCACATCTTCTGAGAGTAGAAATTGATAGCATTTCCTTGAGTTGCACTGACCAAGTTGTTGGATGTACACTGAGAAATAGAGTCCTTTACAAACTGTTTCAACTGTTTTCCAGTTTGGCCCATAGAACGAGTTATAGTACTTGCAGAGATAGATACAGCACATGAGTCATTCTTGAGAAGAGTGCATACAATCGATCCAAAGTATTTATCGTCTTGTCTGAAGAGACAATCAGTACTTTTCGTGGCAAAATAGACTGTATTGTCATTTAGAGACCAGTTGTCCAAGATTGTTTGGCAGTTCCAGACCCAGGCCTTGTGGTTCTTTCCACAGGAAACAGCATAGGTGCTGGCAATAAACAAGAAAGCAGGAGTAAGGATGTTGGCAAACATTGTAGTTAGAAAAGATGGAAAGTAACAAACAATAAAAATTATTGATACTTTATACTTAGGTTTTTCTTTCTCTTTAGTTCTTAATGTGGGTTATAACATCTTATAGTTTCTACAACTGACTAGCTTTTACATATTTATTAATGTTACAGCAGAATACTCTAGCCTCTAACTGTTTTCAATTGTATAAACTTAACTATGTTAGACAAATTATTCATTTATTTAGTCTGATTTTTACTTTAATTTGATAACTTGAGTGAATCAGTATTAATCTATTTTCTTGTTCATTTATCTGCATGCACAAATGTTAGTTTATAAATAAGATAAAAAGGTGTTTCTCAGTGGTACATGTTAACTTGTTTAAACACCAGAAAGTATTATTTAACATAAATATTATTTTAGTGTTGACATGCAGTCTTGATGATATCCAAACATTTAATAATAATAATTGATCTAGTCTGAAAGAGATTTGATATAAAATGGCCAGAGAATAGATATTTAAACCTGTATCTCTTAGAGATAAGAATACACTTAAGTATGCCTTGAGACATTTTTAGTAAAAAAAAAATGGAAAGGCGTTTTATATGCTATTTTTTAAGACAGCAGCAGTATGCTATTTCATCGATTCTAAAAGTCTTTTAGAGCTTTAATCAATATTAATATGAGCTCTACTTACAGACACTCAGTAAAACCTTATTTTTCATCATTTTCCTTTATAGTAACTTGTCAAGTTACAAAGGTTTGTTTTTGAAAGAAAGAAGGAACTCTATACCATATTTGCCACTCCTATGCCTTATGATTGCCGAGACAGCATCAAGCCAGATGTGGTCAAAATTACTACATGCATGGCCATGATCACATTTTTGAAAGGAGACCAAGACACTCCATTAATCCAGAGAGTAACTTGTATTAAAATGTTTTCTGCTCTATGTTCTAAACAAATAGATAACTTATCAATCTTGATCTGGGCTTTTATTTAATATTGTACAATCTCTAGATGATAATTTAATAAAAGTATCAACTTAAATGATAGTTACAAAGAACATTAAGAAATACCTCTTACTTTTTAAAGCAGGCTTTTTGCTTACTGTTCCAAATAACAAAAATACTATATTCACACCTTGTATTCATAGAGATTAAACATTTAATGATGTATTGGATACTTTATTTGATGTATAAGTAATGTTATATACTTGAAAAATGACATAGAGTTAGACACTAGTAAATAGTATTTGATTCTACGAGACTGCCGAGTATCTGTTTTTTTTGTATTCTCAAACCTTGATGTTATCTTTATTAATTTGAAGTATAGGCATGTCAAATGTGACTACAATTTATATTAATAAATTATTGTTGTAACTATGAGATAGACATGACATTAGCTTTTTCACGTTTTATTTTATTTTCCAGATTTTTTTTTTAAAAAAAAAAGGTCGCATAAGAGATTTTAATCGCTGTTTATTGTTATTATTATTTCTCATAGGTACCTTTTTCTTTCTTTCAAAGATCATATATGTCTAGTCTATCTGATAAATCATCAGAGCTTTATTTATTTAAATAAACAAAAAAATATATGTCAAAAAGCACGAAAATATTTTATTTTAGTATTAAAACTTAAAAACAAACAATAAAAAAATACACACTTGTAACTAAATTAGGCTAAAAATTTTAAGTACACACCAGGAGATCTTTCTGACTTTTTAGCGATGATATTGTCTCTACATTCAGACACCATAACCACCTTTTATGGAAAAAGGTTTAAACTCAAGAGGTTGATGGACATCCAAATAATTATTTCCTTTTGTAGAATACCTCAATATCATTATATTATCAGTAAAATATATTGTTTATGAATAAAATTGTTTATTATAATATTATAGCTAATGATATACTATTGTTGTAAATGTGAAGGTTTTCTTCCCCTGAAAGACATATAGGACAAGGGAGGGAAAACTATCCCTGAATTTACTGAGAAGCTATTGTCGTATAACTCAGATCTTTGTAGTATAGAAAAACTATGTATATAAGTAGACCAAAATTCATACAATGAATCTTTGAGAAATATATCCTTTTAATTCAAACAAACACACCTCCTGTTTTTTGGGTTTTCCAACACTATGACTGTAGCTACTACCTAATTATATTCTCTCATAGCAATAGAATCTATACCCTAAAGGCCTTGTGCTTTACCCTTAGGAGATAGATAACTATGATCAGTACTATACCCTAGACATTATTGACCTTGTAGAAGACCACCTGAGAATGACTTGAGAAGAGTCTTTAATTGCCTAATAACAATGCAATTAGTGTCTTATGGATTACAATGATATCAAGCACAGATGAAGACACTGTTTACCTTTTTACTTTCAGAATAGTATTTGGTAGTGTCTATCACTTCCTTCTATTGTTTCTCTTTGTTAATAATAGTACATTACCTTGCTCACTTATGCTCATCTTGACAAGTACTTGGGTGTTAAGTTGTATGTGCAGTGTGGGAAACAACAAGAGAGGGTTATCAAAATAATACCCTGTTATCATTAAGTACTATTGTTAATACCAGTTACAATGAGATAATTGAGGTGATTATAAATATTGATTCAATGAATGGTTATAATGCTCTTAATATAAGTGAGTTTAGTTCTATTTTATGGATAATGACCACTAGAGTTAATTCAGTGTGTTCTATAATACATCTTTCTTAAGCAGTGTTATGCTGCAAATACTGTGGGCTTAAGGATAACACATTATGCTAAACAATAAATTCAGTGACTGAGTTGTCATTTTGGGGGTGATTCTTATTCTATTTCTTGTCTTTACAGCCAATTCTATACTTTTTGATTGTAAAGTCAATAGGCATTGCTAGAACAGGCAAGCAGAGTTTGAAATAGTTTATTTAGACAGCGAAAAATATTTTTAAAACACATTAGCCAATCATAAGACTATTAAGATTTCATTCTCAGGATAGTTCTTTATATATCCCAAAATCTTTTGGTGTGTAGCTCATTTAAACCGAGAGGGTATCTTTAGCCAATCATATCAGCAATATAATAAAAGTCAGTGATGATTATCTTATGTTAAGATCTTCTAATAAACACAGGATCTGTCAAATGTAATTGTGCAAATTAATATAATTAAAAATAATCTGGCACTAAAATACTCTGTTATAACTTTGATATGCTTTATTTTTCGATCCAACTACATTTCGACAATTAATATTTTCCACTCATGTATTTTGGATGCCTTATATGTGATATCTTCCTATTTAATAGGATCCTAAGGAGGCTCATAAACTTCAAAAACGCATGAATGCAAATAATAAAAAACACACACACACTCAGAAAAAACATTTCAAGCTGTAACTTTGATTTAACATTATAAAGATTAACCAATTATGGAAATTTAAATATTATTGGTTATCATACAAGTAAAAAGTTAACAAGATACAAGTATAAAATATCACTAAATAGCCGATTCTTGACTGCCTTACCTCTATCTTTTCTAATTACAATGTTTGCCAACATCCTTACTCCTGCTTTCTTGCTCATTGCCAGCACCTATGCTTTTTCTTGCGGAAAGAACCACCAGGCTTGGGTCTGGAACTGCCAAACAATCTTGGACAACTGGTCTCTGGATGACAATACAGTCTACTCGGCCATAAAAAGTCCCGAATGTGCTAACAAGCAGCATTCAAAATATTTTGAATCGGTTGTATGCACTCTTCTCAAAGATGACTCGTGCGCTTTATCTATCTCTGCAAGCATGATAACTCCTGCTAATGGTCATACGGGAAAAGAGCTGAAGCAGTTCGTACAAAATGCCATCTCTAAATGTACATATAACAACCTTGTCAGTGCATCTGATGGAAATGCTATCAACTTCTACTCTGAAAAAATGTGCCTATCTAGCATTAATGATGTCAAAAGCTGTTAATCTCTATTTTCTTGAATGTTTACTATACACACTAAAGATTTCTTATGTTAAATTAAATTAAATTAAATAAATACTCGGTGATTTTAAATTTCGGACTGCATTTACAGTTTACAGTTTACAGTATTTTTATTTTTATTCTTATTTTATTCTTAGAGTGTTTTAGATTCTATTCACGTATTAGACCTTATAGCTAATCTCTTGGAGCTTCTGAATAACTAAAGGGGGAGGGGGACATAGAAACATTTCAATTAAAAAAGTAAAAAATAAATCCAGTGAGAAAAGAAACAGAAAAATAGAAGTGTATAAAACCTCAAGATGAGAGAAAATTATGAGCAAGTAATAATGTAAGATCAGACACCCAAAAGACCATAGAGTCAGAAAGTAAAACAGAACAATAAATAGATGGTCGCCACAAAATGATGACTCAAAATCCAACGAGAGATACTCAAAGTAATTCGGACAATCCTGAAGATACATATAACAGTTACACTAGAAGCTTATAACTTTGCTAAACATGTTAAGAGTGAGTAGTATAAAAGGAATCGAAAGAAGAGTAAAGATAGAAAGTTTGCTGTAGAAGGAGTCTTTGCACTCTACATTAATGTTGGTATTCCCGCTCAACACACATCATTTTAATTATACAATGATTTATTTATTTTAAAGAAAAATGTTTTCAAGTTCTATATTCTCTTACTTTATTTCTTATACAGTCATACCCAATTCAATTTAATACTTGCCAAAAAATTATTAAATTTTTTTTTGCATAAAGACTCTTTTGCTTTCTAAATATTATTAAACCAACATAAAACTTCGGATAGATTTTCAGAAACTCACATTCGTGGAAAATATTATAAAGCAGATGATTAAAAGCTATGGGAAATATATTAGCTGTTTAAGGCTGGATTACAGTTGACTGTCATCGAAAGCATAGTTGAGATAAAAACGCCAACAGTTCAAAATAATATTAGAAATATCAATGAACATATATCACTGTTACGTTTAAATTGTCATTAAAAATCTAAAAAAAAGCTAGTGAGAGGAACCTTGGACACCTGGGAATTATTATTAGAAAGGTGTCATGTTCCAGCTTCAATCCAAAAGATTATCTATGAATCGTTCAACACGAGTAGTGTGCTGTGACATTCAGATACTCTATGAAAGCTTGAGTGCACACAAGTACTATAGTACATCTCTGTATCATCTCACTGATCGGTCGTAACTACAAATGAACCTTCTAAGCTCAGTATACCATTAGACACTTAACAAGAGCTACTATCATCTATAAATCCTAAAAGAACAATAATGGCCTATTAGAGTCAATTGAGTAAAGACTCATAATAATTGAAGGTTTCAATAATGGAGTGCTTATCAAATGAACTAATCATAAAGTAGAACATCCTCACTAACCATAAGGTTGACTATCATAACTGCCATAAGCTAGAAGCCACCGAAGGATAAGCGCACACAAAAAGTATAAATAATGAACCTTTCTTTACTCACTAAAAAATATCTTTGTTCAGTCTTGTTATTTTCCTGTCCACACAATCCCACTTATAAATGGTAGTATTGATAGCAAAAAAAATACATTAAGGACTTAAAGTTTACTGCACAAGCTGTCTTGCTTCAAGTTACAGAATCTGGAGGTGGGTTGTGTTATTCAATAGGAGAATCTCAGCTGTCATAAAAGCATAAAGTCCAAGATGTGAAAGGCAGGCGAGGGCATTGTTGCTGTGGAGGGGTGGCCACCATAAACCCCTTATTTAAATCTCATAGGTGCTTTATGCGTCAAAATTGACAATAATTCATAAGAAAATGATATTATAAATCATTCTTCAAAATTTGGAAGCTGTTTTGTTAGAAGAATAGGAGAATTTACTCAAGGATATTTCAGACAGCCTCATTTCGAGCATGTATCGGAGATGTAAGGCTGTTATAGATTCAAAGGGTGTCCACACCAAACACTGAAGGGTTTCACTCAATAAATTTGTGTTTATTATTATGTTGACTTTCTTTATATTTTATCCAATTTCCAAGTCATTGATAGGTGTTTAATGTATGTTTTCATGACAAAGAAGACGTATTTCCTAATACAAAAAGTATATCGGAATGTAAAAAATATCCCTAAGAGTTTGGATTCTCACTGTATATACAGTTTGTCTTAATAGTGTTATAACTTCATGTATTCATTAGATGGAGACGTGAAGCTTTCAATAAATAATTATGGTTTTTATAATATATAAAAAGTGGTTTTTATTTTGAGGCTGCCTAGTAATCGCTGTCAGTCTTTGGCATCTATTAATGTCTAACATCTTTGCCCTGTGTTGGTAATGAGGTTGTCTGTCATTTCCTTCGATGTTTTACTCCATCCCAGCCTCAGGACAGTCTCCAAATTTTCTTTATTTTTGTAGACACTACTGTATTTCTTGGTGATATTTTTGAGGTGGGTTCACAGGTACTCCATTTAATTGAGATCAGAATTTTGTAAGGAATAGTAAAGAGTTATTACTATACCATTCACTAACTTATATTCTCAAGTTGATTTACTTGTATAAAATTTATCATTGTACTCCTGTATACAGTCACACAACATTAGAAAGTATACGACCCCCTAATTTATACATTTTTAAACATGATTCTTCTTCTTCTTTTTACCACTGAATCACATTCCATTAAGCAATCTCAAATGTCAAACGCATAATCCACAACTAGAAACTCAATAGTTTATAATAAGCTTAAAGAAAAGGAGTAATGGGGTGTTTATTGGCTTGAAAAAATAAAATCAATCCATGAGTAGCATTCCAAAGGTCATTGGCATTAGCAAGTCCACTGTCCAGAATATTATTAGTAGAATCATGACTAATGGTACACCTCTACCAAGACCTAGTTCTGGTGCACCAAAAACTTAACGAGAGAGACCTCAGACGACTTGAGGCCATTCTAAGAGGCAACCCATTTGCCTCCTATAACTTCATAAATTTGGAACTTAAGGCTTATCAGATAATCATCTGTAGAGCAACATCCATCATATATATACATCAAATTGGGTTTGGTTCCTACTTCGCAGCACACAAACCAAAGTTTTCTGAAGAAAACATGAAGAAAAAGACTTCGTTGGGCGAAGGAACGGGTCAATTGGAGTCCTGAGGACTGGAGACGCGTTGTATAATCTGATGAGTCACGGTTTGAAGTGGAGGGTTACCAGGGAGGAGCCAGAGTGATTCGAAAGATAGGAGAGAGGTATAAGGCTGCTCATATCATACCTACAACCAAATGGGGGAAAGGTAGCATAATGATCTGGAGCTGTTTCTGGGCAGGTAGATTTGGGCCTTTGGTCTTTGTTGATGGCACTGTGAATCAGGACGTATATGTCAACATTTTGGCAGAAATTTTTCTGCCATGGTTCATTGAATTGAATGAGAAGGAGGATAGGGACTTTATATTCCAAGAAGATGGGGCCAGCTGCCATACAGGTGGCTATACAACATGGTGGAAAAACACACATGCAATCAGGCGCTTTGATTACTGGCCTGCCCAAAGTCCTGATCTCAACTCCATTGAACATCTCTGCAGCTGTCTTGATAAGCTTATTGATAACAATAGATCCATTATTAATAATATCGATGAGCTCAAGACAGCTTTAGAAGAAGCTTAGGAAAATATCCATGTTGATCTTGCCGAACGTTTAGTTGACTCAATGAAGGATCGCTACCAGGCAGTTATTGATGCCAAAGGTGGCCCAACAATATTAAATAAAAACTTTTTTTTATATATATTACTATAGATAATATGTTAAACCAACTTTGTGTTGAATTTTAAGTCATTAATATGTGTTTTGAGGTCGTAACATTTATATCCGTAAAGCATGTTTTTTTTCAGGATTTCAAAAAATGAAAATCGTACCCTTTCTAATGTTGTGTGACTGTACAACCAATGACTTCAGGGTTTAAGGGAGAGAGAATTAATTGAGTTCATAGTAGTAGTTCTTTTATAGTACATCAATGTAATTGTTGGAGTTTATTATGTTGACCGCTAAGATTCATCTCTCAACACCCTCCCCACTGAAGAAGTCCTATACTATTACTCTACTATCTCCAAACTTCTATATCTTCAGGAAAATCTAAGACTTTAAGGCTGTGCCATATTGCCTAATGATTTTGGAATTTCTATCGTATCTCATGATCTCCACTTTGGACTCTTCTGACCAGACTACCTTCTGGTATTGCACTTATATCCAATTGATATGCTCAAAGGCACACTAGAGTATTTCCTCTATATTTCTCTATGTAATAGGAAGCCTCACTACTGGAATGAACAGATGACAACCGATTTCATCAAGGTATGTCTTCAGCATTGTTCTTGATGGCTTCCTCAGTCTAGCAAAGGTCACTTACGATTGCTCTTTTTAAGTATTAGAGGATCCTTATGTTCAGCTTTCTCTTTCTACCACTCTTAATTGAAGACACCATCAAGTTTTTTTCTTGGAATGTTTCACTATGTTTCTCACATTGAAAGCAGACATTAAATATACGATATGCCTCGACCATGGCGGTGTTCATGTTCAGCACCTGAAGGAAGATAGCTAAACGAGCTTCTAAGCCTTTGTATTTTTAATATATCTTGGTGAGGTTTGAAGAAGATATTTATAGTATTGTATGGTGCAGATATTATTATCAAAATAGTGTCATGAGAAAAGTAAGAATAGCATGAAATTTCAAAATGATCCATTAATTTTTTCGCGCCACTTTACTATCATTATTCTCTGAATTCACTGAATATTAATTTAAAATATCTAATAGATAAATGAAAGTGACAGAGTTGTTGAAATAAATAAATTGTCTAAAGTTAATATCTATTATCTCTATACTTAGCATCTACACATGCCTAAAATTCTTCTCTGTAATGCTGAGAACATAAGTAATTATTTGAAACATATTTTCTTGTTATAGTATTAGAGAACCTTATATTCTGTAATTTACAGTACAGATGAATCGAGCAGTTTTATAGCTTATAATGGACCCAATGATGTTCAATGGAACAGAGATCCAGACTTTGGACACATTATCTAGACCTTGTTTTCATACAATTATTTTGTTTTCTTTATTATTTCTCAATCTTTCAAATAAAAACTTGTGTATCATCTCATGACTGCTAGATAACATGAAAATAAGTAATGAGGAACATGAAAGTTTGTGTAGCTCTTCATGCACTGCATACTAAAATCTGTCATTATGAAAAGTGGCACACGTTATAACGCTTTTATTTTCACAATTCTTAGGTATCAAAGTTTTCATAGAAGGATCTATTATATATAAATAGTTACAGAATATACATGCCTCCATCTATCATCATAGCTTTGATTCTTGTATTATTTTACCAGATATTGAAATACTATTGCTTGATAGTTCGATTTAGAACCTCGTGGACGTGTCTAAATTATAACTCCATGTGATTCACTATCAGCACAGGCCTCTTCTTATATATACGTGAATGGAAATCTTTTCCCTTAAAACCTTGTCTATTATCCCTGTAGAAAATATTTTTGTTTTGTCTTCACTTAGTAGTTTTAGTCTAGAAGATAACACTATATGTCCCTAAACTCCCTCTTAGCCTTCATCATCTCCGATATTTTTTTTTCTTTATTGTCATATATTTTAAATATAAAACCTGTTTCATAGTAGTATATTCAACCCTTTGTTCACAATAAAGGGCATCATGTTTAGCATGCTTCCATTCTAGGTATTTGATTTGTTATTATGAAAAATACATGGCCAATAATAGAGATGTCCGATGTGATGATTCTTTCGTTCGTAGATAATCTCTTATTAAATAAGGATAAATGTCAGATAAATTTGACACTAAAGAAAAACCAAAATATATTGGAAAAAAATAGCTAGTGTTCAATATTTTGCTGAAAAACAGCTTCACGTTTTATACTTTTTGGGAAAATCATATTTCTGGATATATTGCCTTTTGATTTAATCACAAGCTCATATCACCAAAATGCAACAGACCACCTATTTATTTATTTTTCACTTCAAGAAAATATAGAATCTTGTATTT
Source organism: Spinellus fusiger (assembly GCA_025094145.1). Taxonomy (NCBI): domain Eukaryota; kingdom Fungi; phylum Mucoromycota; class Mucoromycetes; order Mucorales; family Phycomycetaceae; genus Spinellus; species Spinellus fusiger. The sequence continues at coordinate 927,843 of JALLLS010000003.1, read as the reverse complement.
CTCACCTTACTGTGCACGCTAAAACTGAAAATAGTAGCTAGCAATCTTACAATGAGACTTTACTTTCTTTGAATCTACTGGATGTTTATATATATATATCATTATTACTATTATTTAGAACAGAAACAGGTGACAAAGAAACTGGTATCATCAAGTCATAGAGTACTTTTTCAAGAAGAAGAAAAATAGACATTCTACAAGATAAAGAGTCTCGAGAATTTTCTGTACTTTATTTCAAACAATTATAGATCTATCTTTGTGGTAATAAATCGCTCACGTTTCCAAAAAGAAAATGAAAAAAGAACTCTTTTTTGATTCTACAAGTCTAGAATCTTAATACATCAACAGTAGTCATAGCAATAGAGGTATTCATTAGGACAGTCAATACTCAGATCCAAGACATGTGAGACTCACTCAAAGGCTTTGTGGCAGTGATATATTAGTACAATACTTCTTTTGGTAAAAATGTAAATAGATTTTAAGTGGCAAAGAGCACTGTCCATTTCACACTATAGGTTATTATATTGAAAGATTTAAGTCTTATTATTTTTTGCTTTGTTAAATTTCCTTTTTCTCTATTTTCCGTCCAAATATAATAAAACCATGTGCCATTGATAGCTTGAGTGAATCGGCTTGTTGAAGTGGCTCGCTGTCTTATTCTCAGTTAAGTAAGAAGTGCTAGGTGGTGATTGATGCCAAAAGAGGTAGTACATAATATTTGTATTTTTACACCCAATGAAGTTATTTTTATCTCGTATACTTTATGGCGATCATTATTCTTTCATAATCTCTGGTATCAAGATTCAGACTATTTTTATAAATAAAATAAAAAGGCGGTCTATAGCTTTAGATATTTATTGACTAAAAGAGTAGGAAAAACAATCCAATATTTTATATTGACAGAAATATACTAGTAAAACAATAGTTTATCTCATTGCCCCAATATGCTTTGAGAAAGAAGAAAAGTTGATGATGCATTTTTAGACAATAGTATCTCTGAGAGTTTAAGAATTTAGTATACTTATAAGTAATATTTATTGTCGTAACTTTCAAACTAAGTAGTACTAGGTTTTAGAAAAAAAGTACTAATACGAAATAAGTATTTGCAATATAGACGTTAATATTATTGAATTTGTGCCTTTGTTTTCTTTTGTTTTTAAATTGATAAAAAAATCTGTTATTTTAGTTAAAAAGCATCATAAGAACTTCTCGGGTCATCTTATTAGTATTTACTTTAAATTTTTATCAACCATTTATTGACTTCTATTCTCTATTAAAGTAGATCATGAATGACAAATTGAATTTCTAGAAATTATTACGTAAATAACTATAGAAATAAGACAACAGACCGCTTCTTATCATTATATTCCTTTTTTGTTGTTTTATATTGAGAATTTAGAGCAGATACTAATAGAACCTATTGGAGATTAATAATCATGCCGACTGATTACTGATAACCGTCAAAAAAGAAGAAGCAATAGAACAATATTATAAGCCAATGCAATGTTAAATTAACAAGATTCTATGTAATGTAATCTAGCACATTCATTTACCAGCCCAAAAGTATATATTTATGTACCCTCTATCTGCTCCCGAAATATTAAAGGATAAGTTTCTTTTTGTGGATTTCTTTCTTTCATTCATCTTATACCATTGGATTGCAAGAGGATAAAGTAGCGAGTTTTAATGTTACGAAATTTATGCTTTGCAGTGATAACGATTGAGTTTGTAATCGTTAAAACTAATTAACTATATTAATTTCCTTATATAAAATATCTTATTTGTATTCACACCCGAGAGTTTTTCTGGTTTTTAAGCGGTAATACTATCTTCCCTTTAAGTAATTTTAAATCATTCTATTTTACAGAGCGCTATTCAAAATAAAAGGTTTATGGGTATGCAGTTTCTTATTTCTTTTTTAGAATACCACAATATCAAAGTACATTTATGAATAGGATTGTTTATTATAATACTATAGATAATAGTATATTATTAAAATAGATACTTATGTTCAAAGTGTATTTCATCATAGCAAAAGAATCTACACCCTAGACACTATTGACAGAATAGAAGAATACCCGGAGCTGGCTTGAGAAGAGTCTTTATTTACCTCATAGCAGAAGAGTGTCTTGTGGATTGCAATGAGCTCAAGCACAGATGAGGATACTATTTACCCTTTTTTTTATCTCAAAAATAGCCTTTGGTAGTATTTATCATTTCCCTCTATTTTTTTCTTTGTTCATAATGGCATATTACATTACTCAGTTATGTTCATCTTGACGAGCAGTTAAGTATCAAGTTAATGAATTTTGTGAGAAATATCAAAAGGAATAATCTCTCTCTCTATCCTAGTGTATTATACTTTAACCTCCATTTTCCTATAATTCACAAGCCAATCAAACCAATTTCTTGCCATTTTGGGTCTAGAGAACAGTATTAGAGACAACACCTTGTTTCCATTGAACACCACCGTTGAGGTAGACTTTGATGTTTTTGCTGAATGAGAGACATTCAGTCATTGAATGGCTATAGTTGTCTTATTATAAATCAATTTGGTTCTCTTTTATGGGTAATAACCAATAAATTTAACTCCATAGCTTCTATCATCAATACACTTTCAATATTGTTATATACCCTTACTGTGAGCTTAAGGATAACACATTATGTTAAGAGAAGAATAGTAATGATTGAGTTTCAATAATGAAGTAACTCTGGTTCTATTTCTTCCTTTTATAGCCAACTTGATAATGTTCAGTTGCAAAGTCAATAATCATTGCTAAAATAAGCAAATGGAGTTTGAAATAGATCGTTTAGACTACGGAGATAAATTTTGAGATATTTTAGCCAATCAAGGCAGTATTATAATTTGATAGTCCGTTTATTTTATTTTATATTCCAAATATATTTAAGTGTGTAGAAGTAAGAATCACGACACCATGATAACATAAGGGCCGACAAGTCACTGAATCTAGCTTTCAGTGGTACATATCAATAGTATTTGTTTCTATAAAGAAACAATAGACAATAAAATGTTATAGAAAAGAAACGATGAGAAAAGAAAAGGCTGTAATATGCCTCATCTAATGTATTTGCTTACATCAAGTGCACTGTATGTGAACACAGCATTCAATAGAACATAAGAAAGAACCGACAATCAAGGCTACTTTGAATATTCTTTTGACACTTGTCTTTCTGTCTATTTTAAGGATATGGACAATCTGCCTTTATTGACTAACAGCTAATTGAAAGATCCGTCTCAATTATTATAATTATAATTATTATAAAACGTATAAACACCTGCAAACACGACATGAGCAACTAGAGTGGATGGGCATAACAAACAATACTACTCAGGCACTACTTGATCCATGGGCCTAAACAATAAAAAGGTAATATAGTATGTTCAGACGCCTATTGAATAGCAGCTATTATTATATCTGAGAACCCAAGAATAGTCACTCATGTTCGGCATAACCCACACTCGGAAATTTTAAATTCTTCAATCAAACATCGACTTCAGTTGAGATCCAAAAAGAAGAGAGAGAAAGAGAGAAAGAAAGAGAGAAAACAAACCCTACTCCACCAAGTCTAACGAGATAAATAAATAAATAGAAGGGTATGTTTTTTTCTTTCTTTCTTCCTATTCACATAGATGTCTCTGTATTTTCTGAAAGGTCTGAACAGTATGTCATTTCAAGAAAACAGTTGTTACCAATAGAACAGAATAAAACTCAATATAATATAATATAATTCAATGTAATATAATTTATGTACTTATGTAAATACATAAATACGTGTACTCTACAAGATAAACCCTTGTAGTTCAGACATCATACGTTATTTCTCCTCCCATTCCATTGAATTTTCCCACAACTTTAATGCGGATTCAAATGCCACAGTATTGGAATATGAATGTAAAAGATATAAACTTTGACAAGAATTTAATCCTAATAAAGAAATCGATAAATGACCCAATAGCCTGTAATCTTTAGCATTTCATTATACATTTCTCTCTCTTTTAAGAAATCTGTCACGCCTAAGATAAGAGAAAAACCTGTCAGTCCATGAACGAATGAAAGGGTAAGACCATCTCTATTAGAATGAGGGGAAAAAAAAGGGATCTCAAGTTTATTACTGATGAAGAGAGCAACGATAAAAGAGTCTAGCGGTGATTCAAGTGACGTGCTGGTAGGACGATGGATCTGTGGTGAACTCAAAGAGTTTGAATTATATTTCAGTGGCATTGTTTATTTTCTTAAATGATTTTTTTTTAACTTTAGGAAAATAGGATAATCTGAAGAGAGAGAGAGAGAGAAAGAAAAAAAAAGCTCCATGCGTGATACTCAATAAGTTCTCTTACAGATTTTTAATGGCAATAAGAGTACAGTAATATTTCCTTTTCCATTTCTTTGAAAGATAAATAAGAAAATAAAGCTTAAAAGATTTATCCATAGGACCCCTAGTGTATTCCAAAGACAACCCATACAAGAAAACGTGCAATGAAATGTACCAATGACAAAACTAAGTCAGGCAATCTAACCATAAATATCCGAGAAAACTATTCTTTATTCAAGTTTAAAGTAACATGGGATGTATCCTCTATTTTAATGGTTGGATTATCATGTCAATAAAGTTGGCTCCATATGGATTTTTGCTACACAGAACTGCAGTTAAGAATGTCAAGAGGAGGAAGTAGGACTTGAGACAGATCTCCGCAGCCCTCTTACTGCTTAGGGTAAGGATGGGCAGCCTCCATACAAAAGGTCAGCGTCATGGATAGAGTCATTGTTTTAATTCTATAATTCCCTGGTCATCCTTGGAGTTCTCTGGTCATCATGCGTTCTTTAGTCTTCTATTATTCTTCGTTATAGTACTACCAAGACATACCCTTGTGATGAAAGAATACACATAACAAGTCTCTTCTTTTTCTTCTTACCCTATCCAGCAGAGTATTCTTTTATTACTCAACTCTTTGGTTGAGAATCGGTGGATGTACAGCTTAAACTTGACGGTTGGGTTGATTTCACCCCTTTAATTTTTTAATTTTTTATAATATAAATAAAAAGGTACAATCTTTGTTACTTAAAACTCAAGTGAATGTGTTCTACTATTGACAAGATGAATCTTTCTATCATTGATACAACAGTTGGATTCTACCTTGAGTTCATTTCTACTACTGCTATTAGAATGTATAGACCTCATTTCTTAGTATCTCAAAATACAAGCAGTCATCTTACGGCTTTTTTCTCTCCCTTTCTTTCTTTCTTCCTTCCTTTGACTCTTATTGCCCCCCTCTCTCCTCCCCTTACTCATCAGTGTAAATGCTATATATCAACCAATAGCAGGAGAGGGAATGAGTGACAGATATCTTTTATACTCTCTGCTTCATATCTATAGCTATCTGTCAGTACAGACTCCTACTATTGAAGTTTATTAGAATAGAACAGTCCGAGTCGCCTTGTATATTCCATCTCTTTGTTTTGTTTGTTTGACTTTTATTATCTATATAAAAGAAGGGTAGCCCATTGAAAGCAGGCCCGCTTTCTTGATTCAAGGAGCACAAGTCACTAAAATAGCAACCATAGACTCTTTGTATTTGCAGTCACACATCTCTTCCTACAGTGGCTTATGTCTTTGCCTTGACTTGATGAATAATTTTCTATTCCAGGGGGGCGGGGGTGGGAGAGGGGCAAAGGCAGTAAAAAAGAGAGAGAGAGCTTCTTGGCAACCCACCCAACTCACGCCTACTCTCTGTGCCTGTTTATCTCTATCCACAGTCACTGCTACCACTGCTACCACTGCTACTACTACGACTGCCACCAATAACAAAAGTCACCAGGATTCAAAAAGAAGAACACCAGAAGTGTTGATTTTTTATTATTTCTTACTATGAATAGACTCTTGATAACAAAACTGCAGGCCCACACAAGGCCTCTGAAAAATTATATTGGACATGTCAATACTTCAGTCAAAGGTACACACAGACACCCCCTCGTTATTATCCTCCCCTTCTTTCCTCATTAGAAAATGCTCATGGTATATACTAACACCTCTTTCTTTATGGGACAGTTCATGGCCGTATGCAATCTACTGCCACCCGACAGTTGGGTGCAATGAGAATCACACCGCCTTCCATGGTGAGAGGAAGCCACCCTACAGCTCCATTGTCGCTCTTCAACCACAAGTTGGCGTATATCATCAATTCACCTTCCTACAACTCTAGAATGTTAAACAAGGTGTTGACTATTATCAGAGAAATCAAAGAACAAAACCTCAAATTTGATCGCCACACGTATACTGCTTTATTAGCTGCCTATGCTCGTTCTAATAAGCTATATGACGTCAAAAGAACCCTGGAGTCTATGGAGAATGATAAGTTTGAGCCTACGGTTGATACCTACAACATCATTCTTCAGGTAAGGTGCTGGTAGTAAGAGAGAAAGATGAAAAGAGAAGCATATTCACAGGTGCTTATTTTCTTTTTCTTCTTTCTTCTCTGTGCACTGGGTGGACATGCTGCATATATAAATATATACAACTCTCTATACAACTCTCTATACAACTATAAAAGGGATTCACTGAATCAGCAAACTTCAAAGCACAAGCTCATATCCTGAGTGAAATGAAGAAAAAGGGCATTGAAAAGACACCTGCTTCCTACTACCATGTAGTGCATGCATTGGCAAAGGGAGATTACTTGGAACAGGCCATAGATGCTGTGGAATCAATGAAAGAAGAGGGCATTCAGTTGAACTTGGCCTGCTGCAGTCATATTGTCAGTGCCTGTCTTCGCTTGAAGGAGGCTGGTTTGGCTTACGATATATTGAAAGATTGTATTGACAGAGGGTTGGCATTGCAAGGCCAGACTACCATGTACATGAATGTATTGAGAGCAGTAGCAGATGATGATCAGGTATGGACTAGACTAGTGTTTATTATCAGTGCTATTATCTAGATGATTTATTGATGTGTGTATTATGGATAGTGTGAAGCAGCTGCCTTTTGTTGGGATAAGGCAGTTAACGAATGCTCCATGCGTCCTGACGAGGGCACTTGTTTGAGTGTGATCCGTATTGCTGCCAAAGCTGGCAATGTGAAGCTGGCTACAAATGTGATCCAACAGTTGGGGATTCAAGGATATCCTTACAAAGAGCATTACTTTACGCCCTTGATGGAGGCATTTGTTGTGAAGAATGATCTTAAGAACGCCTTTAATGTCCTGGACATCATGCGCAGTTCAGGCGTCACTCCTACACATGCAGTCACATTGCTCATCAGAGACAAGATCTATAGTAAAGTAGAGGACATTGACAATGCCTACTTTTTATTGGAAGAGCTCAAGGCAGAAGGCAAACGAGTCGACATTGCTGCCTTTAATGTCATTATAGAGTCCTGTGCTGTTGCTGGTGATATAGAGAGAACGGTGGCTACGTACCGTGAGGCAGCAGCTCTTGGAGTTGTGCCTGACATTGATACTTACCATGCTGTACTTCAGGGCTGTATTAGAACCTCTAACAAGCTGATGGGATCTGTTGTGATTGATGAAATGAGAAAGGCTGGTATTTCGCCCAATGCAGACACCTACACAAAGATGATCGAGCTTTCATGCACGCAGCGGGATTATGAGGATGCATTTAAATATCTGGAGGAGATGAAGGCCTTTGGTGTGGTTCCATCCAGTGCTGCCTACTTGTCTCTAGTAAGAAAGCTCCAGCGGGAGTCTGATCCCCGAATCCAGATTGCTTTGGAAGAGATGGAGACATTTGGTCATCGTCTTCCTCGCCTTTGATGACAAGTGAATTGGATAACTGACAGGCATGGACATTTATACACACACACCCCTTTATACACACACACCTACACACAATGGCACATAAAAATGGTTGAATTCTCTTGTCTTTTATTATTTTATAGAAGAATAAGAACAAAGAAGAAAACAAAAAGATAAAGAAGCGTAAAAATAGTACTACAGAAAGGATGAAAAGATAAAATATACTGTTTATACATAGAGTAACAAACACATGGGTTGGCTTTGACTTTTTCTTTTTTTCTCTATTTTTCGATTTCGATTTTTCATTTTCGATTTTTCATTTTCGATTTTTCATTTCCGGTTCTGTTTGAACATGGAGGAACTCTGTTCATGTGGGATGGACGAGTGGCATTGTAGACCGCTTTTTATATCGCAAATGGGATCTATAGCAAGTGCATCGCCACGTGGGATAGGCGGAGGAGACAGTGCAAGGTCAGTCTTTGAGATGTGGATCTAATGTGGAGCAAGTATAATAATGCTCGTACAACTGGCTCTTCTTATCCGACAGAAAGTATCTTTGTTTCCCGTGCACTCTTGTCTTTTTATTTGATTTTGGTAGACCGCATCGGCTCTTGGGTCCAATATGGCTGTAAGGATACCAGATAGACCTGCTAGGGTGTTGAGGCCTTACCAAATCCACCCAGGATTGGAGAACAGCCTACAGGTTTTATTTTATTTTATATTATTCCACTCTATTTTATTTATATTTATTTATTTATATTTATATTTATTTATATTTATGTATATTTATATGTATATTTATATATTTATATTTTTAGAGACATTTCTTTTATCCTTGAAGGACAGCTCTTCAGCATTGTTAGCTTAATGCACGGCTTTATTTTTTATTTTTTATTTTATATTTTATATTTTATTTTATTTTATTTTATTTTATTTATTCTATTCTATTCTATTTTATTTTTATTTTTATATTTTATATTTTATATTTTATATTTTATTTTGACATTCAGCCATAGATCACCATTTCTGTTAGACTTGCTTATCTCTGTCTGTCTGTCTGTCTGCTCTTTTTTCTTTTCTTATTTTGCATTAGACGGAGACTCAATCTTCCATGCTATTGACCTGATTATTTTTCTATTGTCTAAAGTAAACGTGCCTCAAGAGGATTACAAATAAAGAAAGTCCAAACCTTGTCATTAAGCAGGGTTTTCTGCTATAAGAGTGTGTGTCTGAGTGAAAAACACAAACAAGAAAAGAAAAAAGACCTACTCTTTCATTTCTTTTCTTTTCCCTACAAGTCGATGGTGGTGCTGAGGTTGTTATGACATAATATAGGACAAAGGCAAGACGTGTGCTGATAATGCTGATTTTCAAAGACAGTACTGGTCCCACCCTGTCCCACCCTGTCCTATAATGTCTTGTAACAGATAAAGTGTACATATTTAACGTGGACAGGTTACATCCACAGCAGTTGTACAATCGCCAACGAGGCAAATCCTATCACATTCGATTGCGTTCCTCTACTGGCAGCAAAATGAAGCGCTAATCTGAACAGGGATCAGAATGAGAATTGGCGTGTGGTAACACATCACCTGACACTGCAAATACCAAGAAATCAAGTTCTGGATGCTATTGACTAATTGGTTCATAGAAACGCCCGAGCCCTTTTCATCATTGAATAGGCTATTTTCATGACACAGAGCCTCTTCCAACTCAGCCTAGTGATGACTGAGCTGCGTTGCGTAGCACTGCAATAGACATAAATACAGAAAATTTAACCTTGTCTTTTTCTTATCCCCCTTTTGTTACCCTCTAATTGTGTGTTTGTGTGTGTTTGTATTATTTGTACTCTTCTGCCCATCTCTTCTTTAAACAGTAATTGCCCTATTTAAATTTGCTATATTTTCTTCTGTTGCTCTAAAATCCCTTTTATCAACTCCTCGCTTTCTATTCTTCTTTCCTGGCACTGGTACTTTTGAAGAGCCAATCTTATATTCTACACTGCTACAAAGAGAGAAAAAAACAAAGGCAGAATTAACAAGTCCACTGCCACTGATACCAACAGAGATACCATTGTGTGCATAAAACATGAGTCAATACTTTATACCTTCCAACTACTTGGGTGAATATCCTGCCTCCCAATATTCCAAGATGGAGCTCCCAGACCAATCCATGGCCTATTCTTCCTCAGGTATGTCTAGGATAAAGATGCCCAAGTGTGTTTTATGTCCATGTAGAATAAGCACTTTTTTCTGTTTCCATGGATACACATTGACATTTCTACATTTCTATATTCATAAAAAGGCTCTCCCTTTTACGTCTCTTCCATGGCAACCACTCAGTCACCTCTCAACAGTACACCTGGGTACTTTTACGACCCTTCTACCCTTCATCATGGATTTGGTGTGAATCAAGGATCCTCTGACGAAGCCTTTCTACCGCCCTCCACCACACCCGTCTCAAAAATGAAGGCTGACAAAGGCAATGTGTGCTGCTCACCCTCCACCATCATGCCTCCCGAACCACCTATGCTTGTGGCCTCTTCCTCCTCCACCACCACTACCTCTACCATGTCCTCCTCCTCCGTAGACTACCTCAATGAAACAATCGCCAAGGCATCTTCTTTACCCGACTCATTTTACCCGGAATTCCTACAATATTCTAAAGAGACGTATGAGCAATCCACCAATGGCCAAGCATTGCATCGTAAAAAACAACGCAAAATACCTGGTGAATTGAAAGAAGACTGCAATGATGACTCTGAGAAGGATGATGAAGATGACGATAATGAAGATGAAGGAGGCGATATGTCTCTGTAAGTTCTCTCTCTCTCTCTTTCTTTTTTTTTATTTAATATTAGCCCCTAGTACATTTCACTCTTTGATGTACACATTTGTATTTTGTACTGCAAAGGTGTACTTGTCACTGACATCTGTACTGATACTTGTACCTATTTCTATCTCTTTTCTTGTGCTAATACTATTGCTTATCTCATCTGTCACAATAGAAAAGGACTCTCCTCCACTGAAATGAGACGCCAAATCCATATCCAATCCGAACAAAAGCGTAGAGCACAAATCAAAGATGGCTTTGAAGACCTTCGTAATGAATTGCCTGCCTGCCTGAATAAGAAGATGAGTAAAGTGGCCCTTTTACATCGCAGTAAGTCACACCCATTCAACCCTACTATAGAAAGACAATAACCCCTTTTGCTTATTCATCTCTTTTATTGTTCCATAGCTGTCCAGCATATCCAACATTTAAAGGACAACCAAATGTCCATCTTATCGGATTTGGAGCGCCTTGTCATTGAAAACGAGCAGTTGCGCAAGTAGGTTGATGATCTAAAGACCATGATAGGCCATTCAACTCACCTTTCTTGTTGTATTAGATTCCAGGAAACTGTACTACAAAAACAGGCCATGGAGAATATTTATTCCATGGGGCCAATGTAGAATGCAAGTCTACATAGACCAACTTGCCTTTTTCTTCTTCATCCTCTCCCTTTTCCTCTTCATTAACCACACTCTTAGTACAGTCCACTTCTTTTTTTTCTTATATACAAAACCATCTCTACATTTTGATTTCCTTTTCTCTCTCTCTTCTCTCTTCTCTCTTCTCTCTAGACCTCCTTTCTTCTCCCCTTTCTTTCTCATTTCTTGCATCATTTCTTCTGCTTATATACCCCCTCATCCACTCCACACTCGCCCCTTTTCTCTCTCACTCGCTTTTCTTGGTGTCTTTTTCACTATAAAAATAAAATAAAAAGAGGGAGATCAGTACGAGGAAAGAATAAGCTCTTCTCAATTCAAACTCCCCTCTTCCTCCTCTCTCTTTTTGCTCTTTTTGTTCTTTTCCTTTTGGGCCCCCCTTTTCATTTTCTACTCCTTTTCCATTTCTTCATTTCCTCATTTCCTCATCTTTCTTCTATCTTTCTTATTTATCATTACAATAATAATAAAAGAAAAGAAAATATTCATTGTCATCGTGCTGTTGTTCTTTTATTAAAGTGTCAAACCAGGCACAGAAGCCAAAAACAAGCCTTGAGAAGACTCTTCTGTCAATGGCTGTGTCAACATGGGAGAAGGAGGAATCCACGGAACTCCGCTCTCTTCTGAAGCCATGTCTTCTGTCAAATCATCAATCGCTCGGACATTCTCAAAGACCCAAGCACCAAGACTGTTTTCCTGACTAGGCACCAATCCCAGCCGAGTGTTCTCATAGAATTCAGCAAGCCAGGTACAGTCATTGCAACGTGCCTGGAAAGCAGCCCTCAATGCATCCGGGTGCATCAGTGTACTGTTCTCTCCACGCCGACGCGCCACCAGGGCAGGCGTATGGTTTGTATAGAGACGATTGTTCACCCAAAAGAAACCCCGGTTGTCGGGTCGGATCTGAACAAACGCAACACCCGAACTGTGGATGTACTGGTCATATTTGTAGGGCTCTTTGATATAAGAGTATTCAAAATCAATCCCCTCTGCCTTGACACGTTCAAACCGAGCATCTGCCTCTACATCCAGAACAAACCCCATGTGTCTTACAAGAGCAATGGCGTAGAATTGCTCAGGGACTTCGTACTTGGGATTGATCTCGGCCACAGAGGGAGGCAACAAGGCCAGTGGAACAGGCACTGGGCACTGGAACGGATTGTTGTTCTCTGAATCCTCATAGGCCTGCTCCACAGACCCCTCCACCAGCTTCAATCCAAACCGTTCTGCCTGCCGACTCCAGTTCTGCAACAGCTCCTGGATCAACTGAGCTGTGCATCCCAGCCAATTCAATTGGAAATGATAGCAATTCTTGGGGTTGTGCAGTGTGTCGTAGTGAAGAATCGCAGTTTCACGACGATCACTCTTCTTGTAGGGATCCACATCAATGATCATGGCCTTTGACATCTCAAATGTCGTCTTGCCTTCTCTCTCTCTCAGACGTGGCATCTTCTCATTCGACCCTGCTGCCTCCCGGTCTTTAAGAGAAGCAATGGTAGGACGTCGATGGTTCTGTGAAGATGCATTGTTAAGGAACCATGCCTTTTGCTCAGACATAAACTCATCGTGCAGTGTGTAAAAGTAATGACCATCCAGAAACCCGTGGCGGTTGGTGGAGGACTGGAAGAGAGGAGGTTTGCGAGCCATAAGACTGTTTCCAAACGCAATGGCTTCTTCACGCGTGCTGATATCATCGCACTGATTGATCAGCCAGTCAACACACTCACTGCCTACAAACGCATTGCGGAACACACGAAAGTGCCATCGACGGTGGATCATCTTGACACCATAGCGATTGTCCCGCATGGCCATGGCAATGTCCTTGGACTTGGAGTCTTTGGAGATCGCCAAGGGTTGTCCCAGACTCCCAATAGAGGACAGGAGACCACTGCCACTGCCACTGCCACTATTGATGTTGATGTTGCTGTTGTTGCTATTGCTATTGCTGTTGCTGTTGTTATTGTTGTTGTTGTTGCTGCTGCTGCTGCTGTTGCTACTGTTGTTGTTGTTGCTGCTGTTGTTGTTGCTGCTGCTGCTGCTACTGTTGTTGTTGTTGCTGCTGCTGTTGTTATTGCTGTTATTGTTGTTGTTGCTGCTGTTGGGGTGGGTGGTGCTGCTGTTGTTGCCGCTGCTGTAGAGAGGATTCAGTGAAGCATCACTTCTAGTATCGACAATAAACTCACTCTTCAGGTAAGCAGAGGGATCCATGGTTGTGAATTTAGGTCCCACATCCGACACAGGCAGTTCCTTTTTACGCCGTCTTTGAATCTCTTCCTTCTCCTGAGGAGCCAGCCACTTTGCCTTTCGGATGTTGTGTAGCCAACTATCAAACAAGGCCAGCCGCTTTTCCTCATCGTCCAAGTGATCTTGCGACATGCCTGGAACAAGCACATTGGCAGGCAACTGTTCGCGAGGAATGACAATAAACCGGGCCCTCCAGAACCGAAGATTGTCTGTCAACTCTTCCTGGTACCCTGCTACCAAATGATCAAGGTAGTTCCATCCATAATGCACACTTGGATAAGAGAAAGTGACGTGTTTGGTTTGGTAGGTAGGCATGTGTTTGGGCCAAATGGCAGAGGTGTAACTGATCTTTTGCACATCGAAATCAGTGATACGCACGTACCGACGTACTTCTACGTTCTGACCTGAGGAGTCAAAGGTCAGCTGGTGGACTTGGTGGCCCATGGACAACCAGCAGTTCATGTGTTTCCACTTGAGGCGGTCGGGTTCTTCTTGAAGACTGCCAGTCGTAGAGGGCTTGGTGGGGTTCACCACCTCCTTCTCCTTAGCCTGGGTTTCAGTGGTGGATTTTCTCGGGTAGTTTTCACTGTCTGTGCTGTCAACAATTATCTGGAATCCTTGGGCAAGACGCTGACTGAGCATTTCTGTGAGCAGGTTCTCTGTCTTTTTGTGCTCGGACAGGGTTCTGTCTCCTGCCTGGTACAAATTGACATCTTCACTAGCAGAGACAGTGTACATGTAGTGGTCGCAGAGAAGCTTGAGTTCATCGTTGGAGGGGAAATAGTCTGTAGTGAGAGGCAGACAGGCAGGATTGGAGAGAGACTTCCAATACACAACAGGACCTTCTTGGTGATAGACTTTGGGAAGGGCGTGCTGCCAGCGTCGTAGATGCGATGTAAAGACAATCACTTGGTTTTCAGGATTGCAAGGATTGATGACTAGACTCCTGGTGCTAGAAACACGGTTGTTATTGTGTGGAGTCGACCTATGCTGACCCGCCACACCAAAACTAGTGCGCATCAAATCACTGTTCCCAGAATGTTTATGTAAAGAAGGTAGACTCCCAGAGACAATTTGCCGAGGAGAATGGCCATTAATCTTGCGGCCATCAGTGCGTCCAAATCCCTTGTTGTTGTTGTTGATAGGGACAGGATCGACAGTACTGGAGCTCACAACAACAGAATCGTCGTCTTCAGGTGCTAGTAATAGACGGTCTGTCGTTTGGTTTTCTGTTGGTATGGCAATGACTTCGCTGCTGCTCATCATGCCTCGGTGGGTGTATCGGAATCGAGCGTAGCTTTCTTCGCGTGTGAGTGTTGGTGAGCCTTTGAAGGGGTCTTGTGTCTTGGTGTCTTCACGACGAACATGACCAAATGTGATCTTTCCATTGGCTTGTTGGGACTGAGATAGGATAGATGTCAAGCGACGTTGCTCTCCTTGATGCCATGTCTAAATAAGAATCAATGCACTATCAGCATACTGTATCTATGTAGAAATAACAGTAACAGTAGCTATTGCTACCACAGTTACTTTCTCTTTCTCTTTCTCTTTCTCTTTCTTTACCATGGTAGATTTCGTAGTATTTTGTCGGTGGTTGGATGTCCATTGATCTTGGTCTGCTGTATCAGGGGAATTCGTCTGGGTCGGCTTAGGCATTGCATTGAGCTTGGGAGGAGGAGGAGGAAGGCGTCGGTGGAAGCGTGGCTCAAGTGAATCCTTAAAGACAAGGCTATCATAGGCTAAATAATCAATTACTATTGGAACATTGGGTGCATTTTCCGATACTAAGGCAGCCCCTCCTGAAGACTGGATCATAGAAGGACTCCCCATATGAGAATGATGATCTCCTCCTGGAAAGAAAGAAGCTCTTCTAGGAAAATTGGCGGATCGAGACAGATAGGCTTCTGGGTGCGTACTATGCCCCAATTCTTCAGATCTCATATTGATCTTGTCATTCAGACTGCTACTACTGCGTTGTGGACGAAGAGGTCTTTTCATAACTGATTTGGATAATCCAGGAACAGAGATAGTAGCTATATCATACTCCATAATCCCCATCATCTGTAACTCATACATTTTACAGCGTGTCTTGAACTTGTCTTGCTTCAAGAAACGGCCTGTCTCATGATGATAGAAACTGCAATCGATCCAATGAGGCACTGAGCAATAGATTTGAGTAGTTTGGCTTGTATCATCTCTGTACAAAGGATCAAGTAAAGCAGTGGCTATCTTGGGGTTTCCAAGAGCTGTCTTATCAGGCGAGTTTCCAATGCCTTTGGAATAACGTACAGTTGTGCAACTTTCGAGATCTTCTGGCAAGGCAGAAGCCATATAAAACAACAGCGGAGTGACATGGAGTGGTAAAGGAGACAAACACACAAGATCCATGGCAATGCCACTGTCTGTCATACGTTCATTGGTAAGGCGTAGTAGTTTCTTATTCACTGTGAATTTGCCTGCGCCAGGTGTAATAAGGATAATGGAAAGACCTGTACGCATAAGATCGCGATCCACATAGTGCTTCTCAAAGGGATTAAGAGCCAAATTGACGGCCTCTAACAAGTTGCCTTCAAAAGCCATGCCAATCTGTCCACACACAATTGTCTTTCCTTGTTCTACGCGTGTAAGAACACCTTGTTGGAACTTGAGTTGTTCTTCCTTGAGTGCTCCAAGAATAGACATCCAGTCGTCTGTTGTTTCCCAATCAGCCAATACTTTATAAAAATCCTTGTAGTATCTGCCATCCTCTGACTTGTTGACCATAGCATCCAAGGGATCGTTGGAGTCGTAAAACACACGAGTAAATAGGACAATGGAAACAACATGGTTCGTGCCCATGTCTTTCCATCGCTGGAACAGTTGAGGCAGAAAGTTGTTGACTACTTTCTCAAAGTAGAGTTCTCCATCTTCATCAAACTCCCACATTTCACGAGACATTTGTAAATACACAAAGTATTTTGCAGAGCCAGAACGAAAGATAATACGAGTGCTGTCGTTGATATAACCTGAGCTTACCTAAATCCATCACAAGGTTGTTATTGTTTGTAAATTGAGAATGAGTACTGCGACAAGAGCATACACCTATCTATGGAGTCTATCTGCGTACTTCTCTTTCTTCTCTGTGGAGTTTCTTAACTGTGGCCTTGATAGCACCCACAAATACTATTTTTTTCTCTACATAGACACATACGCCTTTAAGGCTCTGTTGTAGTCTCCACATGTCACTGCGTCCCAGATATTGCTCTTTAAACCATAATTCGACATGAGTAACAGCTACTGTACATGGATCAATCTAGTCAATATCATGTAGACATGTAGACAGATGAGACTTCCATTATACGTTGGACATTACCTTACAAGTTCCACATAGACTTCAGGTCTGAAACGAATATTGAACCGCTCAGCTATATCTCGAGACACTGAGAGCTAGTCATGTCAGTTGAGAGTGACGATCGACAAGTTACCTGCAAGTGCTGCTGTCTAGCCAATGTCTCTCTATCAACGCACGCTGATTTTACAACAAGAGGCTCTCTCTCTACTTGTGATGGTAAAAAGAGCGTCTGTGCTTGATTGGGTTGAGGATGAACACCATTACGAGGGAAATGCAGTCGCATCAGTTGTCCGTCTTTTATGTTTGGAAAGTGATCTGGATTCACCACTGCATCTTGTGTAAACACAACGCCTGGGTCATGAAACCACAAGATAACAGGCTTTGTAGAGAGAAGAGGGCCTGGTGGTGGATGAGCTGTTAATACAGGCATAAAAGTCAGTAAGAAAAAAGTGACAGGGAAAAATACATAATTTCCTTGCTGTCTTTTTCTTCTTCCCTTGTTTCTCATTATTTTTTGGTCAAGTGTTAACATTTTTAATAATAATAACAATAATACTAATAATAAAGAGTATCAGAATTCTCTCATTCTTCAATCAACTTCATCTTGTTACTTATTCTTCTAATGGCTTTAAATGTCTTGTATTTATATGTATAATGAAAGAACAAAGGGATATATCTTGTTTAAACACTATTTCGTCTCTTCATTCATCAGATTATCATGACTAGCATCATGCAATAGAACTGGCAGATTCATTTGGAAGAAGAAAGATAAAATGCTGTTCTTCTCAATAAAACAAAATCTTTTAGTCAAAAAGATAGTGATTGAATTTACAAGCCATTGTCGTCTTTCTTCTGTTTTTAGTAGCATATCGATGCAAAGGTAATGCTTACATATTAACAAGCGCTGTGTTGTGCCATTAGCAAACTACAATCAATAAGTGTCAAAGAGATTCAATGAAGGCTATCCAAAATGAACAAAATAATGGTGTTATATATTATTAATGTAATCAGGTAGAGTATGAGTAGAGACATACAGACTAGATATTCTTTCATATTAATGATGGTTCTACAGCGCTTAATAAGTTAGGCATTTCATGAAGCTATAAAAGACGACTAAATATAAACCAATCATCTAATACAATGATGGATAACATTTATTGAATGTCAATGGTATTCTGAGCCAATACACCTTATATGAGATGTGTGTGAGTTTTTTTTTTTTTAAAAAAATAAAATAAAATAAAAAATAAGAACAGCTATTCCAAACAAGTAGAACTAAAACTGCTTATATTGGTTGGTCGTTAAATATACCATGAGTCTATTAAGTTTATAAGACTAGAGTATAAGTTTCAACGCTAAAATGTGATGCTTCTGAAGTATGCTAAAATATACAGGAATAAATAATAGACTATTCTTTAGACTTGTTTTATTACAAGAAGATTATGATTAAGTTTACTTATCAGCTTTAAATACAAAGATAGATAAAAGGCGAGAGAGAAAGAGACTAGAAAAGTAGTTAAAGAAGCCCAACATCCTATCCTAAAATTATCATTTACTAAGCCATGGCAACTCAGATCTTTGTAGGAAATTGCATTAATTTTATTGATGAGAATAATATATTATTCATGCTAAATATTAGTGTCTTACCGGGAAAAATAACACGGGTAAAACAACTGAAATAGGTTGATGAATAATGATGTTCTACTGTAGAGTCTTATGAGCTACTATCCCAATTGATTTTTTGGTGATTGGTTAATAACATATTTAGAAAACCCACATGTAATGTTTTATAGTACCCTACACTTAAAAGTAAGCTTATTGGCACTAATAGCATGGTAGGAAGACTAGTTGAGTGATGAAATGATAAAAACCTTATGCATTATGGAAACTAATTCAATTTCCAAAAGTATACATTAAGAACAAGAGTATTATTTAAATACTATCATGTAAAAAGTTAACCTGCTAGTGTACATATACAAGTTTGCTTTCATTCAAATGTTCTAGATAGAAAGATTAACATTAAGTTTCTTGAAAAAGCATAGTCTTATGTCATTCTAATAGACATTGTAAGAACTAACTAATATGAACAGTTTTTATTTAATTTGTTTGGAACAGTTTCTCTTATTCTACGGGCATCGGGTAGCTCTTATTCAAGTTGGACCAAGTCCATTGACACTAATGATTAGCATCAATAAGAAAAATCTTATTGCCTGGAATAGATTATTTAATTCTTTAAAAACACTAATTTAACTATCTTTTCAGGGTCAATGTCAAGTGCCATACTTTTAAGATTGTACAGAAAGTGATGAGAACAAAGAAAATAATAAATAAATAAATAAAAGACTCTCTTTGTGGCTGTCTTGCTTTAATTAAAGCACTAACCTTAATAGACTGATGTTGGACTTGACAATAAAGTATTATTAGAAAGTTAATAATACTTTTTATAAGGGACATTCTAAGATGACTCTAAGAAATCACAAGCACCCTTAATACATATGTAGGAAGCTATTATTAAACCTTTACTGATGAAAAAGGTAATTTATACTAAACATATATCATAGTAAAAAATTATTTGCTTGTTAGCAATTTTAGCCAAGGACTAAGTTTAATATAACTAATATCTACAGTAAGACCTATTTTTTTTAAAATAAAATAAAATAAAAATAAAAGTGTATTTCATAAATCATATAATAGCACAATGATAAAAGAGAGCATCTCAGTTACTTTTAATTAGCTTTATGTATGTCATTTGTAAGTGCATCTTTTCACAAAAAAGTATAGATATAAAAATAAAAAGATTGACATTGATAAAAATATTTATAGAGTAAAATAAGTCTACTGTATAACTAAGGCACGAGTACCAAACAGCAGTGTATACCAAGGTCATGTAAAGAAAAAATATATTGTTGCATCAAATAAATATTTATCTTTTCGTCTTTATCCTTGATTATCAATTTCATTTTCACAAAGAGAAAACTTAAATGTATTTTAAAATCATAATGTTCATCACTCTAAAGATTTATTTTGATTTATTTCTCTTCTCCTTAATGAGTATATAGTAATGCTAGTGAATAAATAGATACATTGCTCAATATTCCTAGTCTAAGGAGTTTATAAGCTAATGTGCCTCCTTAAAGAAAACCTCATCCTTTTGAATTCTTTCTGATTCAAATTAGTGAACATGTATAAACTTTGATATGCAAAAAAATAGACTCTGATATGGCACCTATTTCTTGTTATTGAGTGTCTTTTTATTCATATTATTGAAAGTCTGAGGCCCATGTCTATAGAATCAATAAAGATAAAGTCATGGTGAGTAGTATACAGATAAAAAGTCTTTTCCTTTTCTTTCTATATCCAACATAATTGTCGTATATTCTATGTCTTTGTAACATAGCCTATATTATTAATGTAGAGCATACAATTGTGTGTGTGTGTGTGTTTATTTATTAAAAAAAAAGTATTCTTAATTTGATTATATACTAGATAGCTAATTACCACTCATTGACTCACATTTCAATTATTATGTTCGTCAACAAAGATAGAATCGAAATGATTCTTTATAAGAGAAGCCTGATATACCTTATCGGTTTGTGAGTAACTTAGTTGTTTATACTGTTGTAGAATGACTTTATCTTGAATGGATTACGACTCCACTTACGATTTAATATCGACTTATATCTCATTAATTATTATCCTTCTTTGTATATCGCTCATAGGTTTATGCATTTTGATTTCTTAAATATCTCTCAGATGTTGAAAACAACTCTTTTAATAAGGCCAGTTATAGCAGATTTTTTAGGCTATTGATGTTATGCTCATGCAGAATGGTATTACGCATGTTTCTATATTATATTTATATTGAGATAAAAAATCTTTTCAGTATTATTTTCTTTTGCCTATCTTAAATATTCTCTCGCTTTTATTTATTAAATTTATGAGAAAAGTACATCAAGTAATAAGTAATAATGAAAATATAAACAAGAAATATTATGGCCCGGACATGATGATATTCGGAAAATTAAAATATTGCTGGGATTTATTTTCATAAATGAATTCAGTCTACACACCAGGAGATTTTTCTGGCCTTTAAGCGATGATACCTCCTTCCTTTTACGAAGGTCCCAATCTATGCCCTTTTATGGAACAATGATTAAAATCAAAGGTTTGCAAGTATCTGTAATAAAGAGTACTAAGGTTATCAACAAGACCACAGGAAAGATGAATCTGTAGTTGTTTGGTCTCTACCAGTGAGGAAAAAATATAATTTTGGATACAAAGGCTGGCCTAGGGAAATCAAAGAGGATACATGAACAGGAACACAACACACGATTTGAGCACAATGGGTAACTAGGCAACTATTCTTTAAGCAATTTTTTTCTTTTTAAAATGTTGTTGTAGTCTGCATTACTTTAGTAGTTCTGATTAAGCAATTGGCTTGTGAAAATTTGTTTTGTTATCTTCTGCTCGAATATAAATACCTGCTAATTACACTGTCTTTTGTTCTTCATAACTTCTACCCTCTTTAACTTGTTTGCCTTTGTCTGGCATATAAACCAACAGTTGTGATCTGGTGAGTGTTTTTGTATGTTTATTATGTCTTACATGTTATTCAGTTTCTATTGTATATTCTTTTACTATAATAAACCCAGTGAATCCGTTATAAAGACAAAGGCAAGAAGAAGGTGCCAGTGCAAGGGTAATACAACATACATAGAGAGTACATTAATACATCCCGAACTCATTGTTTTTACTATTATTCTATTAGTGAGAAAGGGTATTGGCACCTAAAAAGATTGGAGTACGATCCTACCAAGCTGCCAGTTGCTGCCTATGGCACAGGAATAAAGGTAAAAGATGCTGCCAAATTTAAAGGTCATCATGTTGATTTGACAAGAATTTTATATCAATCATTGAAAAAAGAGACAAAAGGGTGATCTTATGATTGATGTTGATAAATTTCGAACATCGAGGGTAAACATGATTGATCTCTCAACCAATATGAAAAGTTCTTCTAACAGTTACTCTTATTTTTGTTCTCAAGATCTGCCACACTTATAACACAAATATCCTCACCGAGGTATTAGTGAATTTCAACACTATCCGCGCTTGCCAAGATTATGGAGTTGTTTGGAACAGAGATGTGAATGCATCAAAGAATATCTATACAATTGCAGAAGAGCCTTTAAAGGGTCTCCACCGACTGGTTCCTTTCTGTCGAGAAGCATAGATATTCTTTGATGCATTCATATTCTACTATATCGCCACATCGAAAGTGGTTTCCTTTGGGATTCAGATATTTACAGGTAAATCTACATAATAACCTTTATTTATCTAAAATCTAACATAAATATATAATTTATTTTTGCTCCTTTTCAAATCGATGTGTTATTTTTAAACAATTGTATTCCGACTATTTTCTTTTATATCCTAAAGATCTCCTGGTGTGTAGATGTTCATCTAACATTATATTAGCCATGTTTAATAAACACGTATAGCTATCTGAATTAAAGATAATGGAAATACAAGCAATGGAAATGTGCTTTAATTTTTTATGAAGTAAACTACTTTATGTTAAGTTATACCTCTGAAATCTCGTACATTGTGCCCCACATGATAACATAATTCACACCCTTTTGTCACTTGTCCACTTTTAAAAGAATACAGAATAGAGAGGTCTTTACAAGGATATTTAACATTTCAGTAATGTTTATTTAATAGTGCTTTACACTTAATGTATAACCTTATTGTTTGACAAAATCAATATTATGATTCATATAGGTGCCTTGTGGCTATTAAACTGTATTGTTACAAGTGTGAGCATAGATATAAATCTATTAAAACTGTTCGTGGCAGGTGTATTATTGACTCGGAACAAAGGAATAGCCATCAAAAGGTTGATTTTATATAACTTCAGAGTGTAGGTTGTAGGAACATCAAAATAGCTTTTTACTTTTTACCCAAGTAAACATGAGATGTCTATAAAGTAAGATGTATTGCTACCATTGATTATACGATATAACTTGGTGTCAAGATATCAATTTCATCTTGTTTAATTATTCTTTTATTAATTAATGTCTAATCCACCTATAAAACAAACAGCCATCAAATATACTTTTAGTAGTGGAAAGGCCTTTAAACCTTGTAGAATAGAAAATCGCATTGATACTGTTTTGATTCTATAGACATGGGCCTCAGACTTTCAATAATATGAATAAAAAGACACTCAATAACAAGAAATAGGTGCCATATCAGAGTCTATTTTTTTGCATATCAAAGTTTATACATGTTCACTAATTTGAATCAGAAAGAATTCAAAAGGATGAGGTTTTCTTTAAGGAGGCACATTAGCTTATAAACTCCTTAGACTAAGAATGTTATGGTTTTGATAAGCAAAACAAAACAACACATACCACGCATTTAGAAGCAATAGTATTATATCTATTTACTTTCAATAAACAGTCAAGGAGCCTCTATAGACAACTAGCAATAAGATATATACACTATAGAAATACCACTCTGCTGATCTTACTTATTTTTCTTGGTAAAGAGTAGGTGACTGTAAGGTATTCAAAGAGCTACTTTCTACATTCGATCTATTGTATTGTTTTGTGATAAAATACCAAGGACAAGAACTGTTTAATCCATTCATAGTACCCTGATTTATTGTTAATCAAACCTATATGTAATTACATCACACTCATAGTCATACCAAGGCCTAGTTTTATTGGATTCTCCACAAACTGAAACACTTACATTTCCTTCTTAATAAGCACACTTTATTTCTAGATAGGCCCAGTTTCCGCTCAGTACAAGACAAAAGAATTCAAAGCATCCACAACCCTATTTTATGCTAGTACAGTCCTGGTTGATCATTATTGTTCCACTATGAGGATCTAATGACTATTCTTATAAAGACACATGCCTCTTTATTTCCAATTGACTTCAATTAATATGAATGAATGAAGTGTCTAATAAGAAATGGAGAAAGGGAAGCATGTATTAATGAGCAATCAGAATATAATTTTCTGACACCATCCAATCCAGGATGTATTTTGCAGCCGCATTTCGTGCTGTTGCTTTATCATGAGACCATGTCTTGACAGTGGATCGTATGGGTGTCTCTGGCTCACGATCAATGTCAATAGAGCACACATAATTATGATTTCTCTCAACATAAGTCATTTCACCAATACTCCATTCTAGTTTAATGAGTGCTTCAAACAACACCATCAATTCGGATCTAGAGTTGGCGTTTAACACGATTCTGTTGTCGTGTGTTAGACTCACTCTTTTGAAGCCAGCAACAGTAGATATATTTTGCACTAATGCATCGTATACATCAGTAGGACATAGTGTATCTGCGAGCAACAATAAAGCTAAAGAAGCGCATTGCTCTCTAGCCACTATTGGCGTTGGCATGGATTCTTCTGTAGTCACTGTGAAGTTATCCATAAATACAGTACATGTATAACATGGACTAAGATACTTGAGTTGTGGTGAAGTATCTTCAGACACCTCAAATCTTGGTTGCATACAAGGCATAGCTGCAGCGAATGCCTCAAGAATATCTACATAGGATCTTTTCTTTTCATTAGGATCATTCTGCAGTCTCAGTACTCGTGTCAGCCATGCTTGTGCTTTGATCACAGCCTTGTTTTCGCTTATTTGGAATCCGGTTGTTGTATTAAGGTGTTCTATTTTCATTGGTGTTGAAGCTATTGAAGTCGAGGCCATTGTTGCTGAATCCGTTGAAGTTGAGGCCATTGAAGTTGAAGTCATTATGTGTGGACTTTGAGAAGTGTTTGTTCCGTGGACATTCATAGCCCTTTGAGAAGAACTTGTGCCTTTAGTTATAGTAGTGTTGATATTACTTGTATAGTTGTTTATGTTCTGGCTATTAATGTGATCTTGTTTGCTGTTAATACTCTTGTGAAGACTGAGCCTCTCATGATCATTGTTATTGACGTGTTTATTATGACTGCTGTGATTATGCGGGGAGTTTGTATGGTTGCTGTCGCTGACGTGTCTGCTGTTATCGCTGACGTGGTTGTTATGCATCCCATGGTTGCTGTTAAAATGGTTACTGTTAAAATGGTTGCTGTTAAAATGGTTGCTGTTAAAATGGTTGCTATGCACTGCATGACTATTGTTATTGGCAGAGATAAGGGGTGACGGTGTAGTTATGTTCGGACTGATACCAGGTATTTTCTTTTGCTCAATTTTACCTTGCCTTCTATTCAAAAGGCCAAGTTTTATGAGTGCTTCTTCAGCAGCCGCTTCTCTTGCTTTTCTTGCTGTTTGCTGTACTTGTTTACAGGTAAAACTCTGGTTTAAGACAGTTACCGTTGCGGTAAAGGCATTCTCGCCCCTTAGATGAGTCACAAACTCCAAGCGACATTGAATGCCAAGCTCTTTTTTTAGTTTGTTGGACTCCTCGATAAGTAATGCTCGTGCACTTAGTTGTCTATGCTGTGACATGCTAATATAAGAAGAGAATGCTTTAAAGTCATTTTGGACGGGTTATTTTTTTATTGACAGTCAAATGCCAAAATAATAATAATAAATAATAAATAATACAATCTATACTAGCTTATCAACAGATAATAACATAGTGTAGAAAGAAGCTTCAAAACACAGCACAAATAAAGGGTTTCTCTATCTATCTATCTATCTATCTACCTATCTACCTATCTACCTATCTATCTACCTATCTACCTATCTACCTATCTATCTACCTATCTATCTATTTCTTCTTTATTAGAGAATGATAGTGTCTATATTTATTGTCTCTATATCTCATTAGAAATGTCTCTTCATTGTAATGTGTCTTAAAGTTACTATAGTGTCATCTTTTTTATTGTACTGCTCAAAAAAGTCTAATGCTTTACAAAGTCATGTTGTGAAATGTGACAGCTAAATATCATGCTATCCTTTGTGAATTATTTATTTGCTGGTATCTCCACAGTCTGTGCAAACGAGTTATAATACTGCGAAGTTCCTGGCGTTTGAATGGCATTTCTGATTCAAACCAGTGGAAATGGTCTTGACTGTGTTCCTATACCATTGTCTATTACTATATATATTTATGGGATCTCTATGGAGTCCAAACCACTTACTCTTAGAATAATAATATATCTTTCAGGATCAGTAAAAAAATGCTGTACAAAGTGCAATAAAAAGAGGCCACAGTCTGTGCCATTTGTTTGTTTTGGTACCTATTCACAACAACAATAGAATGAGATGAATACACACCCTTCCATTCTACTCATTGTTGTACAGGCCCATATAAAAAGAATACAACTTACATTGGAAGAGATCAGTGTGGGCTTAATAAACTCGCTTTTAGAAATACCCAGTCTTGATTCTGCTTCATATTGCAAGTAATTAGAAAAGTGTTCTAAATTTCTTGATCTTGTACAGCCCAGAGAATCCAATGAAAAAATATAAGGTCTAGTATAAGAAAAAACAGTGTTCATTAATATAAAAAGAGATTTCCCAATTCACTCCACCTACTCGGCATGGGGAGCCTCTTCATCATCATTGCTACCAGTGACCTTCGATGGAATACAGCGGTCTATATTGCAGGCTATCATCAAATACCAGTGGCTCCTAAAGATGTGCCATGAGTCCAGATCCTGGAACATCATTACCTTTCATTGACGGGAATGATGGCATATTTCTTGTTAAATAGACCTGTTCTTGGTATCCACTTTTCCAGACCAGAGAATTTTGTTTTTGTACTGTGTATGGTTCTAAAGAGATCCGTAAAAAAGAAACAACTAAAGATGTGTGTGTTTTCTGCTATTCTTGGATTCTTTTTGGTGGCTTTATCACAGTACCTACATAAAATGAAATAAAGAATTAAATGATTGGATCTTAAAAGGCCTTCCTGTGCAGGTTTACCAATGCAATCCAAAGTCTATTAGTGTGTCATTCAGGTATTCTCCTTCATCTAGCTTTTGTTCGTCTCTCCTTGTTACTTGAATTTTACATTTCTTGTGTCCATGGAAAGAGTAGGAAAATAGACTAATCATTATTGGTTATCTCAATAAGCAGGTATAAAGTATCTTACATTTCTTGGCTACAGGCAAGATTCTTTTCTTTTAATAGGTGAGCGGATTTGATCTCCTCATCTTCTGCAAGATCAATGGTTTCTGGTGGCTGTCTAGAGTGTGTGCGAAGGGCATGTTGTCTTAGGGATGCTGATTTGAGAGGAGGCAAAAGTATAGGGAGCTCTTTGCCTTTTCTTTTCTCTCTCTCTTTCTCTATTGTGCTTTTCATACTTGTTATCGTGGTTGTACTTGTTCTATATTCTAATTTTCTGTCTGATCTTTTTGACTTCTCTACACTTTCTGATCTGCAGTCTGTTGTGTGGTTTTCTGATCTGTATTCAGTTGTGCGGTTTTCTGATGTGAGTTCGATCAAAGGGCTCTCTGATTTTTTTAGTTTTCCGATGTCTCTTTTCAGGATGAAAAAATGCCTTTCTTCCTGTGGTCTATTTATCTTTGGCTTTATCCATGCATTGAAATAGAAGTGAGCCATTCTTTATCTGCTCTTAATAGTATACATATACATAGAGAATAAAATAGAATCAGTAGCACTTACAAAGATCGCCTTTTTTCGCTGTTCCTTTCTCTCTAATATAATGGCCTTTGTATCTAAGTTCTAAAATGCTCTGTTCATCAACAGTCCTGCTCCTCAATGTATATAAAAGAATAGATTACCAAGCTCATTGGAGACATGGAAAGAGTATACCGATGGACTATTTTCGGTAAGTACTCTCGACCTAACCTTTTAAAAGAAAAAAAGAAAAAAGAAAAAGACTTGACTTACGACAATCTGTTTCGTCTTCACTTGAAATAATATGTTCATTCAAGACATTTCTCTCTATCATTTCTCTCTTTTGAGTATTCATCTGTCTGTATTTCTTCCTAAAACTGGTGTCATGGTTTTGTTTATTATCATCGTGCTTCTTCTTCAAGGACGGCAAGACCCGCTCTAGACGTTAGTGCTAAAGCCACTTTTTGTTATCTCTGGCTCTTACCTTTGATCTTCGTTTTCCCAATAAAGTATTCATAGAGTGGGTAAGGTCTATTGAGCAAGGTATTGAGAGAATTCAAGGTTAAGATAGTAGGAAAATAGGTACACTAAACACACCAAGCAAAATAAGCAAAATGAAACTCTTACTTAATACTTGGGAGGATGTTTCTTGATCACGTCTTTTGCCTTGCTTATAAATGTCCATCTTTAGTTGAAAGTCAAGCGGAGAAGATGGATTCAACGACAGAAGTCCAATGCCTATTGGAGTTTTATAGGTTACCCTTTGCTTTGGAGTGTGACTGCTATTGTCTGAAGGCAGAGTTTTCTCCCATGCTAAGAGATATAATATATCGATTTCCTTTTATGTTATCACCGTTGGTTTCCTTTCATTTCACTTTAGTAACTTTTTAATATGTGGTTTAGAAGTGTTCAATATAAACGAATAATTTATTTTTTATTTTTTAAATGAAATACTTAATCAATTTTTATAGCGACACCTTAAATAAAGAAATATCACAATTCTTAGCTGTGTTTTGCCAACTTCAGTAGTAGTAGTAGTATTGGGCTCTTCTATTTTATAAGGAAGATGGCTATTCGCCTAATTTCAACTTATCTTGAAGCTTGAAGACCAAATGTTTAACTGTTATCAAAATATTGGTAGAGATGAAGAGTCTAACTTCAAAAATAAACACTTAATAATGTATTTAGATAACAGGCAAAGATAAAAGGAGGTACAATTCAAAGTACACACCCAAATATTTTTGGGATGTAGCCAAGCATTTAATAGAACTGATTCTTATTATAAAGACTTATTTAATTGTTTTACACTTATAAAATGACTATTAGTTACCATCTCTCTGCTTTTGATTATAATATTTTAACATAATAGATAATCTTGAGTGACAATATAATTTTCTCTGATAAATAAATTTATTATGATATGGTAGAGTAATTGTTGTCTTTGGTTATAGTATACATAATGTTCTGTGGTTAGCACTGTTGAATTAGATAATATACTTAAATAATAGATAAATACGTGTTATATCTATAAGCAGCTCCAAAGCCGCGACTGTCTAAGTATTATATTGCTTAAAATATAATACTGTTGGAAATAGGATAGCTTGGTCACTCTATTTCTCTTGGTACTATTATAGTAATTTTGGGTGAAACAAATATAGGAGTGAATATATTATTTGTAACTACTTTATACATTACTATTATTTTCTCAAAATACGCTTCTTAAGTTTTATTTATAAATACACATAAATATACAAATAAAGTGATGAGACAAAATTAGTCAGACCTTTTAAATGCATATCCATTTTATAGATATACTTTATCTTGATGGTGTTATAGATCTATAGCTTCTTTAGATGTAAGTATAAAATCATTAAGACATAAAAAAAAAGGTATTGATGTAACAAGAAAACGCTTTATTTCAAACATACTTGATAAACAACATCAGTCTTTGGCATCTATCACTGCCTGGTATCTCCAATGCATACTGGTCATGAAACCATCCATATATTCTTTAGGGATTGCCTTCCACACCAGTAGAATACCAGTCTTCATATTTTAATGTGACAGTTATCTCCCAAATTAAGCTTGATGATTCTCAGCTGAGTTAATATATTTTTTCAGTATTCATGCAATATCAGAAATAGACTTGATGTTTATTAATGACTCTTGAACAGTAATAGACTGTGTCTAAGAGTGAGTACACTAATAGCTAATGTCTGTGGGTTTTATGAGTGTGAAGGATTAAAGATCAGAAACAGGTAAAATAAGATAGTGCCATAATAAGTAGGGATAGTGATATATATGTGTTTATTCATTGAAATACAACCAGAGCTTGAGGTCTTTGTATCTCTTAAATTAGTTTAGTGTAAAACACTGTAGACATTGATCACACTGTATAATTTCATAATACACAGACACATGATGACCGGCCTACTTTCTAGTTGTAATCAATTTTACCTGATAAAGATACTGCACTATACTGATCTGTGATGCCATCTATCATGTCTATACCATGGTAGATCGATCATCCTCTACTTTTACATAAAATCACACTATAGTCTTTGAGTGAATAATATAGAACAATAGCTTCAGAGGGAAAAAAGAGATAAATCCCACACAAAGCATCCTTGTAGTCTATAAATATGCCAATAGAAATAGAATCCTACAAAAAAGAACAGGTATAGAAAAGCACACTGTAGTGTAAATAAGGCTTACGAATAATAAGAAAAAAGTTCCAACTATGAATGTCTGTACTCAATTAAGAATTCTATTAAAATAACTGTGCATATATGCTAAAATGATATCTTTATAATAATGAAGAAAAACAAACAATAGAGAATACATAGAATACAATTGTAGTCTGTAAATATATAGGTATATAGTACGGTGATTAATACAAAATATATCAACGAAACCATTCAATAGATAGGCACAAACAGTAACCTACTAAAAGAGAATAAACAATGTTAATATAATAAAACATATGTACACATATTAGTTATTCAATGGCATGAATAAGCACTTCAAAATGAACATCCTCAAGACAGAATAGTATAATTGATGCAAACACATATAAAATGCATGCAGAGATTAGTATAAAAATATAGTCTACAGACTCGCTTTTTTTTGTTATTCATTCTACTCTTTAACTGCTACTATCTTACGAATACGTTGTAATCCGTTCTGATTCCCATCTTTGCCTTAGTATCTTTTGTCTTTGCTTCTGGTTATACTGTCAATCATAATGATATCATCAAATTGCAAGGCATTTAATATTAATAACATTTACCTGAATATCCTGTTTAATAACTTGTACTAACAAACCATTTAGTATAAATCCCAAAGATTTAGATGTATGAGTACCAGGAATGAGTTACACTGTTAAATGGTATACCCTCAAAACATGTATTGTTTGTATTGAATTAACATCTGTATATTTATCTAGGATAATAAATTATCCTAAAAATATAGTAGTCAAAATTTCCACGCAATTATTAAACAATATCATAATCAGCTTCTATTCATATTTCTGTATTTCGTGGTAGACTGACTGTTACTCGACCTAAAGATTTATTTAATCCATATCGTAAGTTGAAGAGTGTGTATAATAGATGCAAATGATATTATGATTTCTTAGGCTACATTATCTACGGCATTTCTCTCATTAAAGGTTCCATGGAAGTCATTGCTTCTTATCTGAGCTCTTACGATGGTGAATTGAATCTATCTTCTGTTATTGAAGAAAAATGATTATATCTCGTTTCAACAGCCAATATAAAAGAATAGTACAGTGACTTGCAATAAAACAAGGGACTCTTTTCATTTCCTGATATTCTTCTGTAATAGGAAGTACTTATTGCTTTTAATAAGAACACACAGTAGATACTTCATAATTGGATGAAGTATAAAAAAGGACAACAGGATAATATATACAAGTTTATCGGGTGAAAACTCTTAATATTTAATGTTTCCACTCTTGGCCTCTATCACAGCCCTACATCTCCGCCCCATGCTGGCAATGAGGGTGTCTGTAACATCATTGGGAATATTCTCCCATTCTTCTAACAAGAGTATCTCCAAATCTTGAAGAGTACTTCTTGGGGTCATTCTCTTTATTATTGCTCTGTCAACATCATCTCATAAATGCTCTATGGGGTTGAGGTCGGGGCTTTGTGACGGCACCCCTCTATAGTGACAATGCTCTTTTGTGCCTTCCACAACCTGGACTCTCTACTCTTATGGCAGCTGGTATTGTTCTCTTGAAGAACACAACATACCACTGGATTCATTGCTTTGAGTTGATCTAGCTCAGTGCAGCCATCCTTTTTTAAGATCTTAATGTATCTTCTACTGTCAACACTGCCCTTCAAAGTCATCAACCCTCCCTCCACCTTTGAAAAAGAAGTCCTCCAGGCATTTGGGTCTGACTCAGCCATGGAAGGAGACGAGGGAGACAATCAACACACCTAGCAAGACTTATTAATAGACCCATCTTTTGTCTATTGAGAAGCTTGTGGGATTAGTCCCAAACTAATGTCTAGCTCTGCATTGTCATTTTCTCTTATCTCTCATATTTCTCTTCATTTTTTTCCTCATTTCGAGGTTTTATATACTCTTATCTTTCTGTTTCTTTTTTCCTTACATTTTTTTTCCAATTTTGTATTTGAAGTGTTTATATGTATATCTTAATTGTTCAAACGAACTCATAGGGTGACTAATATGCCCCATGCGCGAATAGCAACCAACACCCAAAATAAAATAAAAAATACTTTGAACTGTACACATTGCATTGGTTTAAAAATGCCTCACCAAAATACATGAACACAGTACTGTGTTGTTGTGTAAAAGTATATCAGTGCCTATAGATCTTATACTGAATACACATTAAAATACTATCTTAAGTATATCATGTGCTTATAGTAAGACAGTCTATAGCCTATGGCTTTTATTATTAGTTTGAATACTTTGCACTGTTTGAACTCTTCACTTGACTGTGGTGTTTTCCCCTCACGAAAAAAAAATGTGACTTTGCAAGGGACTGTTCTTTCTACTAAAACGCTTTTACGAGCCTGCCTCATTGTTGGAATTATGCGTGCACGTCCGATGAAAGCGTCATGCTTCTAACCTCTATTGATATCAGTAAGTACTACCGCTGCTTATTCTCTTGAACAACTCACATGAATACCTATAGAAAAAAGAAGAAAAATATTTAAGCCTATTGCTAGTTCCAGGACAAAGAAGATATCTCTACCAACCAAAGCAGGATTGGAGAACAACACCTCATTAGACACTTCATTAAGCACCTCAGTAAACACCTCAGTAGAGACCTCAGTAGAGACCTCAGTAAACACCTCAGTAAACACCTCAGTAAATACACCATCAGACACCTCAGTAAACACCTCAGTAGAGACCTCAGTAAATACCTCAGTAAACACCTCAGTAGAGACCTCAGTAAATACACCATCAGACACCTCATCAGACACTTCATCAGAGGCTTCATTAGAGACTTTATTAGACCCTTTATTTGACACACGAATAGCCACCTCATTAGACACATCCACATCTCTTTTAAATACTAATGCAAATGAACACTTATCACAAAAGCTATCTTGTACAAAAGGACAAGCACAAAACACAAGGCACAGTGCTCTTTCACTCACCACTACCACTACTGCTACAAACACACCTATCGTTTTATCCAAAAGTCCCCATCACGATGCCAAGACTAGTACCTTGAAAAAGCCTCATGGATTAAAACGAAAAAGAAAAGGAATTCCTCTGTCTATTCCAGGCCAACTCAGTCATGTTGCAGCCACTGCTCCTCTTCCTCACCCACCCCCTCTTCCTTCGCTGCGGGTGCCTGATGTGGATGTACATACCCCACCACGCCCTGTTGGATCCTTTGCTACCCTCGCCATGGAGGCCTATCTCAACAAAGAATCACTACAGCCAAGAAAT
Source organism: Spinellus fusiger (assembly GCA_025094145.1). Taxonomy (NCBI): domain Eukaryota; kingdom Fungi; phylum Mucoromycota; class Mucoromycetes; order Mucorales; family Phycomycetaceae; genus Spinellus; species Spinellus fusiger. The sequence goes on along the minus strand of JALLLS010000003.1, from coordinate 894,485 downwards.
AAACCCGACACTGCATCCTGTATCCCCACCTCCTTCCCACCCATGGCTGCTGAGCCCAGACCCTCTTTGCCAGCCATACTTCCTCATGCCCTGCACACAGCCAAGTCCATGTTCAATGTGAAATCTCTGTTCACTGCTGCTATGGAAAAGATAAAGGCAAAAGAGATTGAGAACAGGGTGTCATCAGAACAAAGAGAGAAACGTGTTGTGGAGATGAGTGGAGGTGGAAACTCCCTCTTCCTTCCAAAGAACAGCAGTGTGTCTTGATGATATATCATAGATGAATTCAACAGACCCGCAAGTCGTTTGGATTGCAAGTCCATACCCTCATACATATCCTGTCTTTGTTTGCCTTATAGTGAGCCTTGTCTTTAATCTTTACTTGAGAATGAAGAAATTGGATTAAATTGAAAACATCTTATCAGATTCCCAACAACACATCTTCTCTTTTGTAATGACGTGAGTGTAGTGTAGAGAGTATATAGTATATAGTATATAGTAGAGAATAGAATGAGTAGAAATAAAATGAAGAATAGATGGATACTTACTTATCCTTTCTTTCTTTTCTTGGTCAAAGATAGGAGATGTATTACTAGACATTAGAATGTCTTGTTGCATGACAAGATCCAATAAGACACGCTTTGTTATTGTTACTATGACTATGACTATGACTATTAACCTGTGGTAACAGCATCTTGTACATCGAATACTCAGATTTGATATCTCTACTACTATTTTGAACGGTGGGCTTTATTACAACTACACACACTCACACTCACACTCACAGCCAACTTTATTCCAGCCATCAACAGGCAATAAATACCCTACCATCCTCCATGTTTTCTCTCTTCATATTCACCACAAATGTAATATTCTGAACATCCATCTAAAATACTGTGTTGACCTTGCAACATCTATAAAGAAAAAGGCGCTTCATACAATAGAAATAAGTCTCTTCTTTTTTCATCATGTCTCCAGCAAGCATTAAATTCAATTGAGTGTGACTGTGTATTATTCATTAGCCAATGAAAAGGGCGTAGTGGCCATTCTTAAAGTGATTTTTCAGGAATTATATCTTATAAAAAAGTGAAGGGAAGAAAGCAAAAATAAGCCAATATGGGGGATAGAGGATAAACAAGAGGATTTCTAATGAAAAGGAGGAAAAATAAAATAAAACAAAATAAAAAATAAAGAGAAAGAGAAAGAAAGAAATAGAGATTTCACATTCACTCAGTTTTCTCTTACTTATTTTCTTTTTTTTTTAAACATAGCCCTTCTTCTGCAAAATGACTCTGTTCTCTGGTGAAATAACACTCCAGAGCTGTGTTCGTGTTGCATCATCCACACCACTCAAGATGACTTTGAAGCTGTTGACCATGCGCACAGCAAGCTCCTGTGACAGAATATCCGACGACAGTACTTCAGCAAATATCTTGACAAGACTGACAATGTTGCTGTTGTTGGTCCCCAAGATACTGTGGTGGTGAGACTCCAACAGATCCAACAGGTAAGTGTAGACAAACGGAGCCTCCTGGTCATCGTGAAGAATAGGCAGAGTCACAAACCAAGCACTCAAGGCCTGGTCCACATTGGTTTTGCTTCCGTTGAATTTACAGATCTTGGCAATGGCAGAAATGGCGTTTTCCGTGGCATAGACATCCCCCTCTTCTCGGGCGGTGGGTCCCTTGATCATGGCAAACAGAGGCTCCAGGGCACCCGCACAGACATCAGCGTACTGGGGACCCCCGTACTGAGCCCACACACCCACACCATATGCAGAGGCCTGGCGCACCTCAAAGGCAGTGTCGGCAAGACCAGCAATTACAGCAGGCACAAAGTAGCTTGAGTAGTGGAACGAGTTGGCGCCAGTGTACTCCACGACATCATCAAACACACACACACTCCATTGACGGGCACTGATGTTGGGATGGCCGAGGAACTGAGTCACCAGAGGCATCAGCTTATCAAAGTAGGGCAGGTAGCCTGTGCCCTGAGACTTGAAGATGGCCTGCATGGCACGAGCCAGCTCTCCCAGCGCCTCCTCCTCCAGCTCCTCCTCCTCAGCACGCTGCTCCTCCTCATCGGCCTCGTAGTCCCCAGCCTGCTTCTCGACCTCACGTGCCGACAGACGCTCCAGGAACTTTCCTAGCTGCTCCTCATTGGCCTTGTTCAGCACCTCGAGCTGGTGAGGCGACAGACAGTTCTCACCCAGCACATCCACACACTCGTAAAAGGTTGTGTAGATCTGCGACAGAAATGACACATCGTCCTCAATCTGCATGATCTTGACGGTCTTCTCAAAGATGGTGTTCCACATCGTCGCCAGCTCAGACGGAGCCACCTGGGCCTCCTTGGCATCCTTGAGCAGCAGAGGGAGCAGGGCGGCAGCAGCATGACGCACGTCGTCATGGAAATAGAACTTGAGCAGGGGCAGGGCAATCTCAAGCACAGGCGCAACGTAGGGCAGGAACCCAGCCCCGAGGTCGCGTGCATAGCTCAACAGCATCTCAATGGCGGTGTGCTTCTCCTCCAGCACCGAGGTCTTGATGCCGACCTGCTGGCCATTGATGCCAACAAACTCCCAGCCGTCGTCGGTGGGGTACTTGGCCTCGACATCCTCGTCCTCGACATCCACCAGAGTGATTTCAGGCACAAGCTGGGCCGACTGCAGCAGGGGCGGCATGATGTTGGGGAGGTAGGGCAAAAAGTCCTGGCCCATCATCTTGCACATGCGAGCCCAGGCGGCCAGCAGGTAGGTGGTCTGCACATCGTCGGCCTCGGTGGGCATCTGCTGCATCTCTGCCAGAATGCCAATAAAGGCCTGGGTGTAGGGCGCAAACACGTCCTTGCCAATCGCCAGACCAATCAGGGAGGCACACTCAATGGCTCTGCACCGCAGCAGACGGTATTGCTTGTCGGTGGCTTGTCGGAGGGCGTCCAGCAGCAGGGGCATGATAACGCTGTGGTACTTGATGAACTTGTCCTCGGCACAGTCGGCTACAGTGGCAATGGTGGTGATGGCCTGTTCCTGGACATAGATCTTGGGGGTCTTGAGGAGCACCAGCAGACGCTCAAAGATGGCGTCGAGGTAGGGATCGAGGATGGCCTTGTCGGTTTCTTCACAAAAGTTGACCATGGCAGCAGCAGCATGGGCCTGGACACGGGGCTGGGTGGTGTCTTCCATGACAGGCAGGAGGGCTGTGATAACAAGCTGGTGGAAGTGCTTCTGCAGGTAGGGAGAGAAGTCGGTGGACATCTGGCCCATGGCATTGCATGCAGCATAGCGCACACGAGGGTGGACGTCTTTGAAGGAAGGAAGGATGAGCTGGATGATGTTGCCGAGTTCAGGCTTGAGGACCTTGACACAGCCCTCGCCCACAGAGGAGATGGCCATGAGGGCAGCACGACGCTGTCGCCACTCGCTGGACTGGAGCATCTGGGGGATGTATTGGAAGACAATGGGGACGATGAGCTTGCCACCCAGGGTTCTTGACATTCTGTCCATGGTGCTTTCTCCCATGACATAGTTCTCTTCATTGTCGTCTTCTGCCAACTGCAATAACAAATAAGTAAGTCCCTTGTGTCTACTCCTATTTCTTCCATGGAGAAGGAAGGAAAGAAGAAGGGGGAAGGAGGGAGGGGGAAAGAAGGAATGCAGATGCCAAACTCACATCTTCTGTTGTGTACCATTCCTCGTCGTCCTCAATGTCAGTGGTCATTTCCATAGCCACTGGCATAATCTCGGAGGCAAAGTTAGGGACCTTGCGGACAAGGCCAGGAGCAGCCTCAGCCAGGGTCAGCAAAAGCTCCATGGCAGTCTGGCGTGTGCGGTCATCAAACGACTTGTCCTTGGCAATGCCTACCATCACTGTCAGGAGATTAGGCAGGACAGCACGGAAGAGACGAGGGGCGCTGTCTGCCAATTCAATCAATACAATCAAGCCCTCCACCAGAGTGGCGTCGTTGCGTGCAGCAATGATGGGTGACAAGGGCTGTTTCCCATACAACACACATCAATATGAGTGTCTAGGATCGTATGCCTTACAAGTGAGTCCTTACATCCAACATCTGAGGCATCAAAGAACCAAGACTCTTCTGGATGGGTTCTTCGGCTTGAACAATATAAGCAGCAGATGCCTTCATGGCCTCCAGACGCACCTAATAGCATCCACCCATATATACATATACATATACATATACATAACATACACACACACACACACGTCTCGTATTAGTGCCTGCTTCTCTTTGTTTTGTAATGTTGAGTTGGGGTGTTGGATGGAAGAATAGAAATGAGCAGTGACTGACCTCTTGGCTCTCAGCATCTGTCAACCCTGCCAAAAACACAGACTTCAACAGATCTGTGTGTTGGTCTGAGATCAATCCAGGCACAGAGGCAAACACACGAAAGGCAGATTCACGATGAGCAGCATGAGGTGACTGTGTGCATTTGAACAGGGACTCTAACAGATTCTCCCACTTTTCTATAATGGTTCAATAGCAAACACAACAGTCCATAAGTTCTGCTGTAGAAAAAAAGAAAGAAAAAGAAAGAAAAAAGACCACCGCATTACCTCCTTCTGCCATATCAGAGCGTGAAATCTCTGCAATGGTATCAGCCACCTTGTGACGAGTGCTCAACTCCATCTCATTGGCAAAGGCAATCAGCAACAGATCCTTGACATTGCTGCGAGTGGAGGGCTGGACAATGTCCCACAAACGAGTCTCGGGATTGGCACTGGACGTGTATTGTTTGAAGGAGAGGCGTCGCACAAGTACGCTGCAGTGAGAACGAAGCTGGAGACTGTGTCAATCACACCATGAGTGTTATTATCTACCGCCTTACTTGTACATCGGGGTTCTGAGCCACAAACCGGGCCAGACCAAGCAGCAGCAGATCTGGCTGGTGAGTCAACCACTGGTCATTCAACTGTGTCTCTGCGGCAGATCTGGTGGAGTGGTCTTGTTTGAGTATGTTCTTTTCTTCTTTTGGACAGGCATAAAGAGACGAGAAGGAAGGAAAGGAGGGCTTACCTTGTAGCATTGTCCGGTGACAAGAGGCTGGTGAGCATCGATGTGAGCTGCTGCAGAACATCGGCAGAGTCAAGTGCTTGTGCCATGATGAGTTTGGAAAGAAACAAGAAACAATAACAAGAAAAAGAAAGAAAAAATAAATAAATAAATATCAAAAAATACGTAAAATTTATTCCGCTTGAGTTTCAAAGACAGAAAAAAAAGGTAAGAGAGAAAAGGTAAGAAAGAAAGAAAAAAAAAAAAAAAAAAGACAACGCCCTTGTTTTCCTTTCTTCTTTCTTTATCGTTTTATATAAGATCCACAGATATAAATTAAATTTAAAAAAAGAAAAAGAAAAAACAACTACAACTACAACTGCAACTGCAAATAAAGACTCTTTAGGAAGAAGAGCCCTTGTCAACACAATACACTTTGGCCTTGAGAACAAACCCGTGACTGTCTTCAGGGTCATGGGCCATGATCAAAGGACTGATCACAAACAAAACCGTCCCACCAGGACTTCCTTTACTCACTGCCTTCATCAGAGCAGCATCATAAACACTCTGCTCAGCAACCGGCACTCGTCCTATCGCCATCTCCTGTCCCTTCATGGCCAGGTTCAGTCGAGCTGTGCGCGCCACAATGCCTTCCATCTTGGTGCGGTGCTGGGGTGCATGGACCATGGATGGGTACATGCACCCCAGGCCCTGGAGGATGGAGTCCACATGACGGGCAAGTGATGCCTCCACGGCGGCCTGCTCCTTGTCGCCCCCTTGACGCACCACCAGCGCCGTCATCTGCTGGCGGAAGCGGGTGGCCCACTGGGGATGGCGCTCGTGCATCCATGCCACCACGTCTCCGTACGCTGCATTCACAGACACGCCGAGGTGGAGGGGCTGGTCGAGGATCAGACAAAGACACTCAAACAGGTACTTTTCTGTCAGCAGCGTCAGGTGGGCTGTGTCCAGCAGGCCGGTGTCCTCCGACCGCGGGACATGGGCCAGCCACACTGCAGACGACTGTGGCCAGTGGGCAGTGCAAAAGTCCGTGGCCTGGCGTCGGTCGATGCTGGGGCGCAGTGCCATGCACAGGTTGCTGACCTGGCTTGAGAGGTGGGTGAGTTCTGCCTGGATGGTGGAGATGTCGTCGTCGGTGGCACGGATGGACTGCATGTAGGAGTAGAAGTTGCGCTCCATTTTGGTGTATTCCTCCTTTTGGCCTGCGTTTTCTTGGGCCAGGGAGTGGCAGGTGGATTCGAGGTGCTGGATACGTTGGCGCTGTTCCTCGAGGGTGTGTTGGAGGAGAGAAACATTGGTTTGGTGTTGGCGTTCGTGGGTGTCTTTGTCTATGAGTTCTCTTTGGGCTTTGAGTTCTTCTAATTCTTGCTGCTGCTGCTGCTGTTGCTGCTGTTGTTGTTGTTGCTGTGCTTGGAGCTGCTGTTGTATCTCCTGCTGCTGTGCTTGGAGCTGCTGTTGTAACTGCTGTTGTAACTGCTCTTGTAACTGCTCTTGTAACTGCTGCTGCTGTGCTTGGAGCGACCTTGATGCTTGCTCCGCCAGCTTTTCCTGGATCTCTTCTGCCTGTCGAAGAGTGTCTTGTTCTTGCTGCAGATACATCTTCTCGAGAATCTTCTTGTGGAGGTGGAGGGACTCGTGCAGTGTGTGGATGACTATGTCCTTGTCAGCATCAGAGTCCCCTGCCACATCCAGCGGCACATAGGACTCATCATCGAGGGAGGTTTGGCTAAAGTAGGTGCCCGGGAGAGAAGGGGAGGAGAATAGACTGGTGGTGCTTGTCTGGGAGAGACGCTGTGATCGATCGGAGCCTTTAGCACTGCCACTACTGCTACTCATAGGACGAGAGAGAAAGAAAAAGATAAAGATAAAGAAGATAAAGAAGAAGAAAAAAGAAAAAAGAAAAAAGAAAAAAGAAATCTCCCTGTCTCTCTGTTTTATGCTGTGGTTTAGTTTATCTTCTTTGGCTATATATAACTCACAGACCGTCCGTTTGCTATCTATCTATAGACTAGTTTTATAGTTTAGGAAGGGAGAATAAGTAAATAGTATAAAATAAGGGGTTGGGAGGGAGGACGAGGGAGGACGGACATCTTGCCAGTCACACCTATTCTACACTTTACACACTAGCTACACTATTCAATGACCGGCTGCTCATTGGCTGCACATTACAACATCAACAACGAAAATAAAACAGAAACAAGTAATAAAAAGACGGCGCTTGAACCTCTCTATTTTATTTTATTTTATTTTATATTCTTCTCCTGAACGGACTCCCAATGTCACTCTACGTCACTGTCGACGTAGACTGTTTGCCTTGTGGTGCATTTAGTACTTTTTATTTTTTTCTATTCTTTTTGGGTCCACCTTCTTCCCTTGTTAAGATCAAATGTCAGACAACGAAAAAGAGCCCGTCCAGGAGCAGTTTGAGGAAGAGGCAAGTGCATGAGGAATGAACACCAGGCTAAGTAAGAAGCGGCCTAGCAGTTGGACTTTTCCAAGATGAAGAAGAAGAAGAAGTCCAAGAAGGTGGACTTTGAAGACATACCTGAGCCTGTGGAGGAGACTGTCGAGACACCCGTCGAAAGCGGTAAGCCACCCAATACACCAAAAAAAAAGACAATAGACAATAGACAATAGACAATGGGCAATGGGCAATGACTCATGGCCTACGTGCAGTGGAGCAGGAGCAGGAGGCAGCAGAAGAGGACCCTGAGGCCATGTTTGCTGACCTCAAGAAAAAAAAGAAGAAGAAGTCCAAGTCCATGGAAGTAAGTTCTGCACAGTCACAGGCACAGTCACAACCCCCTTCTCACTCGTTTATCAAGGAATTGGCTGTAGAGGAATCGACTGCAGCTGGCAAAGAAGAAGACCTTGACTTTGGAGAACTCAAAAAGAAAAAGAAGAAGAAGAGTATGGCTGAGTTCGAGGCTGATTTAGCAGATGAAAATGGCGACCAGGACAAGGCAGAGGAAGAAGAGACATCAAAACAAGAGAGTGGCGATGCATGGCTCAAGAGCGACCGAGACTACACCTACGATGAGCTGCTTGGCCGTGTGTTCAAGATTCTCCGACAAAACAACCCAGAGTTGGCAGGAGATAAGAAGCGGTATACCATTGTCCCTCCCTCCATCCACCGTGAAGGCAACAAGAAGACCATTTTTGCTAATGTGACTGACATTGGAAAGCGGTAAGCAAGGACCCCACGCGTTATAAAGAGAACAGGCTATTGAATGCTGCTGTTGATTCTATTTTATCTGGACAGTCTCCATCGTCAGCCAGAACACATTATCCAGTTCTTGTTTGCGGAATTGGGTACCAATGGCTCTGTGGACGGAGCCCAGCGTTTGATCATCAAGGGTCGCTTCCAACAAAAGCAGATTGAGAATGTATTGCGCCATTACATTGTAGAATATGTTACCTGCAAAACATGCAAGTCTCCAGACACCCTCATGACAAAAGACAACCGTCTGTACTTTGTGCAGTGTGAGTCCTGTGGTTCTACACGCTCTGTCTCTGCCATTAAGGCTGGTTTCAAGGCACAGACGAAGGAAGACAGACGTGCCCTCCGAGCATAATAAAGTGACTGATTTTTTATTACTACTATTATTATGATGATGTGTAAGACAACAGGGCTGTCGATTGTCCAGGGAGAAGGGTGTTTTTTTTCTTTTTCTGTACTTAGATTGGCTTTTGTTTGGGTTTGGGGATCCAGGCAGGAGACGTGTCTTCTCTGATCTCTACTTGGCGTGTTCGTCCTTTCTTCTTTACCTTTTTCACAGTCACTGTCGCAGTCACTGGGAGAGTGGGTGTGGGTGTGGGTGTGGAAGAAGTAGGAGTAGGAGAAGTAGGAAGAGTGGGAGTGTGTGTTGATACCTGTACATCGACAGCAGCAACAGCAGCAGCAGTCTTTGGATCATCATCGACAGCATTAACACGAGGAGAGGAGGAGGAGGAAGAAGAAAGCATCATTTTGGCAGTTATGCTCTGGTCTCTGACTTGTTCTTGACGAAGAATAAGATCTGTCTGTGATAGGTGGTGCTGTTTTGTGGCCTTGAGTTTGTTAGCCTTGGTTTGGAGTTGGTGTGTGCGTGCCTTTAGCATAGTGACTGTGGACTGAAGGGACAGTATTTTTGTGTGGTAGACAGACACTTTGGCCATCTATGAGGGCATCAGTACATATATAGCTCAGAGAGTTACATTGGCTTGCATGACGGCCCACTCTTCCTTGTTGACGGACAGCTGCAGTGTATGAAGAGGCAGCACTGCCTGGGCCTGTCTATAGCACAAGAGGATCAATAAAGACTGCTGAAGCGTCGTTGTTCTCTGCCACTTACTCCAGTGCATGGAGTTGCTGCTGGACTCCCTTGAGTACTTGGCTCAGTTGTAAGGAGAACCCTTCATTAAGGCTGTCTATTGGAGGAGACATGAGAGAACAGGTGCACGTGGTGTGTTGTTATGGTGTGTTGTTATGGTGGTGTGGGATAGAGAACACTCCAAGGCAGGTGGGTGTAGGTAGACTGTCTCTTTTTCTGGTCTCTTATTCCTACAAGACGGAATCCAATAGAATTGAGTCTCCACCACTTTCCTTTTATAGTACACAGGTGCTGTTGAAAATAGCCCAGGTATTGGGGAGGGGGAAGAAATAGACAGAAGCGGTATCTGCCTTTCTACCTTATGACTCTTCTCCAACGCAGTCCACTGTCCACTGCCAAAGAGACGAGTGCAGACACAGCAAACACACCAGACACACCAGACGCAGAAGATGCAGAAGAACAGGACAGTCTGCTGAACCACCCACACCAAAAGACACTGACATGGCACCAGCTCCCAGTGTGGATGCACGACAATATCTACATTACAGCTGGCTACCGTCCACCCAACCCCAGTTACAGAGCGTGTGTTCAATCCCTGTTCTATCTGCACAATGAGAGTGGTGAGATTCCTTCTTCCTTCTTCCTCTTCTTTCCCAACAAGGAAGGCCTGCAGTCCACTCACCTCCACAAAGTCAATATATGGAGCCACTTGTTAGGATGGATAGGCTTCTTTGGACTGGGCGTGGCTTTTTTCTACCACCCGCCCTTTCCTGACAGTCTGACAGGGGTGGATTTTGCTTTTTTTTATGTGTTTATTCTAGGAGCATTGACATGTCTTGGATTCAGCAGTCTCTTTCACTGTTTTGCCTGTCATTCTGAGCCTGTTGCTGTTACTTGGAATCGATGTGACTATGCGGGCATTACCAGTCTTATTGTGTAAGGTTTATTATGATTTGCAATGGCTTTGGCGAATAAGGACAAGCGGCTCTTTCTTTCCTATAGTGCACTATGGATTCCACTGCCACACGACACTGCAGAGTAGGTGTTCCTTGAAGGCGTCGATACATTAACACAATGGATGAAAAAAAAACACATACATCTATACATCTATACAGTCTTTTATCTGGTGACCATTAGTGTGTTGGGTGCCATCACTGTAAGGTACAGCGTGGGTGTCTGCAGGTAGACTTGACATGTATCTTTAGGCCATGATCACCCTTATGAAGCATTTCCGTACACCAGCCTACCGATGGATACGCACCACAATGTTCATTGCCTTGGGTGGATTTGGAGTGGTGCCTACCCTACATGCTATCTACTTGTATGGGATAGGCCGGTCCCTGCAGTCGATCTCTCTTCTCTACCTTATCACAACAGGACTAAGCTATATAGTAGGGGCTGTGATTTATGCCCACAGGTAAACCCCATCCATCCAGTGAACAATGGAACTTATACGTATGGGATAGAATGCCAGAGCGTTACTCTCCAGGCACATTTAACATTTGGGCAAGTCTCTCCCTTTTCTTTCTATGTATCTACACTGTTAAAGACAAAGACAAAGAAGAAGAAGGAATCTCATCTGTGTTTGTCTCTTTAGTTGGCCTCCCATCAAATCTTCCACTTATTTGTTCTGGTGGCTCTCTATTCTCACTACACTGGCATGATGAAGGCCATGTTCTATTGGCACACTTATGGGACTGCAATGTGTGTAGACTTTTCATCCTAACAATAACAATAATAAAATACACCTTGTTTGTCTTTGTCTTGTTTGTCTTCTTCTTGTTTGTCTTCTACCACAGTACAAACATACAACGAATACACTACTTGCAAAGGAGAAAGAGGAGGAAAAATACCATGCCTTTCTCTTTGTTTCTCTTTCTCTTTGTTTTGTTTCTTTATAGACCCACAACTTCCTGGAGTTTCAACTTTCTTGCTTCTATCTCGCTCCTCTCCACCAACGGCGACTGCAACAACTCATTCAATGACCCCACATACGGCAGCATCCGTCTGTTCTTCACGGCCTGATCCACGCGGGCGTCAAGATTCTCCATGGTCACAAAACTGTCTACAGACGCATACAACTGAGCCAATCCCGCTCTACGTTCTGCGTCCTGCTTCTCCTCATGGGTCTTGCGGTTCAGCAGACGCTGCTCACTGCGCTGGGTCATTCTTTCCTCGCTCTGGAGTGTGTTCAACGACAGCATGGACAGCACCTGGGCTTCATGGGCCTGGGTCTCGCTGTGGACCTTGGCCAGTGCCTCGCGGGCCTCTCTGGCACGGGTGGCATGGTGGGCCTGCTGGGTGGCTGCAGCAGCATCTTTCTGGCCCTGTTTCTTGAGTAGTTCCTGGGCATAGTCGTGGCGCTTGCTACGGAGGGCCTCTCTGTACTTTTTCTGGGGACTGTTGATGGTCGTCGTGCCTTTGTTTGTGGAGGAGGGGAGGTGGGAGGGGAGAGAGGTGGCGAGGTGGCGGCGCTTGTGCTCTGCTTTGGGTGTGGTGCGGCTGTTGGCAGGAGGAGCAAATCCAGGTGCATAGAACGAGGAGGACGCAGAGGCTGTGTCTGCTCCTGTGTTTGCTCCTGTGTCTGTGGAAAGGGTGCGGAGAGGTGTCCATGACGTGGGCCGCATGGGCAAAAGACAACGGAAGCGCTGCATAAGGTGGTGGTGCAAGGGTGGAAAGGTGGGTGGGGTGGGTGTGCAGGAACGCTGTGTGGAGGGTTGCTGCTGCTGCTGTTGACATGCTGGAGGCTGTTCTGTGGCGTGGGGATGGGTGGGACTGCGAAACAGAGAAAAGCAGTCTCTCTTGTTGTCCACCCTTTCTTGGAAAGAAGAGTGAGGTGGTCGGCATTTCAAATATATAGAAAAGTCAGTGGATGTATGAACTAGTGTTACACACCAGGAGATCTTTAGGATATAAAGGGAAATACTCGAACTACAATTGTTTAAGAAATGACATAGACTTGAGGAGCAAAAATAAATTATATATTTATGTTAGATTTTAGATAAATAAAGGTTATTATGTAGATTTACCTGTAAATATCTGAATCCCAAAGGAAACCACTTTCGATGTGGCGATATATGATATGAATGCATCAAAGAATATCTATGCTTCTCGACAGAAAGGAACCAGTCGGTGGAGACCCTTTAAAGGCTCTTCTGCAATTGTATAGATATTCTTTGATGCATTCACATCTCTGTTCCAAACATCTCCATAATCTTGGCAGGGGTGAATACTGTTGAAATTCACTAATACCTTGGTGAGGATATTTGTGTTATAAGTGTGGCAGATCTTGAGAACAAAAATAAGAGTAACTGTTAGAAGAGCTTTTCATATTGGTTGAGAGATCAATCATGTTGACCCTCGATGTTCGAAATTTATCAGCATCAACCATAAAAAGATCTCCATCTTTTTGTCTCTTTTCCAATAATTGATATAAAATTCTTGTCAAACCAACACAATGACCTTTAAATTTGGCAGCATCTTTTACCTTTATTCCTGTGCCTAGGCAGCAACTGGCAGCTTGGTAGGATCGTACTCCAATATTATTAGGTGCCAATGCCCCTTTTTAATAATAGAATAATAGTAAAAATAATGAGTTCGGGATGTATTAATGTACTCTCTATGTATGTCGTATTACCCTTGCACTGGCATCTTCTTGTCTTTCCCTTTTTAACGGATTCACTGGGTTTATTATAGTAAAAGAATATACAATAGAAACTGACTAACATGTCAGACATAATAGACATATACTCACCAGATCACAACTGTTGGTTTATATGCCAAACAAAGGCAAACAAAATAAAAAAGGCAAAAATCACGAAGAACAACAGACAGTGTAGTTGTTTACATCTTTAATAAAATAGACTTTAATCCAAACAGCTTCCTAGAGTATAAACAAAATAGGCTTTAAGGACTTGGACAGCTGACTGTTTCTTGTTCTCGACTTGTTTTCTTTCTGTATTCCCATAGGGTGCTATTATTATTACAACCATTAGTTTGCCTTCTGTCACTCCATACCCTTCTCTTTTCTATCAATCTCCGTATGAGTAACCAGCCTTAAGAGGTCCTGTGTGTCTCTTGTCTCATAGCAACAGAATACTTTTGGGATATAAAGGGAAATACATGAACAATGAAATTATGTTATTTGTTTTGTTGGCTAATGTGTTTGAAAAGAACCTTTTCACTGCCTGTCTGTCTTGGCATTGCCTATGGACTGTGCAATTAAACACTATAAAGGTGGATAAAAGGAAGAAGTAAACCTGAAATTGCAACTCAATCACTGCAGTTATTGTTTAACATAGTTTGTTATCCATAATCCCACAGTATAACAATCAAGTACTCGTCAAGAGGACCATAGCTGAGCAAGGTAATGTGCCATTATTAACAAAGAGAAACAATAGAAGGAGGTGATAGACACTAACAAAGGCTATTCTAGTGATAAAAAGGTAAGTAGTGTCTTCATCTGAGCTATGGCTTATTCTAATGTACAAGACACCCATTGTATTGTTATTAGGCAAGTAAAGACTCACAAATCAGTCTTAGGTGGTCTTCTATACTGTCTAGAGTGTCTAAGATATACTCCTGAGCATAGTCATCTATCTCCCAAGAATAAAGCACAAGGCTTTTAGGGTATATATTTTATTGCTATGAGGGAATGCACTTAGGCATTAGCCATAGCTATACTATAGTATTATCTATACTATTACAATAAACAATACTATTCATCAACACTATATTCTATTGATAATACAATTTGATATTGAGGTATCCACAAAAGGAAATAATAATTTAGATACTTGCAAACCTTTTGATTTTAAACACAGTCACATAAAACGGCAAAATATTTTCGGACGTAAAGGGATAATTGTGTCACTGATTAAAGGCCAGAAAAATCTCCTGGTGTGTAGTGGGTTGGTGTGTAAGCATAGACTTCTCTCCAATCAAAAAAAAAAGGAAGAGAGAGAGAGAGAGAAATGAACGCGTGAGGAAATATTCTGTTTGTAAGCAAGCGAGTGAAGGTGGATGGGCTGCTGTGTCTAGACTCATCAGAATCCAAAGCGGTGAGTGGAGCCTTGACGGAGGCGGAGACAGCATCCAGGCGGCACAACAGACAGCTCAGTTGTCATGGTAGCGGAGTCTACCCAATAAAGGGGGTGACCCTCAGTCACTCTATCCCTTCCTGTTTGAGTATAATGCACTGTCGATGGCTGTCATGACAACCGATGGCATGCTTTTGAAATCGGCTCTGTCAAGATAAAAATAAGTCACTCTACTGTTGCTCCGAAGCGTGTTGTTTTCCATAGTCATCTCTATCTACCACGTGTCATTTCTTCTTTGGTATCATTTGATTGGCTATCGGAACTGTAGGGAAGCACCCGCCATCCCTCGTTTCATTGGACATTTCCTCTTTCTCTCTCTTATTCTCTCTCTCTTATTCTCATTTTCTCTCTTTCTCTTTCTCTCTTATTTAAGCACTTCCGTTCCCTTTTAATATTTTAATATTTTTACATTTTTATATTTTATTCTATCTCTGCTATGAATTCCACCCTTCTACCAGAGGGCTATGAGCTCAACTGGTGCGAAACACAGTGGATGAACATGTACCAAGACCGCAACCCTCTTATTGTGACAGGTATTTTTGCCTTTCTCATGCACGAGGTTGTGTACTTTGGACGGTTCCTCCCGTTTTTTATCTGTGACTTTATTCCTTCTTTCCAGCGCTACAAGATACAAGAGGTGAGGGGGTTTTTTCTTTTTCTTCTTCTTCTTATGAGTGCCGTTGTGTGCTAATGGTGTCTCTTTGTAGAAAAAAGAAAACACCCGGGAAGAATACTGGAAATGTGTCAAGCATGTTCTATTCCAGCACTTTGCCTTTGAGGGCCCAATGATCTTTGGCTTTTATCCAATGGCCAGCTATTTTGGCATGGACATTAGTGCACCTTTTCCCCTTTGGTAAGTCCACTGTGCACTGTGCACTGTGCGCTGTGTTTGTTGATCTCATCTATCTGTGTGTATGGTAGGAGCACAATGGCTGTGCAGATAGCCATCTTCTTCTTTGTAGAGGACTTTTACCACTATGTAATGCACCGATTCATGCACTGGCCACCCTTTTACAAGAGAGTTCACAAAGTCCACCACGAATACGTTGCTCCTCTGGGCATGGCTGCTGAGTACGCCCACCCTGTGGAAACAGCCATTCTTGGTCTTGGCACAGTAGGCAGTCCTCTTCTTTACCACTCGATTGTTGTTGCCCTCCACATGGATCCCAAATGGAACATGCATTTGGTGACCATGTTGCTGTGGATTGTGTGTCGATTGATGCAGGCTGTGGATGCGCACTCTGGCTATGACTTCCCATGGTCCCTTCGTCACTGGGTGCCATTCTGGGCTGGAGCCGACCATCACGATTACCACCACCAGGCATTTGTTGGCAACTACGCCTCCTCCTTCCGCTGGTGGGATTATCTTCTTGGCACTGACGTCAAGTACCGTGCCTTCCGTCAGCAACAGAAGGAGGCTCGTCTGAAGCAAGAGCAGGCAAAGGAGAAGTCCTTGTAAAGCAGGTCCAACCCAGCTCAACTCGATCCAATAGAATAGAATAGAACAGAACAGGTGGATACAAGACTGGCTTACTCTTCACCTCACCTTCTCACCTCACCTCGCCTCGCCTTATCTAAGCTCACTTTACTTGCATGTATTCTTTCTTCTTTTTTTCTTTTTTACTATTTACACTCCACGTTTTTTTACACTTTATATAATCCTCTTACTAGTACCTCCCTGCAATGATGATAATAATAATAATAATAATAAAAAAAACACAATCAACAGCTTCTCCTTCTCCACTCGCTACTCGGGTGTCATTCATTCGAGGGTCTTGTAGGAAGTCCCTGCCAATTCAGTCCGCCGCCTTCCATCCAAATATGTCTGCAATCGAGCACTCCATGAGTGGAGCCATACAATGCACCGATGAGGAGGAGGCAACATGCTCTGAATGGAGTGTTCGCAGATGTACCCCTGGCCATTGAATCCATAGACAAACATGCCCTCCACCTGGCGTAGGGAGGGTGGGGTGCCTAGCCACCGATGCAGTCCAAACAAGGAGCGGGGTGTGCCCTGGAGACACCACCGCATCTCAAGGCATTGCACAGGACGGGTGCTTTGGTAGGCATCGTGGTGTGTTGTTGTTGTTGTGGTAGTGGTAGTGGTGGTGGTGGTGAGGGGTGGGTTAGCAGTGTAGCCAAGAGAAGGAGGACGCATTTTCATGCGTACAATGTCTATCTCTACTCTGTCAAAATACAGCCACAGACTCCACTGCAAGGTACGGGCCATGGTCAGGTAGGGAGTCCGTCCCTGCACAGACAGCCGAGTGTAGTGTGGGTCAGAAAGTACAATGGTGGGGGCGTAGATACTAGACGTACGCATGCCGTGGTGGAAGAAGTCGGGAAGTTCCTGCTGTAGTACTTCAATTGCTTATAGAGAGTGGCGTGGAGTAGTGTGGCGTGGTGTGGTGTATACCATATACAAGTAAGTCATTCTGTCCATGGCATAGGTGGGTACATGAAGGAGAGAAAGAGAAAACGAGCTCTTTACCATGACTCTTTCGTATTTCATAAGCAGAGGAGAATGTACTGAGTCTATTTCTTTTCGGCACACACCCATAAAAGACAGGGGCACACACGTCCTTCTGTCTCCACAAGGGTCTGCTGTGGATCCAACGTAAACACAGCATAACAGAATGTAATAAGAGAATGGAAAGTAAGGAAAGGTAAGGGAAAAGAAAGGGAAAAGAAAGGGAAAAAGAAAAAGTCCATCCACGTCACATGCCATACACCCCAAAACACACCTCTTTCTCTCCTTCTCTCTCCTTCTCTCTCTTTCTCTTGGCCATGAGTATCACCACCCTCGACACTGCACATGAAGACCTTATTCACGACGTAGCCTACGACTTTTATGGGAAAAGACTTGTCACATGTTCCTCAGACCAACGCCTCAAAGTATGGGACTTTGTTGAGGATGAGGAGGCTGCTGTATGGGAACTCAACGACACATGGAAGGCCCACGACTCCTCTATTCTCAAGGCTATTTGGGCTCATCCCGAGTATGGCCAGGTGATTGCCAGCTGCTCTTTTGATCGACAAGTAAAGATATGGGAAGAGCTCTCTGTTGGTAACGACGCTTCTATTTGATATTCATCCGTCTGACTTGTGTGGGTGTGGAATACAGAGCCCAAAAACAGTCAAAAGCGATGGGCCGAGCGATTTCGTCTTGTAGAATCACAGGGGGCGGTGCTGGACATTGCTTTTAGTCCAATCCAGGGTGCCTTGAGACTGGTAAGAGAACAGGACAGATAGGAAGGGGTGTGACCTGACGTTGTGTTTGCTGATGTGTTGATGTGTTGTGTTGGTTGGGTGGACAGGCGACCTGTTCTGTGGATGGCATGGTGCGTGTGTATGAGGCCTTGGAACCCACCAACCTGGCTCAATGGTCACAGATGGAGGAGTTTGAAATTGCATCTTCGTTTGTTCCAGAGACTGCCAAGACACAGCAGCCTGCACACACCAACAGCACCAGTTCGAGCAACAGTTCACAGGCAAGTCATTTGGACGCACAGCCCTACATGCCCTCTCCCTTTACCAGCAACCCATTGAATGTGAGTCAGGGGATTTCACCAGGCCCCACCAATACTCTGCAGACAGGCACACCTGCTACTGTGCATACACCTGTGGATGCGGACAGTGGGTATTGCATTGACTGGTGCCCGAATCGCACAGCCACAGCACTGATGGTGGTTGGACTAGGGAAAGAGATTGGCGCAAGGGTAAGCCAATAGACAAGTAGATGGACAAGTAGATGGACAAGTAGATGGACAAGTAGACAAGTAGATGGACAAGTAGATGGACAAGTAGACAAGTAGATGGACAGATGGAAGAATAACATGGCTCTAGATCTTCAAGCATGATGGACACAATCGATGGTACCCAGCAGAATACCTGCCTGAACATACACAGGAAGTCCACGATGTGAGCTGGGCCCCTAGTATGGCACGCTCCTATCAATTGATTGCCACTGCCTGCAAGGATCACCATGTGCGTATCTTTAAGATCACCGACATTCCATCGACAGGCCACTCATTGCAGAAATCCCACTCTTTTGGCAAACTCCATAGCAACAGTAGCAGCAGTCGTATGGGCCACAGGTCTTTCCATGTAGAACTCGTCGCCTCTCTTGAAGATCATCATGCAGAGGTAAGTCACTAGAGAGAAAGAGAGGAAGAAGAAGAGTGTGTGTGCGTATAGACATAGATATAGATATAGACATAGATATAGATTGGTATAAAGAATAAATTCCTTTTCTTCTTCCTCTCTTCTTCTTCTGGTCTCTCTGCCCATCGATGCATGGTTATACACCTTTTCTCTTTTGTTAGGTGTGGAGAGTGGAGTGGAATGTGACTGGAACTATTCTTTCTTCTTCGGGAGATGATGGTAAACTTCGCCTATGGAAGGCAGACATTCATGGACAATGGCGACAAATGGCAGTGATGGCCAATACGCGTTTACAATTCTAACCATGCCAACTTATCACTAGTAGAAAGAGAAAAGAAAGAGAGAAAAGAAAGGGGGTGATAGTTTATGCTTTGAACAGTCGTCGTACTATGTGTGTGGTATTTTAGGTATTTTCAAAGAATAAAGAAGAAGACTATTTTCTAATCTTCTTGGGTCTGCCGGGTCCTCTCTTGGCGGGTTCTGCTAGTACTGATGCTGGCACAGATGCTGGCACAGATGCTGGTGCTGACTCCTTCATTGAGGCCAGCATGCTTTCTTTACTGGGTCTTCCTCTCTTTCTATTTACAGGCTATAGAAAACAAAAAACAAAAACAAAAAACAAAAGGTTCATCCACGAAATGAGTGAGAATGGCGTGACAAGGAGAAGTGGAGAAGTTTGTTTTAGAACAGACGTGTGCAAGGTGATGGGTGTGGATGGACATGGGCCAACAAGAATAGACTTCCTATAAGAGAAGGAACAACTTACAGGTGAAATAGAATCCCCATGAGAGACACCCAAGGACTCTATCATCTCCACCTTGTCGTTCTCCTTTCTGGCGGATCGTCCTCTTCTACGGTCAGATGTATCAAAGACATCTTCCTTTTTGTCCTTTTCCTCTGTCGTGTGGCCAGAGCGAGAGACACTGCCATTCTCAAGCCCACCCACAGACTCCCCTCTGCCTGGCACCACCTCAGAGACCGCCCCCGTGGCTGTCTGTGACTCTACTGAGCTTACTGTCTTTACTGACGCCACCGACTCTTTTACATGCTGTGTCTTGTTCTTGGACTCACTGGCTGTCTTTTGCTTAGCACCCACAGCGGCTGGGATGCCCTGGGCTGATTTGGGAGGTCTTCCGCGCTTTCTGGGGGCCTCTGATGCCTTTTCCTTTCCCTCTTTGGCATCACGAGATATCTTCTCAAACGCAACCTTTTTTTCTTTTTCTTGTTCTTGTGTTATTTTACGTGGTCTGCCTAATCTCTGGCGCCCTCCTTTGACTTGTTCCTTGTCTTGCTGGTTCATTCTTCTTTTTCTTTTTTCTTTCTTTCTTTCTTGTGATAGACACTCTGGAGTGTTCTTTGTCTGGTGTGTGGAAGGGTTGTAGAAGTGTGTAGAAGTGTGTAGAAGTGTGTAGGGAGAATAGATAAATAGATACAAGTATCTATCTATATAAAAGAGGAGGGGAGGTGTCTATAGAGAAAGATAGCTACACGCCTTGCTTGTCTATGGATGGGTGTTTAGGTGTGTTTAGGTGTGTTTAGGTATCTACAGTGGGGAGAAAACAGAAAAGAGAAAAAAAAAAAGGGAAAGGTTCGTTTTCATTATTATTATTTCTATTCCGTTTTCTCAAGATACACTGTTGATTGGTTGGATTCTTACTGTAGATTATTTAATCCTTCTTGATGAAAATAAAGGGTGGGTTTTTATTGGATATCTTACTATCCCATTGTGTCCAGAAAGTAGAATAGGCTTGGGTGGATTGGTTCTGCTTATTGCACTGGAGTGTAGTGAGTAGATGGGGAGTGTCTCTTTTTATATTTATATATTTATATATTTATATCTAATCTAGCTATCTTTGAATAGAAGGAACAATGGCCCCCTTGGTAGAGACACAAGCAAGTCCATCGTTCATTGTGGATAGGGCGAATACATCCCAAGTGGAATCAACAGAGAATGAATAGCACACACACAAAACCTCCTCCTCAGTGGGTTATTTATCATTGTTTGCCTTAGTTTATCGCACTGTATTCAATAGCTAGATGATTAAAACACCCTATGAACAATAGACAGACTCGTGGATAGGAGTCCAATGTCATTCTACGCACAGTAACTACAGATAGCATCTTATCTCCACAGCATGTATCTTGTTGAGAAGACCTACTGTTTCTTTTCCTTTTCCTTTTCTCTGTAGTGCTCCAATGATTCTGAGTAAGAAATACAAACACACCATCGATCTGTCTGATAAAAGAGAAAGAGAAAGAGAAAGAAGCAGTTCATGGGCACTGCATTGACAGACCCAATGCATGTATCCCTTTGGATTCTATACAAATGTGTGTGTGTGTGGGTGGGTGGATGCCTTCTATTTTCTGCTATTGAACTCGGAAATAAAAATGTAGAAAGGACTCATTGTACAGGCCATCCATGCATGAAAGCAATAGTGCTGTAGGGAAGCAGCAGCCAAGAATGAACAAAACACACACAAAACACACATTTGTATAGAATCAAAGATAAAAATAAAAGGCAATCTACTTTCTCTGCTATGAGGCATGAATGTGTCTTGGAAACTGTTCTTGCAGTCCAGAACAGACATGGAATAGTCAAGACTCTTTTTTATTTTTATTTTTTTAACTTTTATAGTGCATTCAAGGAAGAAATCACTTTATTCTTTATTCATTTCCAGAATCAACGACGGTGCATAGTCCACCACGAGTACTTTGGACACTAGACACATGAGCGTTGACGCGTGGTTACGAAATTTCCCGGTTGGAGGATTCCTACAAAAAGAAAAAGAGAAAAAAAAGAGAAAAAAAATACCGATGAATAAATTGCTGAAATTCCAGACGCGTCTATTCCTTTTTTTTTCTTTTTTTTTCTTTTTACAGAAAGGGAAAGAGAGAGAAAAAGAAAAGAAAAAGAAAAGGGGGTAGGGGTGGAGTAGCAGCTGTTCTTTATATTTTTAACTTTTTACTTTATTCTCATGTCTTCTCATACTGCTTTTACTTTGGCTGCCTTGAGTGCCACTGGGTAAGTAATAGAATTAGATGAAGAAGAAACAGTAGTATTTAGTATTTAGTATTTAGTATTTAGTATTTAGTATTTAGTATTTAGTATTATTATTATTATTATTATTAGTATTTAGTATTAAGTATCACTATTAGCATCACTATTAGTAGAAAGAGGGGAAATAGACTACTTTATTCATTAAAAACAAAAACAGAGGTGTAGCTGGATTTGTACGCACTCGCTCTATTCCTTCCCTTGTGGCTGGTATTGGTGTTGGTGCTCTCTATGGCGTGGCTGGCTACCTTATTAAGGAAAATCAGGAGTATGGCCATGAAACTGCTGTAGCTGCCTCTGTGTTGTTAGCAGGCGGCATGATTCCTCGTACTATCAAAACACAGTTCAAGAAGCCCCTCCCTATTGTTCTTTCTGTGGTGTCTGTGGCTGCGGGTGCTTACTATGCTAAAAAGGTTGTAGACTACCGCTAATAAATGAATAAGAAGGCTGTTCTACCTTGTTCTACTCTACTATGACTATGGAAAAGTACCAATATCTGCTTATTCTTGGCTTGTTTTTGGGCGAATGCATGTCGATGGTGTATATTTACATTCGTGACTGTTATCATATCAAATGATTCTATTGCATGTCTTTTACTGTATCACCCACTACAGTCAGAACCAAAAGCCTAATAGATAGATAGGTAGTGATATAGATAGATAGGTGGTGATATAGATAGATAGGTGGTGATATAGATAGATAGGTGGTGATATAGATAGATAGAAATGTAGATAGAAATGTAGGCAGATAGATGGACATAAAAGTCCTCACACTAGGCACATTCAAGCCAATGTATACCATCCTCTAGTCAATTATTTATCTTTATTGACTATAGAATAGGCTATCAATCAATAGAATGATAAATTGAAAGTGATTGGCTAATAATCCAATTCACTTTATCTTTGATACTTGAGGAGGTCTGTTAGTTGCATATGATTGAACTTGTGTTTATTCACTGTTTTTCATCCTTCATGGCCATTCATTGTGTTATAATATTAGACTATAGAACAGAAATAGTAATAAATGAGTCTATTGCTATAGTGCAATGCCCTTTCTTCTTTCTTTTCTTCTCTTACTCATACAACTCTTTAGTATGAAAATACTTATAATGGATTTTCATACTGAATTAGACAGTCAACGAACCATCAACAAACCAAGCCAGAAGATGGGCACTCATTGGCTTTGGAATAGAAAATTAGAAAATAAAAGATTGAAACAAGTCACCATTCAAGTACTTCAACTTCCTTTGAGTCTCAAACATGCAGAGACCCTGAAAACAGGAGAAAAGAGAGATACAGATTTAACAGGGTTCTTGTAGAACAGTAAGAGAGCCCTATTCTTTCTCTATAATCTATAGCTCAATGATGTGATAGTAAATACATGTACTTGCTTTATGAATGTGTCATTTCTCTCTCTCTCTTTTTAAATCTATACATCAAACATGATGATAGTAAGATCTGTTGATAGTTGTCTTATCTAGAAATGTAGATGACATGATAGACAGGGGATGATGAGATAAAGATCTGTAGTGTAATTGACAATAGAATAAAGTACTATAAATGCACTTTCTAATACAAGACAGTGTCAAGAAAGGCAGCTATGAAATCACTGGCATCCATTGATCGGATGATAGATCATAGCAACCATGATGAAGCCTTTACAAAGAAGTATATCAACAAGTAAAATGCCAAACAGGCAATATTGAATAAATAAAACACCACTAAAGAAAGAAAGAGAAAAGTTCAAATCGAATGATAAGATAGTAACACTGCCAGTCAGAGGAATGTTACAAGACACTGAGTATTGTAAATGATTTACACGTAAAGTCTGTATTTGAATAAAGAAGTATTGAGTCAATCGTCTGTCACTATTTATAACATACTTATAAATAGAGAAAAGAAAGCTACATACAAGCTGTCAACAACTAATGATCAGAATAATGTGTCAATCTACAACAATACCCGATAGGTTGAGTATGTAAATAAAAACAGTCCACAACAATAGGAAGAAGAGAGAGAAAGGGTCTGTTCTTGTTTTTTTTTTTTTTTAAAAAAAAAAAAGTCCAATTCAGCCAGGACATGTAAATGTGAAAACATCATTGGAATTCTTACTATTTGTTTACAAGAGTTGAGACTCAGTTAAGAGGTTATAGTTTAAAGTATTTTTTATTGTTTGGGTGTGGTTTGCTATTCACGCATTGGGCATATCAGTCACCCTCTAAGATCGTTTGAATAATTAAGATAAACATAGAAACATTTCAAATACTCAAGTGAAAAAATAATAATGCAAAGAGAGAGGAGACGGAAAGAAAAGTGAATATAAAACCTCAATGAGGGAAAAATAAGGGAAAAAATGATGGTAAATAATTATGAATAGACAGCCAAAAAGGCCATAAAGTCAGCAAGGAAACCAGGACACCAAAAAAAGATAACTGTCATCCTGTGGTGATTCGAAATCCAACGAGGGATACTTGGAGCAACTCGGACAATCCTGAGGACACAAAGTTAAGAGGCTATAATATCTTCATCTTAAAAGCGGTCTTGTTTATCTCTGTTGTCGTCTTTGGGGTTTTTAGTCCAAAGGTAGACGGAACAGTAGAACGTGTAGTTAAACTCTGTTGTTTATTAAATGGAATTACTACGTCTTTTATACTTTTCTAATGGTATATATTCAGAGGTATTCTATCGAAATACTATGAACTATCGATATCTCAATATTTGATAGAGTCCTCTTCTTAGTTTGGTAATATATGAGTCCTAATTCTCAAGAGAATGATCCTTCCCATTATGGTAAAAAGTCTTCACGACACTGTAGTATGCATTGATATTGATTGAAATAAAACAGTAAAGAAAAAAGTATGTGAGGAAACAAAACAGTAGTTCTCAGAATAAAAATCAGTAGGTGGTTCATTAAATCTTTGTGCTCTCGTTTATGCTTTATGTTTTAAATATACTACAGTAAGCTCTACTGAAATAGGTGATGAGTTCATCCTATTTCTTACAATAAGATGTTGACTTTATAGACTCCAAACTTATAGATAATAATAGCAAGTTAAATATCTAAAAAACCTATAAATAAAAGACCATTGTCATACCAAAGAATAGTATGGAGATATAAAAATAAATAATAAGATCCTTTGCTATTTGATATTCACAGACTGCGTTGGAAGTTCATAAGCTATTATGAACTCCTAGTATAATATCACTGCCCCATGCATAAGGAGTTCACATGCTATAATGACGCAGGCTGCTAACAAAGAAAGAAAGAAATAGACAATAGACAATGCATAAGTCTGGTAAATGTAACTTTTATGCTTTGATGAAAAAGAAAGTAAGACTGACAATCACGAGCATAAGAATACCGAAATATTCTTTCTTGAACACTGTCAGTTGAACTTTATAAGAATAAATATCAGGTAGGAATAACCAATGATTCCATGTATTCTGTAAAAGTGTGCATGCATTAAGGATGATAATGCATATCAGATAGTCTACATCACAACGCCTGTCTCTTTAATGTACCCTGGGGACACTTTCTTTTTTGTCAGGTCATTGTTGCTATGGGTTATCTTATGTGTGTGGAGAACCCAGAGTCCTTTCTCTCTCTCTTCATTTTCTTTATGTTACACCTGTTGCATAGAGAGTAAATTAATTGTTGCAAACACATTTGCTGTTAAAGTAAACATCCTCTTGATCCGCCGTTAATTGTCTCTCACTCAAACCACCATCCATTTTGTAAGATAAAGTATGAATCTATACCTTTCTTAAAATGAATTGGTGTCTTGGATTAGAATGCAATTTTATTCTAATGTATACTGTATATTTTATATTTTATATTTTATCATAGCACATAAATTAGTAAGAATACTGCATTGAATTGTGTCATTCAACAGAGAGTCTCTTTTGTTACCAAGTTGTATAGTCATCTTTATTGAAGAGAAAGAGTTTAGTTTATGTAGTTGGATAGGTAGCCAATAGAAAGTTTACTCTTCTCTTTGGTGCAAATGGTACTTAAACTCCTATGGAGATTCTCAAGGCATCTCACAAGTACCTATGGACACATTGAAGCATTGAAGCATTGAAGCATCCAAGGACCTACGGAGTTAAGGGGATAAGGTCCCAAGTAGTACTACATAAAAAGAGAGTACAAGAGATGTTTTTTATTTTTAGAAGGTAAAGAAACAATCATAAAGGATCATAATAACGATAGTTCCATTTCAACAACAAAAATGACAGTGGTATGTTAATAGATAGAATCGGAGGATGAAGCTGCTAGATACTTTTTACATCTATGGTAAACCCACTAGAGCACCTATTCTAACGAAACCTGTTTACTTGAGGTACACAAACTACTATTTAGTAGAGTGCATAGATGATGAATAAAGAAAATAGTTTTATGTATTGATCTACTAGCACTGCAATATTACTGTAGTATTACTGTTGTGATTTATTCTTGTCAAGTGAATGCAAAAAGATGAGATTGTTTGTGCTGGTTTATTTTTCATTCTGGACGACAGTGCCTATGTCAAGATGGTTTAGTTTAGATACTAACTCTACTTATTATAACACCACCTTTGTCTTGTCAACATAACTCTATAGCCCTATAATGTCTTGCGGAGATCGCCTGCCGTGTCTGGTACAGAGTTAATGAAACAGACGGTGTTTATGATTGAAGAAATATTTTTATTGACTCTGAACTATCAACATAAACCATAGTACATTCTTGCCATTTATCATTCATGGCACAATGCATTGCGATCAGAGAAAGTTGGGTTAATGACGGACGGTCTGTTGCTATGGTGTCACCTATCACCTGTGTACCCTTTCACAAGCAGAATGGATGATGGATCTCAAGTATAGACTGTTTATAGATATGAATTTATTGCTTAAATTGAGCTCGTCTTTATAAAGCAAAGGGCATCAACATCAGCATGACTCATGTAATGAGAGCTAGACACAAGTGAGGACTTGATTACTTATTGGTTAGTCTCTTATTGTAGAGTTTAAATCCCAGTGGTTACTAAAAGATAATCTACAGAAACTTTTGATAGACTCAGTATAAATTTAGCTCTTTATATAGTCTTTATCTCTTTTCTCCACCATTCCATTTATTATTATTCATTTATAGATCCACGAATCTATAGTCATCCACACATCTGTATTTCTAGATCCAAGTAATTGTAAACATTCCACCTACATATCATCCGATAAGAGAAAGGACCACCTCTAGATAATGAATCAAGAAAAAAAGACTTCTGGTGGACAAGACAGTCTATCTTATGAAGGCTACAGTGGTAAATATTCTATTCATCCTCTAGGAATAAAATAAAAAATACCATTATAAATATAGATATACAGATTGACAGATCTATAGAACTCACTCTTTACTCTTCACCCATCACCCATCAGTAAACTCAAATGACAATGAATCTTTTCAAGATATCAGTCGTGAAAATGGTGGTTCTTCTATCCTTGCCTATTTCAATATAGTCTGTGTCATTGCTGGCACAGGTGTACTTGGTCTTCCTTATGCATTGAAACAAGGAGGCTGGATTGGCGTGTTCATTATCTTTCTATCGTGTGTGATGTCCATGGTAAAGAATAGATCTACCTCTTCCACTCGATCACTCAGTCTCATTTTTGTATCTATAGTATACTGGTGTCATTCTTGTAGAGTGTCTTTATTCCAGCGGAAATGCACGATTGAACACCTACAAGGACGTTGCTACAGCCTCCTTTGGTACTGTGGGTGGATGGGTGACCTTCTTTTTCAACTTCTGTGTTCTTTTCGGCATTCCTGTTCTTTTCATGGTCCTCTGTGGCAGTAATCTTCATCAGTTATGCACAGGAACAGTTGCTGAACTCAGCGTCACCCACTGGATCATTCTATCTTGTGTCATTGTGGCTATTCCTTTTGTCCTTGTCAAATCCATGAAAGAGGTTGCTCTTATGAGTATCTTTGGCACATTAGCCACGGCCATTGTCGTTCTTGTCGTCCTCATCGAAGCTTGCCTTGATCAAAGCAAACAATTCAATGTTCAACACAACGGTGTGGTGTGGAATCAGTTCCCAATTGCTCTCAGCACCATAAGCTTTTCATTTGGTGGTAATGTCGTCTATCCCCATGTCGAGGCATCAATGAAACAGCGCAAGGATTGGAACAAAGTGTTGGGAGCGGGACTCCTAACCTGTGCTGTCATGTATTTGATTGCTGCCATTTCTGGCTATTATGTGTACGGTGATTCTGTCATCAGTCCAAGCTATAACAGAATCCCCGTGGGTGTTGGAAGAACGGTGGCTGTAGTGTTGATGACTGTGCATGTTCTGACAGCAGCACCTATTCTTCTCACTTCTCTTTCTCTTGATATAGAAGAGATGCTCAGTATTACACAGACAAGACTAGGTGTATGGAGAGAACGCATCACACGTGGAACTTTTCGTCTTCTTATGCTGACAGCCATTGGTACCGTTGCTGTGTTTGTACCTCACTTTGATGATTTGATGTCACTCTTGGGAGCATTTGCCAATTGTGGACTGGTCATGATTTTCCCCATCTTGTTCTACCTTCGTCTTACTGGAATCCGCAACAAACCGTGGTATGAATTGGTGTGGTGTGCTATTGTAATAGCCATTGGGCTTGTTGGATTGGTGTTTGGAACATTGGAATCAGTTCAAGCCCTTGTTGAAGACTTTTCTCGTTAATGTTGGTGGTTTTTTCTTATGTCTGTAGGGAGAAGCATACATTCTTCTTCATTTGTTTTTTGTTTTTAATTATATAGCAGTATAGATATGAATGGATATGCTCTTGTTTTTGTATTTTATTATTTTATTATTTTATTATTTTATTATTTTATTATTATTTTCTGTTTGTACATAATTGTTATACAACAGTATTTATATTTAACTTTTTCTACAAATTAAATTTATCACTGAGTAGTGAGTAGTAAGTAGTGAGTAGTGATGAAAATCCCAAGAACGCCCGAGTGCTTGTTTATACAGTCTTATACATCCGTTGAAGTAGAAGATGGAGAATAAACTCAATCCTTTTAGATACTGGATATTTGGCCTATTCATTATCAGACATCATGGAAGGTTGAGTGTACTTTGTTGATTTATATGGATTAGTAAATTGGTATGTTTGTTTGAATTCAATGGCCTTCTCATATTCTTTGGCTCATTCTGTCATCCCACGCACATGGATACTTTATAGAATAAGAGGGGAAAAAAGTAGCTATAAAGGAAAAGGGTGATATTTTGAAATTAATACTATTGTTTATCTTATTTTCATGTTTTATATAATATATATATATATATATGCATACCATCTCAATTGAATAATATAGGTGAAATTCGACCCTTTGATTCAATCTCACCTGAGTAGCAATGCTTCTGTTATTGTTCTATTCTTTTGCTTAAGACTAAATGCCTTTTTCTAGAGATAAGATAGGAAAGACCTAACTCAACGAGGAAGAATTTTGTATGTGTGTTTCAGGATGCTTTCCATGTGATAAGTGGGTGGATCATTAAGAAATACAAGAAATACAAGAAATACGATAAATAAGGGACATGATTCAAAGGCCATTGACTCATGAAGATAAAAATGGCATTGGATTCATCAACATGCAATTTTGATCACTCTACACTACATAAGAAAGAAAGAGAAATAGGTTGGATAGTTCAACAATTGAGTTTTCTTTTTCTTTTTCTTTCTATTATTATTATTATTGGCTTATTTTGCCCATACTGTATCTTTATATTCATGTCATCCTAATGGATGTGTGACAAACGAATGCATAATTCATTCTAAACCATCTACTTATACACAAAGTAATATGAAAATAGACACCAAAGGTTAGGTAATACTGAAATTCATTCAGTTTTCCCCAAGTTACAAACGAGGCTCATCTAAGTGTGAAACATTCAATTTTATTTTTGTATAATACACCTTTTTATTAAGCGTCTTTACGCAGTCATAGATTGCATTGAGGGGTATGACTGGGAGAACATAGTGAACACAAGTCACCAAGAAATGGTTAGGACTGTGGCGAGGGTGGAGGCATAGGCGGCATGTGGATGACAGGAAAATGGTGGCCATAATATGATGAAGGAGTGATGAGGAGGACAGGTTGCCATGCAACAGACAAAACTAGACATTCCTTGCCAAACGTGATATTGGTGCTTTCCAGAAGGCTTTCCACTTGCTGGGTGGAAGCGAGGCAGCATGAGAAGAAATTGGAATAGGTGATGGATGGCATAATAAGTGGAAGACTTGTGAAGAGAAGAAATGTATAAGTGGCGAGTTGAAGAAGGACGTTGTAAGGATTGGGTGTGGCGGTCATAATAACAAGCATCGGCAACTGTAAGGCGTTTGAGGCCTAGCCTAGCTGGAGTGGGGTCGGTGGTAGAGGATATCCATACGGACAACAAAGGAAGGCGAAGACATGTAGCAAGAGACAAGTCACTGCACAATTGTGGATGGAGAAGACAGTCAAAATCCGAGAAAATAATATTAAATGAATGTGAATGGGGCAGACGTAAAGCAGAAAAAAAAGGCAGAAAAAAAGGCAGAAAAAAAGCAGAAAAAAGAAAAGAAATATATAATTGGGGGCATAAAAGGAAGAAAGAGATATATAATAAGAAAAATAGGCACGAAGCCAGAGAGTAGGAAGGGGAGCATATTGGGTGACAGGACGAAGGAGAGGAAGGAGCTAACGAAACTGGAGGGAGGCCTGTTGAGTGGATGGATCCAGCACACCAAGACTACCACAGTGACAAGGGAGACATAGGTTGGCATAGATAATGAGAGGAAACATCCTTCTCATCAGGAACTTACTTATCATAGATTTCGGCTTAGCATAAAAGGAAACAGGAAACCAGACAAGACGGAGAACATACCAGAGCTTGGAGAGAGCCAAAGTGTTAACCACAGTGGCTACCACGAACTGACAGAAATCTTTAGGAATGACTGTGGAGTGCTTGCTGGAGGGTGGCGAGGAGTTGGGTGGCGTAGGTGTTGTGTTGTGAAGGAGTGTGGATGAAAGGATAGCCAATTTAAATGAGAGGAGGCATAAGGAATGGAATGACCTCTGAAGAGAGGATCATCTTGGATGGCGAGAAGGAGTGGTTCGAGAATAAAATTGAAAAAGACTGGAGATAATGGGTCTCCCTGACTGAGCCCTCTTGCTTGGGTGACAGGATCAGAAAGGTACCCATTAATGTTGATGCGGATTTGTGTGTTGAAAAAAATGGAGGCAATAGATATGACAAGGGAAGGAGGGAAGCTGAAACCGGTAAGGACAGACTGGAGGTAGGAAGGATGGGCACGATCATAGGCCTTCTCTTGGTCAAGAAGGACACCAATGGTAGAGGAATGTGAGGAAGATGCATGCTCCATTGATAACTTGATCAAAGAAAGAGGGTGCCAGTTGCAGAGAAGAGTAAGATCACCTTTCTTGGGTAGGAGGCACATAGTAGTGTCCATCCAAGAAGAGGGAAATAGAGAAAGGGAAAGGGTATCGTTATAAATACAGGTAATGAGTGTGTTATAGAGGGAAGGAAGGACTTGGTGGAGAGCGGCAAGAGGAGGCTTGCTACAAAACAGCTTGTTGTGCTTACTCTACAGCATCCTCAATTGCTTGTTTCGCCATGGGACATGCTTCTGGCTAAACTTCTTGGCCACACGTTGCACTGCCTGCTTCACCGTTTTCCAATTGACTTGCGCTGAAGGAGAAGTGAGAGAAGGAAAGAGATCAGTGAGGGTGAAGGTGAGCTGTTCAAAGGTGATGAGGTTACCTTCTGAGTCTGTGTAGAGGGCAACATCCAGGACAATATAGCCTACACCTACATAAGTGTGATACACCGTGTCATAAAAGACACCCACGTCCAGGACTGGGCCATAGTGGACCACAGTGTCTCTAATACCGTCTATTACGGTCTGTAGATCACTCAATGGGAGTATTGAAAGGGTGACCTTTCTTATGTCACCCTTGGGCTCAAGAGCCGAGACACCAACTACAGAGGTGTTGGCCTTCTTGTAGTACAGGCCCCTTTTCACAGGCTCTGCTGATGCTTTCATCGTCTTCAAGTGCAAACCCGACCTCAAAGATAGTCTTCTCTTCTTTCTGGGAAGCGGTACCAAGTCTCTTGGGTGTAGTGTTCAAACAATGCCTCATAGACTTGCAAGTGTGTGGGCGAGACCTCGCTCACATCAAAGATGACTGTGCCAGGGTAGTATACACTACGTCGTACATGAGCCTTGTAGATTTTATTCCCTTGAGTGTTGCTCGAGGGCAGAGAGGTGTTTGCTTTGTTGGAGGCAATGCTGGCTCAACTGGTGTTTGTTACCGGGGTTTGCCATTAGGCTGTCATTCTTTAGCGGAAGAAGCCATGTGTGAAACATTCAATACTTCTTTCAGTATTCTTTTTATGACAATAGGCTTCCGTGTGTTACGTACAAATTCTTTGGTAACTTCCTTTTTTATAACATAGGATATTAAGTCGCATGCATTCTTCTTCTCACTAACAACGTAAGGTACACTCCCAAAGATTTTCTGGCCTTTAAGCGGTGATATTTTCTTCTTTTTACGACACGACGCAATTTTGCCATTTTATTATCTGTGTTTAAAATCAAAGGTTTGCGAGTATCTAAATTATTATTTCCTTTTGTGGATATCCCACTATCAAATTGTATTATCAGTAAAATATATTGTTTATGAATAAAATTGTTTATTGTAATAGTATAGATAATAATATACTATTACTATAGCCACTGCTGTTCTAGGTGTATTCCCTCGTAGCAATAGAATCCACAACCTAAAGGCCTTGTGCTTTATCCTTGGGAGATATATAACTATGCTCAGGAGTATACCCTAGACACCCTAGACAGTATAGAAGACCACCTAAGACTGACTTGAGAGGAGTCTTTATCTGCCTAATAACAATACAATGAGTGTCTTGTGGAATACAATGAGCTCAAGCCCAGATGAAGACACTGCTTACCTTTTTATCACTAGAATAGCCTTTGGTAGTGTCTATCACCTCCTTCTATTGTCTTGAATTGTTAATAATAGAACATTACCTTGTTCATTTATGTTCATCTTGACGGGTACTTAGGTGTTAAGTTGTATGGACAGTATAGGAAATAACAAGAGGACAGGATTATCAAAACAAATAATAATTATATCTCTATTCTGATAGTCTATACACTAGCCTCCACTCATAAAATTTACAAGTCAAACAATTTACACTCTCTTTGCCTTGGGCTTAAAGGACAGTATTAGAAACGCTACCTTATCATTAAGCACCACTGTTAATACCAGTTACAATAACATAGTTACTAAAGTGATTATAAATATTGAGTCAATAAATGGCTATACTGTTCTTAATATAAGTGAGTTTGGTTCTATTTTATAGACAATGACCACTAGAGTTAATTCAGTATGTCCTATAATACATCTTTCTTAAGCAGTAGTATACTGCAAATACTATGGGCTTATGGATAACACATTATGTTAAACATTAAATTCAATGACTGAGTTGTAATTCTGGGGTGATTCTTGTTCTATTTCTTATCTTTACAGCCAACTCTATACTTTTTAATTGCAAAGTCAACAGCCATTGCTAAAATAGGCAAGTAGAGTTTGAAATAGCTCATTTAGACAGCGAAAAGGACTTTTTAAACACGACAGCCAATCATAAGGATTTTATTTCATTCTCCGGATATTTCCTTATATATCCCAAAAATCTTTGGGTGTGTAGTGTAAGCCAGTAAAAATACATGACTGTGAATACTACTGATAATAAATGCCTTACAATCAGCTTTTCCATAATAATCATCAGCAGAGACAAGAGAGACCAAGGCAAAGATAGGAATCAGAACGGATTTCAACATATTCGTAAGATAGTAGCAGTTAAAGAGTAGAATGAATAACAAAAAAAAAGCGAGTTTGTAGACTATCCTTTTATACTAATCTCTGCATGTATTTTATATGTATTTGCATCGATTATACTATTCTGTCCTGAGGATATTCATGTTGAATTGCTTATTCATGCCATTGAATAACTAATATGTGTACATATGTTTTATTATATTAACATTGTTTATTCTCTTTTAGTAGGTTACTGTTTGTGCCTATCTATTGAATGGTTTCGTTGATATATTTTGTAGTAACTATCTTAGTACACACCATTATTATAAAGTGACTAAAAAATGTAATCGATACCTTTCAAATTTCGAGCTATTTTTAAATCAAAAAACAGCATATGCTATTCTTTTTTCTTTTCAAAAAACTACTTTTCTTATAATGTCTCAACCATCCAACACCTTAAACATATTCAATAATACCCTATAGATATATGGGAAATATACCAGCCTTGAGACTTGTTTCGCTATTCTACACAAGGTACTGAACATAAACACTACCATGGCCAAGATGTCTTGTGTATTCAATATATCTCCTCCCACTGTGAGGGGCATAACCAAGCACTAAAAATAAACTAACCGAGTTAAACCTTCACTCAAGAGTGGTTGAAAGAGAAAAATTGACAGCAGGCCTCTCATATGATTAAAAAGAATGGTTGTAGGCAATCTTCAACAAACCGAGAAGACCATCATAGCAGGCATAGCCATTAAGGTCTCAGACAATACTTTGAAGAATTACCTTAATGAAATTGGCCTTCATCCATTCAGTCTAGTAGTCAAGATTCTTCTAACAAAAAAAAACATGAAGTTAAGGCTTCAGTGGGCCTATCAGCACATTAGTTGGACTTGTGAGCAGTGGTAAGAGACAGTCTGGTTAGATGAGTCCAAGATCAAGCTGATGAGCTTTGATAGGGGTGCCAAAGTCATCAAGTAGTATGACATGGCCTTCCAGCCAGAATATTTCCTGGAAATAAGGAGGTTTGTAGGTGGTAGAGTGATGGTATGAGGCTGTTTTAGTGGAGAGTGTGTTGGGAGATGGGTTGTAGTGAAGGGTAGGATAGACTTTGACAAGTACATTGAAGTACTTGAAGCCTACTGCCATGAACTCAATTAATTCTCTCTCTTTTAAACCCTAGAGTCAATTGCTGCCTACAAGAGGACAGTTCTAGACCCCATACGAGTAAAACAACTCAATTGGAAGGTAGTAAATGGTGTGGAAACCATTCCTTACTGACCCTCACAATGTCCTGATCTAAATTCAATCGAGCATCTGTAGACCCACCTTAAGAAGATGATCAGGAAGGACAGAAAGTTAAATTTCACCAAACAAGAGTTGGAGACTGCTCTGATGCTGGAATAATGTAAAACATCAAAGAGACAGATACCTACATTGTCAACATGGGGCGGAGATGCCAAGAGTGTTTACAGTGGTTATTAGATAACCTTTTAATAATAATAAAAACCACTGTTATGTATTATCAACACTATTCTATGTATCTATTGAAACTTTCATATCTCTATCTAATGAATTCATAAAGTTACTACACTATTGTGATAAAGTACAAAACTAAAAAGGGAATATGCATTTACAAAAGAAAAATACTTTTACCCCATCACTTTACTTTTATTTTATTACTTTACATTGAAACTTGGAACATTTTTGTTACTATCATTTTTCTAATTAGACCTTCAATAGATCTACAATAGAGTGAATAAGAAATAGTTATTACAATTTGAAGTTATAAAGTCTATATTGAATGATTTCATAAAGTTGTAACTACATAAAGCTAAAAGATAAAAATAAACAAATATCAGTAGAATTTGAAATAGACAAGTCTCTTTAGAGCTTTAATTTTTTTTTCTTGTTTTTGTTTTGGCATTAATGAATCTTGGAGATTTTACTCCAGGGTCACGTTTACCTACAGTTATCTTTATTATACTTTGCAGCAACAAAGACGTCTGTACCCCTTTTGTCCCCCTATTTCCTTATTCTGTATATTCTCTCTTTTTCACTTATATTTAGAGTGCCTTTATATAACATTTATATGCTAATGAGCTCCCATTGAATGGCTATTCTTCCAAATGCACACATTATGCAGATGATAACTTGAAAAATAAGCTACTTTAAATCTTATTGGGTAATGGGTAGGTATATTAAAAACAATAAAAAAAACAATAAACGTAAGCTTCACTGAGCTACCCCGCAAAATCGATGTAACTCCGGTGAACGTTGATCACTCTACTTCACTGTAAGATTCAAAAACAAACACCCACTGTAGTACTCCAATAGGCCACTATGAAAAAAACTAAAATACATATTGAAAAAAATAATTGTATACACGCCTTTTTATTTATTTATTTATAAGATATATATTTTAGAAATAAACACATAGAAATTCGAGATTACCTTGCAGTAGAAAAATATTATTATTTTGATGCTGAACTTTTTCTGATATATCTAAAAGTAGAATCAGCTGTAATTGTATGCCTTAAGAATCAGTAAAGGATTAACATCAAATATTTAAAGGAACGAGTATATTCTAAATCAAATGATTTTTACATAGATCACATGAAAACACGCGAAAAAGAGAAGACATAAAAAGCAGACAAGTTCAAAATAAATCATCTTGTTAGAGTTGTTATACATTGTTATAGTAAGATGAAGACATTTCTTATATTAGTAGTGAAATCAATCTGTTGCCTGATATCTTTTTCTTTTTCTTTATGTGGTCTATTAAGGGTCTTTCCTAACTGTAGGGTATTTTGATAGTCATTGTTGACGTAGATCTTTGGTTTCAGTCACACAATGTACTCACTACTATAGTCCTACACATGAGCTCAAAGAGCCAACGATATTATTGTATGGGTGATTCAAATAGAACATGTCGCTCCTTTTAATCATACTCAATGGATAAACCCAGTGAATGTCGCTATCCAATCAGTCGCTAACACTCAAGATACGCTTACCTTGTTGAGGAATAAATAATAGTATTTTTTTAAAAAAAAGGGCATCTTAAAACGAATTAAAAACATGGAACATCATACTGAGTTTGAAAACACTAAACCTCTCCTATAGTGCTCACCTCTAAGTTGGAGAAGATAGATCACTGTTTTCTTATTTAATCGATAACCCTACCCCAAACCATGTTTTGCTGCTACATCATTTTAAATTTAAGAATGAATATTTTTATATTCTATTCAATACTATTCAATTGAGTTACATGCTGAGGGCAATAGTACCAGGAAAAGAAAAGAACAACCCTAAGCTATTAACAGAACAATACTATTGATCAATGAGCATGTCAAAGAGCTCTTCACCACTTATATTTATTTCATTTTTAATTATTTAGGCCTATTTTACCCCATTCAATGTTTCCTAGTACTATGTTTATATCTATAATATTATAAAGACACTGTACAAAAGCTCAATAGAAAAGAGAAAGTAGGCCAACATGTAAAAGATGATAACATACATATCATCTCACACTACTTCCTGTATCTGAATTCACATTAGTGTTAGTCCATCGCTAACATTTTACTTTTTGTAATTAATTAAAAAGAATAAAACATATTCAAATACCAGTGACCCTCCTCTTTTTTCTTCAAGAAATAGGATAAATTCAAGGACAAAAATGCACAGATCAATACATATATTCACGAGATGAATTGAGTTCATCTATCATAATCCAGTCGATTGGGATAAGTCTCCTAAATTATTGGTATACAAATAGTAGGTTTATTAGAAATAACTAAGTGAACAATGTGGGGGTTTCTTTCTTTCAATAGAATGATCAAGATTAAGTGTAAACAAGAGTGGAATATAGGTTATTATTCCACAAATAAAAGCAAAAATAAAATTATTTCTTTTCAAAAGAATGTTTGTCTATTTGGATCTGTTGTATTCAGTGTTGCATACAACCTCCAAGGTCTTGATGTAAGCAGAGATGACCTTGTTCTTGTTCCACTAGAAATAAAAGTGAGTATGCTATGTTTACAAGTATACACAAAAAGCATGTGTTTGTTTTAAAATATGAACTTACGTCGATAGGACCGTGAGCCCACTGAGCAGTTCCAGGATCAGAGCTACCATCCCAGAGACCAATTTGAACGCGGCTATATTTATATAGACAGTAGGGTTAGGCAAGAGTGTGGAGGTTGGTGAATTTATTAAGACTTACGCAGGGTGGCTAGGGAATTTGCAGACACCAGTGGCACAAGTATCTGATCTGAGCTTGGTGCGCACAAGTGTACCGTCAATAGACCATTCAATCTTCTCGGGGGTCCTACAGAACAAATAAGTATACATTTATATTTCAAAAAAAAAGTCAATAATGCTTACCAGTTGATAGAGTAGGTATGGAATCTGGAGTAAATGCTACCATTGACATTGTGAGTAGCACCATTGACACCCATGATAAGCTCTCTATCCCAAAAGTAGTTTGACCTATGATCGTTACATTAGAAAATCAAAAACATAATGAACCAAAGTAGTCCAAATAAACTTACTGTGCTTTTCCGTCAAAGTCTAGAGATGAGGAGAGAAAAGAAAGAGAATAAGTTGGTCAGTCGTTTGCCTTTTTTAGTCATTGTAAAAAGTAAAAAGTAAGAACAATAATGGTGTGCCTTTTTCCATAGTTATATAAATGGATTTATATATATAAATATATAAAAAAGGAGAGAAAGTGAAAATCACTCTTTTTCTTTCTAAGTATAAATTCAATAGATAAAAAGGCAGAAGACAGTGTACAAAGAGATAACAACGAAATGAACTTACTTCCAAGGAATTCGTAGTCGATCTCATCACCGTTATCGGCAATCAAGATGATAGCAGTAACAGCACCACCTACAGAGGCGGCCTTGATACTGGCAGAGAAACTGCCATATTGCATCAAGTTGGGAGGGTTGAAGGTAGGACCTTGGCCTTCAAACTGGTTGAAAGGCAACTCTTTATAATAAAAAAAAGAGTAAGTTTTATGCCCAGAGTGCGCTATTTCCAAATAATAAAATGAAAGAGATCTGCATAACCTATAAGCTAGTCATAGGTAGTACGATGGTCTTGCACATTAAGCAAAAAAATAAAAAATTAACTCACTGGTTGAAGGATCTACTTTGGGAATATATTTCTTGGGAGGGAAAAGCTTCATGCGAAGACCTTGGCTTGTCAATTCATAGAGGTTCTTTTGGCCATCTTCCTCAAACCAACCACCGAGAGACTTTCTAAAGTCAACCTTGTGGTTTCTGCAGAGGGTTTTATTGCTGGTGGCGCGAGTCTCTAAATGAGAGCTAGAGAGATCAAAGGAAAATCCTGGAGCTGCACTGACAGATTGGAGGATGTAAAGAGCAGATAAGGCAATGAGAGAAGAGCGGAAAAAGACCATTGTATGAAAGGGATCTGAGGAAATGTAGCTTGAAAAGAAACGAAAAAGAAGCAGGTTATATAAGGGGAATCAAGGGAGAATAAAAAATAAAAATGGGAGTTATTTTTATCCTTCTAATCTATTAATTGGTTAACGGCGCCATTTTCAGTGTGTTTCCACAAGTGCTTTCCATAACAATAGAGTGAAATATAAAGATAGAGTCGTGTTACCTATAGAAATATGTTCAATCTCCTGAATAAAGTTAAACAAAGCGTGTCTTATATTCTCTTGTCTCAATTGCCACTATTTTCTATCCTCTTATTCGTAATACTTCCAGGAATAAACATTTTTGTTTCATAATGGATTCACTTTGTAATAATAGTAGCGGTCTTATACTATTGTTACTATTATTACCATAACTATTACCAATCCACTTATTTATGTCTAGACTTCAAATATAGAATTTTTCATTTGCTTTTGTAAGTAGCCCAGGAATCTATTCAGAGATTCAAATATCCAACAGCAAAACCAACAAGATGAAGGTTGAGAGGAATGATTGGTTATGTGTGGATGTACTCCTGCCTCAGTACTCCACCTCCACCACCTCCACCACCTCCTACTACTACTACTATCTCTATCGATACTCTCTATAGTATAGTATATAGAATTTCTATTCTATTCTATCTGCTCAGTCTCATCTATTTTATTCTATCTATTACATCTGTCATTCTAAAGGTACTATTCATATCATAATAAAAGATAAGAGAACATTGGATTTCGGCTGTTGAAATTGTCCTATTGGCATGTCTTTTTCTCGATGAGACAAGATCTCGCAAGCCTACAGTAGTATACCGATGATCTTTGTATAGTTTAATTTATTTTTAAACATAGAATTACACACACACACACACACATACACATTGAGTGAGAGGGGGAAGAAAAGGCATTATTCATTTCCAAACCATTATAATGCTATGTTACTAAAGATACTACTACCACAAGACATAATAAGGAAAATTCTTTTTTTTCATGATCAGATTGGCTTCTAGCACTAGAGTGCATGTACAAGTAAAGTTGTACATTTATTCATTGACTGATTTGATTTCATTCTCTTTACATGGTTGAACCTTTATTGGTTGGCTTCAGGCTCAGCAACAGCAAAGTAGCTGCCAGCAATGGGCACCTTGCTCAAAAGATCCTTTCTGATCAATGAGACGTCTGACCCAAGAAGAAGGAAACCAGAAGCAGCAGCAACACCCCAGGTAGCAAGAGTGGGAGCACTAGCATTTCATTGATTAGCGACTACTGAACGCTATTCAAGGCCATTCAAAGCTGGAACCACTCAAAACACTCCAAACACTCCAAATAAAGAACAGTCGAGAACCACTAGAAAGAGACTTACACCTTAATCATCTTTTCGGGAGTAATAAGACCATAATGGAGGTTGCTAATAATTCTTGCAGCAGGCATGTTGAGTTCAATGGAGATGACGAGAGGGTAGAAGGTTTAGAAATTAGAGACAATCACAATAATCTTGTTTACTTTTTCAAATTAACACTCCGACATGTAGACATAACCACCCTCTTTTTACTGTATTAAAAAAAGAATACTATGAATGATAAAAGATGGTGGAAATCTATTCAGTTCTCCTAGACCTCCTACCTTTAGCTTTGGAATTTAGCTTTGACATTTAGCTTTGAATTAGATTCCCATGATCCCTCCTCTTTTCCTTCTTTTCTTGACTTACTCTGTGTCTAGAATGACTGCGAGTGACGTCTCTACTAGAACGTAGTAAAATTTATTCGTTATTTTTATAGCAGAGAAATAAGATGAAAAAGAAACTCCAAGGAGTACAAATATCCTTCTGTGCATTTCTCTTAAAAAATATAAACAATAAATAAACATAATCCAACTCAATTCATTCATGGTTATTGAATTTCATTGATAAAATAATGTTATTAAGATAACTGTTTTTATATAAAGAAAATAGTGTCTTTTTTGTTCAGAATGTCATTTTAAACATAGTTATACATATACCAGGGACAAGTGAAGCTCTTACAGATGAAATTAAGCACATTATAGAAATGAAAAGAGCTATATTCTTAACTCAACATACAACACAATCGTACTATCAAACGGGTCTTTGTATTTGGATGGTAGGACATGATAATAATGACAAGAAAACAAGTTTTTTATACCGTAAAAGGCATACATGTTGAAGGATATGAAAAACATAAAAGAGAAAGTCTAAGTTTGCCTTGAACACTGCCTAGCCATTCTTGCATTGTCATGGTGCATATCAAGTGCATTGAGCCTAAAGAGACAATGCCTTATATTTAAACGACAAGGCATTGCTGACAATAATAAGATATTGTTCTTTATCTTTAAAGAGAATACCCCAAGGAAAAATATCTCAACCATCTACCATCAGACTAAGATTTTATTTCACAAAATAGAATAAAAAATCCCATGATGTATAGGTAGTTTTGTACTATTATTATTATTATTATTTTGTATTCTCTTTTTATTTTTCTTATGGATAGAAAGGTAACCTCAATTAAAAGATACTCTTTCCTTCAGAACCTTAAGTACGCCCAAAAGACATCAAGTTGATATTATTCTATTTCTGTTGACAACTACCACAAGAGACATCGCTGCATGTAAGTCTATGAACATCACTCCAACGACTCAGCTAAAGATCCAAAAAAGTAAGGGCAACCCGCAGTGTTGGTATGCGGCGCTTGGAATTCATGGTTCATAAATACTATTTTTTTATAAAGGGGATAGGTACATCATTGAAGTATGAATAAGTTTGTTTCTATGCATATAGATAAATAGATATCCTTATTTGTCTAATAAGAGCTTTTCTTAATTTTTGAATAGAAATGGCTATTCACTATATCAAGAAATTCAAGCTCTAACAGTTTCTAGACTTTTTTAAATTCTTATTTCTGTATTCATTCTTATTCTTAAAATAAACATAAGCGTAACAATTTATCATTTTAAACATCTTAATTGTTTTTCATGAGTATCTGAACAGTGTGTTATTAGA
This sequence comes from Spinellus fusiger, assembly GCA_025094145.1. NCBI lineage: Eukaryota > Fungi > Mucoromycota > Mucoromycetes > Mucorales > Phycomycetaceae > Spinellus > Spinellus fusiger. Next base: position 852,495 of record JALLLS010000003.1, on the reverse strand, counting down.
AAAGATGAACAGAAATAGAGCATTAAAAATAAAAACCTCCTTCATCTTCCCTTCCTAGACATCGCTCTTCGAATACAGACGGATCAAGCGAAACATCTTGTGCCTTGATATAGCAACTGTCAATTCAACTCTTGGACTCGTCACGTACTACTTTGGTGATGGCATTATAATTATTGATCAAAGGTCAACTGATATTGAATAATGATTATAAGTGGTTCTACTGAGTCCAGTAAATTTAGATAAGGTATAGGTGCTCATATTAATCCCTGCTAATGGGATAGGTTAGGTCTAATTGGATGGATAGATAATAAAGACAGAAGTATCATTATCAAACAAAAATAGTATATGAATTAATACAAGATTTATTATACTATGACAATTATTGGAGTAAAACCTGGAGGAGACTTTTGCATGTAGAATGTATAAGAAAATGTATAGAAAAGAGAACGAAAAACACTTTTTATGGCCTGATCAATGAAAAATTGAAGATAGTAGGTAAACACTATTAAAAGTAAATGCTTGATGATGGAAGGTTAGTTACTAAAAGTGATCTGTGCGAAGATAGATAAAACTCCTAATGTCTTCCACTCATTCCAATTCTCAATATTTAAGCAGTATTAAGAATACAGTTTGTTTTTTTTAGGATGACACAAACATCTCTGACAGATACTTCTATATTCCATAAATATACAGAATAAACAAAATAAAAACTCAACTTTCTAGTTAGTCCTAGCTATAGAATTTTTAATGTTTTACTGTCATTGAATAAAATAGCGCTTTGTTTCTTTACTCTACTTTTTATTATTATTATTAAAAGATATATCAAGGTAATGCTACCAAGTGTCACACATGAAAATAAAATAAAAGGTACAGGTTATTGACATAAGCAATAGAATATTTGAAGTCTAATCGATGTGTTTTCTGTTGGATAGTATACTGCTTGCAAGCGTTTATCCAGTTTAATTTTAGTTTGTGTTTATTAAATATAATAGATAAGCAATATTAATGATGAATGATGAAAAATTCCTTTGTTCATTGATGTGTGTGTTCAAAAACAAGAAGAGATAGTACAATGAACCGAATTGATACTAACATAAAAGATGGATTGCAATAAAGTTTCAAATCTTATTAATTTCCGTAGTCTCCATAGCTAAGTATTGTTAGTGCAGTTTTATATTTCATTTAGATACCAAGAGATGTCTCAAACCTTTACCAATCGAATACCTTGCAATGCTTTCATCGAGAGACTATTTTTGTGCTTATCTGCCAGCCAAACTGGCACGAAAAGAAAACTATTCATCTATTTTTTTTATATTAAAACGGTAAATATAGTTCATTTGATTTCCTTATTTCTTATTCAGGATTTATTTTTGGCTCACAAAAAAAAAGATAAAAATATAAATTCTACAAATATTATTTAGAGAATAAATGAGATGAATAGAGTGGATAATTTAGATGCTTATATTCAGTGTAATAAATCCGATCAACGCTTCTTGAGCACCAAAGTATAACCAAAGAAAATTAATTTATTTTATTTCTTCGTATTCACCAGGAGATATTTTAATAAAATCAACTTCTCTTCAATTCTAAGTACTTATGTGATTGGCTAATCTGACCTATTCTCAGTTTAAATAAACAAATTAAACTATTATATAGCCTAATTGGACAGAAATAAAGCGTCTACATTTTCTTTATTGATTCCTCAAGGCCTTAGTAATGAAGAAATACTGAGCAGACACAAAAGAGCATTATGTCAATATAGAAACTGGTAGGTATAGTATATCCTATTGACTTTAGCTCTTAATATAGTTGACCCTATATGTGTTCTTATGCTAGTTTATGTTCTCATGGTAGGCTACGTACTTATTTCTTTTTATTTTGTACATATACTATTTTCCTAAATGGTCCGTTCACTTTTTGAATAAAGTTCTGTTTTAAAAAAGGATGAATCATTTATGAAATTAATACATATCAATCAATTTTAATGTATTGATTTTTTGCAGAAAGAATAGATATACATGTACACTAAAAATACTGTAAATATCATATTACTGAGATAATTAGCTAAGAGTATATATGCAAACTAAAGTTGTGTGTTATTGCAAGGTAATTGATATGAACTATAGATGTGTATCAAGGTATGTTTCTATAACCACACTTTCAATTAATGAGAAGATTATTCAATCAGAAAATATATTTAATAAAGAATAATGTCACATTGGCCACAGTATTCAATCTATACTAATAGATGATTCATGTCTCTTTGCTATAGCTTTTCAGTGTGGTTAATACGAGGTAAGCTCAATTTTTATTTTATTTTATTTTATAAATCTACTTGTAACTAGCAATCTGTTTTATTGATAAGTAATCTGATAATAATAATAATAATAATAATAATAAGAGGGGCATTTTTCTTGATGTAGTGTATGTTTTGTTTATTCAATAAGGTTTATAGCTAATCATCTTTATCAAAGTCTCTAAATAAAACTATCTGAAGTAATTAATATCATCAGCGAATCATGTTTAAAAATTATAATATTTTCAGAATTATGCATTAACTATCGAACTCGTGTTATTTTTGATATTAAAATCATAGGAAATTCAGATAGTTAAATTTGTGGTAAAAATGTGTTGTTTTATTCATTGAATTCATTGATCTTTTATACTGGTGTATAATTCTATGGTTAGGCTACACTCATTACCATTATTCTATAGCACTATAAAGTCACCAAGACAGCATACTTCCATCAGCAACATCTCTCGATGGGATCTGAGTGCCTAAATAACATTCTTTTTTTAGGTAGTATCTGGGTCTTAACTGAATATAATGACGAGTCATGGTGCTGATATCTTTGGTTTTTGACTTTACGACACTAATCTATAAAAAGATCCATTTTAAGGGGTAGTATCAAATATGGGACTTTCTGTGTATGTGTTACCATTTATCTATACATGATGACTTTTTTTTTTAAAAAAAATAATTATGAAGGGCGATAAAAGTGATGTTGAAAAGTCGGAAAAATATTCGGGTGTGAATACAGAACTGCCAAATCTAGGCATCAGTCGTAGTACATTAATATGTAGATACAGGGTTTTGACCTAAAATTAGACAATTGCAATAAACAAGACACTTCAAAAAGGTTGGTAAGTAAAAACACATTTGTGTTCAAAAACCTACTCTGTATGTTGGATAAATGTAGTGATCACTACAAAAGAATGTTTTTTTTTAAATTGGCAAAAAAAAAAGAGACGGCTGTAGAAAAACAGAATGTTAAACAAAAGAGATTAAATAAATAAAAGGCTCTGTCAGATGTACTAGTTGTGAAAAACTCAATCACAAGACACTCAGATCCTACCTATGTCTCCATTATAGTGAGTCTATAAAATCATGAGAACTTATTGGAAGAATATAACTTAAGTTCAACTCATCCAAACTACCTATGATTGTTTTCGGCGCAGGAATAAAAAAAAACGATGCCTCAGGATTCAAAGGCATCGTGCTAGATTGACAAGCATATTATGCCAAACCTTAAAAAAGTACCATAAAAATGAAGAGCTATTACTAGTAGGTGTGGATGAGTTTCGAACTTCCAAGGTGATACCAATAACCTCACTCATGCTTTCAATGGTCTTTACATTATCTTTGCTTGTCGAGGTTGTGGAATCGCAATGTAGATGTTTTAAAAGTATTTTCAAGATCTTATATGAGCTGCTGAAGGGTTACCACTGTCCCACTTCATTCTGCCGAGAAAAGTATATGTTTCTTTACATACTTATCCTATTGCCGTATTGATCATAGTTCTCTTCTCTTTGGAAGAGACTTTAAATCCTTACAGTTAGGCTGTCTAAATGCTCTATTTATTTGATTTCAAAACGAACTCTTTTTTCATCAACATACTCACAATTGTCTTCAAAAAAAGTGTGCATTGTCCCAAATTCAATTCACAATCGTCATTGTTTAGGGTGAAATACTGTAGAATGAGGACATTTCCACATGTGAATGTATGCATGTCTATATTTTAAGGCGTCTTTCTTTTTTCTTTTTAATAAAAATAAAAAGGAGGGCTCATATAAAGGAACATACCTGAAAAAGAATAATAAAAGCCTTCTCTTGAGCCTAGTTTGACAAGAATTATAAATGAACATAATGAGGAATCGAGTATTATTGAACTTGATGGCTTAAGCATCATTTGTTATTGTGAATTGAATAGTAAATTAGAGTTGAATAAGCCAATTGATTTTTTTATTATTAGAAATAGTAGTATTAGATCATTATAAGTATGATAAAAGTTATTCATTTGACACAGGTCATACAGGTCAATCAATGTTATTATTAAAGAAATGAATTAATAAAAATAATCCGTTTCTATGTAAAATTAGAACAGGAAAATTCATAAATAGCATAGGAATAGTGGAATAGACAGCCAATAAATCCAGTAGAGTAATATAAGGTTGACATGTAAAATAGATACCCTTCAAGATATCTTATACGAATTCAACACTGAATTTAGTTTGTATGGCAGATACAGCCATGCATAAATTTAAACCACGTGCTATTTCAGTACCCATATAGTAGATAGTGAGTCTAATACATAACTTGCAGTAAGAAATGTTCGTTTGGACACATTTAAATATGAATTAATGTTAGTCACACTATCTTTTGCTTCAGGTCTGAAAATAGTATCTATTTCAAGTTCCTAATTGCTAAAAAGTTCTATAGAAGTTCTATAAAATAATAACTAGCTACTCAACAAAGAAATAGTAACTAGTTTGAATAGTGCAGTAATACTATATCCTGTATCTCTTCAATCAAAACCAACTAATGGTTATTGTCATAGATAATCATAAAATTAAACAATCTTTCATATAAACAAACAAATAAATAAAGCTTAAAATGAACTTAAAATTTGATTTGGGAACCAAAGTGTAGAGACATGCCAATGAATGATAATAGAGTAGGAGAAACAACTGAACAGTGATTGAAGCTCTTCTTGATACTAAAGCCAAACACAGTAGTATCATTCAGTCAAGTCAATAGGCTCGAGCTAATGTCTATGTACTTTATTGGCCTGAAATAAAGATGTCAATGTAGATTATGGAGAGAACATTATAGTTTCCCAAAAGAAAACGATGCTGTGACTAGAATACAACAGCTTCCATAGAATGGTTAGACAAATAACCGTAAAAGACTGTTGATCCCGAAAAACTCTAAAGTGAAAAATAAAAAAGATGAATGCTGTAAACATATGTATCTAAATATGTATGGGTAAGAAAAAAAAACTATCTCTATACATAGTTACAATACCACAAATAAGAAGAAATAGGAAATAAGATGATATTCATACATGTGGCACGGGCAAAAAATAGATCACCAACAAGGTAGTACTCTGTTGAATAGAATGAGGCACTGTGACACTTGATCAATGTGCAACATGTCTAGGTAGAATGGCCTACAACTGTTCTTCTAGTTGTATATTTGGGCAAGGGGTTCGTTCTTTAAGACTCGCAGGACCTCAGAGAAGGCTGGCTGCTCTTGTATCTGTGGGAGTTGGCTAGCTTTAGGGCGGTGAGTCGGGGAGAGCCTGGCTTAGAGGGTTGAGTAGACTATGGGAGTCGTAGTCTGGAAGAGGCACTCTGGTACGGGGTCTATAGGGGCACGAGAGAACAGGTAACGGCAACCTTCTCTAATAACGGACCAACGAAACGGACAAACAAGGGAACAAACAGGAACAGAGCAAGAACCAACAACTTAACTTGACCTTAGGTTTATACTACCCTTCTTACGGAATCTAAGTATTTGCTTTTTTTCTTCCTCTTTTTTATTAAAATGTGCAATTGGCTATTATATATACTATTTTCTGAAACATTCCATTACTGTAAATACTTTTAGCAACTTTATCATATCCCACTTCTTCCACAGCCGTCCATGCGAATAGGTGACGTCTATCCACCTATTCTACATAGTATTAATAAACTATATCTAAAAGAGCAAAATTCTCACCCACGTTTTTCGGTCATTGACAGTTCAAAAATTCGTACTGAAATTATGTAGACACAGTTAATAGCACTTTGAAGGTCTTCTTCCTTGGAAAGTGTAGTTTTATATACAATCTAAATAATACCTCTTTGTAGGCTCTATTTCAAGAAAGTCAACGAAATTAATAAGTTTTGTGAAGCAGTGCATATAAAACCAATGATCATTTTACCCTCGTGTCTTGGCTAACCTTAACCCCTATATTTACTTAATAAATTAGACTGGTTTACAGTTTTACTATAATGGCATTATCTACTATTTTAGCATAACAATAAAAGTGGTAACTTTTTATTTTATTTTATTTATTATGGGTTTTGCCATCGCAATGAGATAAATCTTTAATTAATAATACACACATTCTGTACTGTTTTTTTTTAAAAAGAAAGAAAAAAGATATCAAGGCACAAATCCTTTAAAAAACACAGCATTTCTCAAGAACCACAGTTTTCCTACCAACTGCTTATGAGAATGTAGACTGTTGTCGAGTGCATCAATGATCATAGCCCCAATGGCTTTGTCACAGCACTTAGATCTGAACTTTCTATACAACAGCCCATCTACCAAGCACTCGTCTTCTTTTTCATTGGCATTAAATAAAGTTTCCTTAATAGAACCATGTGTCCAGGTGGTGGGAAAGTTGAGCTCAAAGACATAGCATGATGACTTTCGATGTGTGTTTTTCATACTCAAACAAAAATCCATACTCAAAAAATACTCTAGTTGTGTTACTCTTGTTCGGACTTCATAAACATCCTTTACATTACTGAATAAAATACGATCATGCCATCGACAGGAGATACTATGCTGTTCACTGTTGAAAAGAAAAGCAGGATCGGATGACAATAGAGGCTGTAGTTGGGGTTGGGAAGTTAATGTAGAGTGAATATTCAAAGAGTCTGAGCTGCTAGAAACAGATTGAATGAGGGTTTTTGGTGTCGTAAATGTTGGAGGATTTCTTTCTTGATGATCATAAACAATTGCCTGATGAGTATCTTGTTTGACTATATTCGTGTAAACACTGGGAGATAAATCATATTGCTTACAATTTCTAGAGAGTGTCGACGGAAGGTACATTGATTCATTGATGCTGCTGTGATTAGTGTCCACTAGACTGCCTTCAACCCAAGGCTCCCTGTCTTTCTTTTCAATGACATCATTGCTTTTAGAGACTATCAAAGAGGATGTGTCTCTGTTCTCTAAGGGGTCAATACCAAAATACTCTTTGGTATCAGGTTCTATTTTTGCACTGAGAGCCTCTGCAAAAAACTGCCCAGTATCTGAATCAATGAGAGACGGCGTGTCATCAGAGTCAAATATTAATGAGGTTGTTTCTGGTAGTGTTAAATTATCTGTCAATGGAGAGTCTTCAATCTCTATTGGTTTTATCTTTGTTCCAGTCTCTTTGATGGGTAAGTGCAACATATTTTGTTCATTTTGTAGTGCTTCTTGTGGTACCAGAGGTTTAGTATTAATGAGAGTTACATTGGTATTAAGCAATGATTTTTCTGGCAATACAGGAGAAAGTTTGGCTGGTAATATAAGAGACTCTATTTCTGGTGGTGCATGAATAGGTAGAATTGGTGATGGGGTCTTCTTTTCCTTTTTTCTGTTTCTATCTATTTCCACACGTTCTTTTACAAACTGATCAAGACTATGCATGGTTGTTTCAAATCCTCTAGTCTCTATAGCACAGACTTTTTCAACCCATTTTGAAAGTCCAGATTGATGACTTTCTTCACAAAAGCGTTCTTCTAGCAAGATAATAGCACCTAATAAACACATGTCAATGCACTTTTTAGCTTTGTAAAAAAGAAGAGAGGAGGTCCTTGAGTTTGTACAGATTTACATCTATCTTCTTCTTACCCCAATCCTACAGAAAAGAAAAGGTGTTATAAAAATGGTATGAGAGATTATTGCTTACATTCCGATGTCGAATACATCGTCCTAAAGCTTGATTGATGGCTATAAACAATTATTGTCAGATATACTGTTCTTCTTTATTTACTTTTCTTTGTTATTAGTATTACCTCTATAAGCTTGTGTTGAGTACCTAATATTTATTATATAGTATTAGTCAATGATAGTCTTTAAAAAACAACAATAAAAACAACAATCTCTTACCACTTAGCACCCGAAAACACATCATTTCCAGTAGACTTCTTGATGTCGTTATATTTCTTCTTTAGACTTATCTGAACTTCTTTTCTATATTGTCAAAAATAATACACTAGAGTAAATACAGACACACCACAGTTGTTTATGTCCTACTGCCTAGTAACTTACACACTTGGAAATGGGATCCCCAATGATATAACGGCCCGACAATGATTGTCTTTAAAGTCGATACCCTCACTTACTTTTCCACGGAATACCTTTATGCCATAGAATTAGTTAGTCTCTTTCAATTCATACCACAACTCATCTTCTCTTAATAAATGATTTACAAGGAAAAGAATATACAATAAAACAATGAATAATATATCTTACAGCAAAGAATATAGCACCATCTATACCCTTCTTAGGACCAGTTTCTTCAATATCGTTTATGTATTCATAATACTTATTCAATGATTTCTCAAATACAAGCTTTGATGATCCACTAGGTTCTATTAAACATAAATTTATATGTTAAATCTGAATAGCATGACCTAGTCTATTGTTAATATTACCACAAAATATCTTCTTTCGTTTCTTTATTCTACTCAAAATGCCTGAGTTCTATTAAAAATGCTATTGTTATTACTGAAAACATGTTAAAGAGATAAGGTATTCAACTTACTTCCCAACTCGTTTGTAGCTGTTTTAACAAGCTATAAGAGGATAAAAAGACTAGGACACCAAAAGGTACAGTCTCTATAATATTACACAGAGCTATCCAACCTATAAGTCACAGTTTATTGAATAGTCACTCTACCCTCGCCCACATCATCTTGATACTGAGGCGTTTGTACTGTAGTGTAAACACCCTTTAATGGAGATCCTCTTGGACTATTTTACACAGTTGAATAAATATACAATATTAATTCCATGAATGAATCACTTACCCATAAGGTATAACCCTCACCCACAGTTGTGACTTGTCAACAACATGTGTTGCTTCCAATTTATTTGCACTTGAATGGTATAATGGTGTAATAAGTTAGGAATATGTCATGGATCTAAATGATAGGGCTATTCTTATATGATCCCTTTTCACTCTCTTATGACTTACAAAGGTGCCTCCAGCTCAGATGCAAAAATGGATAACTAAAAGATATAGATATATTTAATAAGTGTTGTTCATTCTTATAGTGTGTCTTACAGGTGATAGAGTCCCACTTGTCAAAATAACAGAATGTGCATGCTCTGATATTTGCTTGAAAATGATTCCTGGGTTAAGACACCTAATGAAAATAAGCATTCACTGCCTGTCTACATATTAGAGGGTTGTGGTTACATACCAGAAACCCATCTTATACTTCCAATCTATAGTAGTAATGGCTGTTAACATATAAAGATCAGGGTCTCTCCCCCCTTTTCTTTTGGAGAACGTATCCATAAACAAAGACTACTCTCTTACCATTGCCATGGGTAGAATCATGCGATGTGTTTCTTATCAATACCATTCTATAATCATCGGCATACGTATGTTCCGGTTCATAAAAGAAGCCAATCACCATAAAGAATGCTATAATAAGAGTCAATACACAGCCCAAACCATTCCTCTTCTCATTCTATTGGTATTAATAGCAATCAGAGTGACTCTTACATTCAAGAAGTCTTAATGAGCTGGTACTTATACTGGCTCTAAGAGAAAATGTTGAATTGGCCTCTTTTTCCTGTGATTCACTGGATGCTTGATCATTGGGTTTGGATTTCTTTTCTTTTTCTTTTTCCTTTCGGACATTCTCAGTATACTGAACAACCTTAGAAAAGGCTGGAGTGATGGACGAGCTAAAACTGGACTCTGTAATTTGGAGTTTTTTTAGTTCAGATATGATCTCGGGTCCTGACAATCTAGAATAATAGATGTTAGGGTTGGTGCATCTTTAAGCTATTACTTACAGATGAATGTCTGGGCCATGCTCTTTTGAATTCAATTCCTTCTCTGAATCTCTCATCCAACTTAGAAAACTATCTACAATCTTTTATTTGGAAGCATACCAACATTATTAGTAAATGTAAAAAGAAAAAGGAACAGAGATACCTGTGACTTAAATTAACTAAATACTTACAGACAGTATGACACCGTGTTCAATATGAAGGCGAAAATTGCGGATCACTTGTGTGAGTTCAATATGGATTATATTCCATTCTGTCTCTGTTGCCTCAAATGAACCAGAGGTACGTGCAACATCTTCTATATTGTGTGCTATTGAGAATACATACAAGTGTAGTTACAAATGAATGCATTGCATTTATATTTATTTTCTTATCAATCCAATCCAATCATAATAATGATTGTAATAATAAATTAAATACCTTCATCAAGAATAACAACATTATCCTGTAAGGTAATTCCCATACTTTTTCTAATATCTTATGTTTTAGAAATAAAGAAAATCGTTAAACAATAAGTCTATATTTGATACTTTCCAGAAATCTACTGGCTACTTACTTGGATCAATAATATAATTGTAAGGACAGAAGATAATCTCTGCTTCCTCTGCTATTGTCCGTGCTGCATAGTAAGGACATGCTATCGTTGTTTCAAGTAAGCAACACTTTTTCACATTTTATAAATGCATATCTATATGAAATCAAACAGCTAGAAGAAGGCTGTATTGCTGTTGAAATGACTTTTATTTTACCTCCAATCTGTTTGCCTATACGAACAAGATCTTCAATGTCCCATATCTCTTTGCTGCCATCCTTCTGTATGCTGGAATGTCTCACTAGCTTGACTGAATTGACACCAGGAATACATGAAGAGGTCTCCATCAGGGCTTTGCTATATTAACATGTACAATAAATACCATTTTCTGTAGTTTGATAGAGTGGCTCTACTGAATTTACCAGTCATCGTTCTTCGTGGATGATTTTGATACCCTTTTTTCAACTAAAACAAAACAAAACAAAACACATATAATAGCAGAAGTAAGTGAAATTAGTTCAATTGGAACATATGTATTTTTGGATTAATACATCGTATCCTAACAAGTGCAGAATAAATGGAGGAAATAGAAGAAAATAAAATACATACTACACATCTGATCACGGCTACCCAATACAGTCATTTCTATACAATATTGTTTCATAGTAGTTTGAGCTTCTTTTTTTTGTGTGTGGCTCTATTCTATCTGGAATATTAATACTTACTTGGCCGATAACATGTATTTCCTTTTAACTCTGAGATGAGTTGAGCAAGCTGTCTGTGTCTATAATATACATTGTGTTCATGGCTCATTTCTATCTCCCTTCAAAAGAAGAGATACACAAGTGCTCTAATGTATATAAGAGACTTACGTTCGACTTCCAACGTATATTTTACATGGAGTATAGCGTGATAACCCTGTATCAGTTTTTTCTATATCACAGTGTTTTGTTGGATCCTCACAGTTAGGCAAAGGCAAAGATATGGGCTGCTGCTCCGTCTCTACCCCTGCTAACTTCAACAACCTAGTCATTTTCCCAGTCCTCTGTACTTTCACTGGTTGGAAGTCATCATCTTCCAGAGTCTCCACGTTTTTTCTCTCTTGGTTTGTGGATATAGAATTCATTTCCTTATAGGAGCGTTTCAGAGGGTTTTCCCAAAGCTGATTTGATACTTCTTGTATCTTTTGTAGCTTCTTTTTATTTTCTTCGAGCTTCGATGTTTTCTCATGTTCCATCCAAGCTGCAGTCAATTCAATGAATATGAGTGCTACAAGACAATAGAGGATATTGAATGACTTGCCTAAAGCAGAGCATAAAATAGCTAATGATTTTCCAGATCCTGATACATGGGTAAAAAGTGGGCCGTGGAAAATAGTATTTGAGGATTGCCTACAACGGAAGGAAATAATCTTTTTTTCTTCTATTTTTTCTTCTTCTTTACCTGTGGGGCTTTCTAATAATGCATTTTCTCTTCTCTTTAAAGATCGAATAATCTACAAGTGGTGATATGCAAAATATTCATTTCTGTTGTTTCTTTATTATGCGTTTTTCAAAATACCTTGGCCATCATTTGTAACTGTGATGGATCTTTTCATGTATGACACTTGATGAGTTCCCTCATGTCTGCTATTGCACTTACATGGTTGAAATGGAAACTCGACTTTGACTCCTCCAATGGGATACACTTTGACTGGAGCTAATGGTAGTGAGACTTCATTCTCGTTGATAATATAGTCATTCATAGACCGGTAGAAGGCAGCCATGGACTTCTTTTGTTTCGACTGCCTTTTACTAAGTGAATTGGACATGAGGCTATGGAAGAGAACAAATAAAACTTCTTGTGCTTGTGCTTGTGCTTTTGCTTATTTATGGTGTGTCCAGGGTGTGTATGTCTTTGTGTATTATGTCACTTGTTAGAATTGTCTTTGTGTCGACAGCTTTTCTTTCAATAATTTGCTGTACACTTTATTGTTATAGTGATAGTGATTGTCTCCACTATGTTTTCTATTTTCTATACAATCACTTTCCATAAATAAAAACACTAACAATCCCCATTTATCCAAACACAGACCATACAATGTACATAGACAACAATTCAAGCAGCCAATCGGATTTTAAATGATGGACCTTGGAACAACCATGGTATATTAAAAGAGATAATGCCCAAAATAGAAAAGAGCGCGCCATTATAATCTATTCACTACAACATCAACAAAGCCAGTGGTTAAGTCTATCAAAAGGACTTTGGAGACCAGCTTGAGAATTTATCTAGTAATGAACACTTTGTAATGACCGGTACAATTCATAGATAAATATATGTAGACATAGATAGATAGATAGATAGATGAATAAACACACCTTTAAGCACCTATATATATTGACCATAGTCAAGAATTGTCACTGTCATGAGAAACCCATTTATATCCATAATAGAGTGCATGTCATTGCTTCCAAAATATATCCTTTCCATGGTTCTTCTGGTATTGAGATGTTAGAAGCTGATTTTTTCGATTTTTTCGATTCCAAACATTGACAGGTACTTGCAAAGACAAATGTGTTAGAATCCAAATATATTCTTCTTCTGTTGCTGTTGATGTATACATTGGCTGGTATATATTCAATAGAAATTAAATTATTACTCTTTACAGACCCACAATAATCTACAGCAGACCATTATATGAAGACTATCTACAACCTATATAGTGATTTCGTAATAAAGAATCCTTTCCATACACCAGAAATGTCAATACGCTCTGAACAATTCAATCAGTCACTTTTGAAGTTTATTAAAGAAAAATGCTAATACTACCTATACAGTAGTTTATTAATTATCTAAATTTAAAGTATTTACTTTCTTTATATTTCTAATTAGTTATAAAGATACTAGATTAATATAATGCTTATGAACATTCATTCATACTAACATGCATTGAAAGAGAAGACAGACAGTTGCACACATCAAAAGGAAACAAAAGAGCAACAAAGACATAAGATGAAATGTTGTTGAGCAGTGACTTAACAAAGCCGGTGGTGTCCATAGTGTAGAGCTGTTGGTAGAATTGGCGTGCCTACCCAAGTATGTCTGTCATTGACGAAAAGAGGTCACCAGAAACAGGATCCCGAAGCGAGGTAATTGACTTTGTAGTCTTGAGTTCTTTGATAGTCCTATAGAAATAGGCATTGGACTGCTTGTCCTGTTCACACTAATTGACACCAGCACACTGGGCAAGATTGGCAGTTCGGGACTGCCGTAGATTGCTAAGGTCAGCCTTAACACTAGCCATTCAGTAGTGAAGGCTGTGTGTTGGTGTAGGATCAAAAACACACACTTTCTCTATGTCCTAGGAAGAGATGTATGTGGAATGATATTGTGTTTGATTATTGTCCTCTGTGGAGTCTTCAAGGTACTCAGTCTTTTGTTTTTCTGTGTTGTTTTTCTTCTCTGCCAGACACTGACCTTGGTGTTCTGGTAGTTGCTGCTACAGTACAGACAATTTGGCATATTCATTGGGCCTTCATTCTTGATACTGTACCCTTTTCCCCTACGGGTGTGACTATTAAAACCTATTCTTCGGTGGTGTCTCTCCAGGAAATGATAATTTGAAGTGTGCTTTTCTGTTTCTTCTCTTTTCTTTCTTCAATATGTGTTATTCTTAATTAGATAGCTTCACTTTCTCTTCTTCTTGATCATCTTATGTAGCCTTTATTTCCAAAGTGCCACACATTATATCGTGTTGGTTCATTCAATAAAGAATGAAAAAAGATCTTGCCAAAGTTAAACATAACGCTCTATAGGTTCGCCATACAAGCTCATGTATAGGTGACTGGATACAGCCTCAACATATATTCACATCCAGGGGCTGTGTAGACAGAGATTGCCTTGTTAGGGCAACTAATAATAAATTAGTGCCCATAATGTTTTTACTAATGCCACTCTATGACCGGGGTGGGTCTTCCAGAGAAATGGATCAAGGGGGGGGGCTGTCATATTTGTTTTGAGGAGCACAAAAAATAGTAATACATAGGCATAGATCATACTGTATAATTTCACATTACATAAACACATAATGACTGGTCTGCTTTTTATTTTTGATCGAATTCACCTGATAAAAATGTTGTACTATGCCGATCTGTAATGCCATCTATCATGTCTATACTATGGTAGATCGATCATTCTCTACTTTTACATCAAATCACACTATAGTCTTTGAGTGAATAATATAAAACAATAGCTTCAGAGGAAAAAAAAAGAGATAAATCCCACACAAAGCATCCTTGTAATCTATAAATATGCCAATAGAAATAGAATCCTACAAAAAAGAAAAGGTATAGAAAAGCACACTGTAGTGTAAATAAGGCTTACGAATAAGAAGAAAAAGTTCCAATTATGAATATCTGTACTCAATTAATAATTCTACTAAAAAACTGTGCATATATGCTAAAATGATATCTTTATAATAATAATGAAGAAAAACAAACAATAGCCAATACATAGAATACAATTGTAGTCTGTAGGTAACCAAGATAAACAATCTAAATATATAGGTATATAGTACGGTGATTACTACAAAATATATCAACGAAATCATTCAATAGATAGGCACAAACAGTAGCCTACTAAAAGAGAATAAGTAATGTTAATATAATAAAACATATGTACACATATTAGTTATTTAATGGCATGAATAAGCACTTCAGTATGAACATCCTCAGGACAGAATAGTATAAAAAGATAGTCTACAGACTCGCTTTTTTGTTATTCATTCTACTCTTTAACTGATACTATCTTACGAATATGTTGAAATCCGCTCTGATTCCTATCTTTGCCTTGGTCCCTTTTGCCTTTGTTTCTGTTGTTGATTGTTGGTGGGACCTCGTTATGTAAGGCATTTAATATTAATATCATATACCTGCACGTATTTCTATTGGCTTTTACTAACAAACAATTCAGTACAGAGCCCAAAAATGGTGCTGTATTATTACGTGGAAAGAACTACACTGCTAAATGGTATACTCTCAATAAGTACTTGGCTTGTATTGAATTAACATGTGTGTGGTTATCTAGGACATTAGCTGACCCTGATAAAGACCTGGGTAAAGGCTCTAGGTAAGTATTGAAAATGTCATAATCAATGTTTATTTATATTTGTTTGTTTATTTATATAGTGCTAAAGTGTCTATTGATAGAGAGACTATATTCAGGTTTGATCCTAATTACAAGCCACGTAAGCAGATCGAAGAATGAATATAATAGATGCTTATAATATTATAATTTATTAGTTTATACGGGCGGTACCTGTGATATCCACCAAGGTTCCATACCATTTAGTGTTCCTAAAGATATTAAACCAGACTTTTATCACCTTACACTACTTGCTGAAAATTCTCTACTTGCTACCGGTAGAGAATATTATATCTATGTAAAAATAAAGTGACCGTAAGATGGAAGCTGGTTTTCTTAAATTCCAGGCTATTTTTCTACCATAAATAATATGTAATTTTCTGGCAGGATCTGTAGCAATTTTAAAGAGGTTTTTTTTATTAAGACATTCATTAAATTTCGAAGCAGAGTAAAGACAAAAACCTTGCAAGTCATTGATAAGCACATCGTTACAAGGGTCGAATATTCTACACTTAAGTGTTTTATTATCCAAAAGTCTCTCTCTCTCTTTCTTTCTCCTAAGTTTACTTTTATGATTATCCGATAAATGGTAGAAATATAGACTAGAAACTGTGCTAGTCTTAAATTGAATTTATGCCAAAGAAATGTATGCCAATTATTTCTGAAAAATGTGTACTGATAGTGATGTTAAATAAGAAACAACTAAGTCTACAGTTACACAAAATTAGTTAGTATACGACCCCATAATTTGTACAATTTTAAACATAATACATCTTCTATTTACCACAGAATCACATTCCATTCATCAATCTCAAATATCAAAGGCAGAATATTCAAATGAGAACTCTAGAGTTTATAATAAGCTTAAAGAAAGAGAGTAATGGGGTGTTTGCAGGCTTAATAAAAGAAAACTACTCTGGGTAGCATGTCAAAGGTCATTGGCATTAGCAAGACTACTGGCACACCTCTACCAAATCCTGGTTCTCGTGCACTAAAAAAACTAAACTAGAGAGACCTCAGACGAATTGAGGCCATTCTAAGAGGCAACCCATTTGCCTCCTATAACTACATAAATTTGGAACTTAAGGCACATCAGATAATCATCTGTAGAGCAACATCCATCAAATAAATACACCAGATTGAGTTTGGTTCCTACTTCACAGCATACAAGCCAAGGTTGTCTGAATAAAACATGAAGAAAAAGACTTTGTTGGGCAAAGGAACAGGTCAATTGGACCCCTGAGGACTGGAGACGTGTTGTATGGTCTGATGAGTCACGGTTTGAAGTAGAGGGTTACTAGAGTGGAACCAGAGTGATTCGAAATTTTTTTTTGGAGAAGGATACAAGGCTGCTCATAGCATACCTACAACTAGATGGGGGAAAGACAACATAATGATCTGGAGCTGTTTCTGGGCGGGTGGATTTGGCCCATGAGTCTTTGTTGATAGCAGTGTAAACCAAGACGAATATATCAAAATTTTGGCTGGTGAGTTCCATCCTTGGTTCATGGCATTGCATCATAAAGGCTCTACTTGCAGAAGAGTGGGAGTGAGTTGGTGTTGAACTTGCACAACAATAAATTCAAAACATAACAGATAGATAGATACTATACAGTCATTGATGCCAAAGGAGGCCATACAAAATATTAACTATATATATTTATATTTATATATTTATTACTATAGACTGTCGGAAATATGGTGGTGCTTCCCCTGAAGCATGAGGACCTACTGTATTCTTACCTTCACAAGAGGTTTTGTACTTCACCCCTGAAGCCAAGACTACTCACTACGCCCAAAGCATGTGCCAATATAGAAACTATAGAAACAGGATGGCTATACATGCTCCTGAAGATTCATAGGAAAATAGATAGACAAAGTAAGAATATAAAAGTATACAAGTAAGCATAGAAGCAAATATTTACAAGTTGAATAATATACTTTCTATTTTGCCAAGCACACCTTTTGCCTCTGCCTTCTGAACAAGACAATATGTTAAACTAACTTTGTGTTGAATTTGAAGTCATTAGTATGTGTTTTAAGGTCTCAGCCTTTTTATCCGTAAAGCATGTTCTTTCTCAGGATTTCAAAAATGAAAATCGTGCCCTTTCTAATATTATGTGACTGTATTGAAATGGATGAAAAAAGGGTTGACAATATCAATGACATAACATGCCAAACAAGTATAAGGCTAGTAGTTCTCTACCTTTAATAAAACAACTCTTCATCCGAGCACTTCCTGGAGCATAATCAATCACAATAGGCTTTAAAGATAAAGGTAGTTGACTGTTTCTGGTTGTCGTTTTTTCTTTTTTCTTTTTTTTTGTATGTGTATCCTCTTTGTTGGACTTTCTCTGTTCCTCCATCAAGTGTCAATGTCTTCTAAGTCCACTGTCAGTACTTTGGACTGTTTTTGTGACTTGATCTCCGTCTTTTTTTTCTTTTTCTTTTCTCGATCACTTCTTTGTAGTCTTAGTGCGTTTATAGCAACCCATCTAAAGACTCATTCAGAAATAAAGTAATTTAAACAACAACAACAATGTAAGCTATCATCATTTTTTTAGAGAAAAAAAATCAATGTCCTAGTGAAGAGAATGAGATTCACACGATTGTCAATAGGTCTCGATTAATTGTTAAGAATCTTCCAAAAGATCTCACTGAAGATAAATTCAGAGAACACTTTGCTAGTAAAGGCCAAGTCACTGATGCCAAGTTAATGAAAACATCGTATGTAGAGAAAGATAAAATGATTGATCTTATGGAATACTTACTGGTTCTATATTGACTAGTTGGGGTGCTTCTCGAAAGTTTGGGTTTATTGGTTATCTTACAGAAAGTGCTGCTCAGGCTGCACTGAATCATTTCAATAACTCATTTATCAACATGTCTAAAATCACAGTGGAGGTGGCTATTCCTGTAAGCTATTTGAAGAATGAGAAAGAAAGAAAGAAGAAGCGTAAGACTATAAGTGATAGTAACGCTCTCTTCTTGCATTGTTATTAGTACGGATCAGACACATTGCCTCGTGCATGGAGTAGATACACAGAAGGAACTACAGCCCATGATAGAATCAACGATGTCAAAAAAACCAACCCTGCATTTCAAGTAGAAGAAACAGACGCCTTCAAGGCAAAACAAGCTAAATTGTCCAAACATGTCAATGAATTACAAGAGGCAGAAGAAAAGGATTCAAAATTACGAGAATATCTTAATGTTATGACAGCAAGATCAAAGAGCAAGACTTGGGCCAACGACGACATATCACCTATGAATACACAAGAGAAGGGAGAGGAGGACGAAGATAGTGTTATGGCTACCATTGCCAGTAATCCTGATGACGATCTGTACGATGACTTGCCTGCTAAAAAGGCTGAAAGAGACACAATAGAAGATAGTTTAGACGAGATTATGGAAGAAGTGGATGAAGAATCAGAGGACTCACCTAAAAAGAGAGAGAGAAAACAGGCCACATCAAGTGATAGTGAAATGAAGCAGTCAGAACAAGTAGAGGAGAAAAGAGAAGAAAAAGAAGAGATAGTCAATCCTAGAGATCAGATACACGACACTGGCAGACTGTTTGTTCGTAATTTGGCTTATACCTGTACTGAGAATGATCTCAAAGAGCTTTTTTCACCTTTTGGTCCTATTTCAGAGGTAGATAAAAACATAAACAAGCAAACAATTAGCACGAATCTCTAACTCAAGGAATATAGATTCATCTACCAATTGCAAAAGATACCAAGCGATCTAAAGGATTTGCGTATATCCTCTATTTAATGCCAGAGCATGCCATCAGAGCCTATGAGTCCTTGGACATGAAGTTTTTCCAAGGTCGTTTGCTCCATGTTTTACCCTCTAAAGAAAAACCAGCTCCTAAAGAAGATGAATTCTTTGGACCCAATGGCACCAAATTAAGCAGTGTCAAGAAAGAAAAGGAAAAGAAGCGTAGAAACTTGGCTACAAATGATTTCAATTGGAATTCACTGTACATGAGCGTAAGTCTTATTGTTAGGTTTGCCAGCATAAACTCATATTTCTTTAATAGAGCGATGCTATTGCTGCCTCTATTGCTGATCGTCTGGGTGTATCAAAATTGGAAGTACTGAACCCTGAAGCAGACAATGTGGCTGTTCGTTTGGCACTAGCTGAAACACAGATTGTTGCAGAAACAAAAGAGTTCTTCGAAAAACATGGCATTGTACTTGATACTTTTGGATCCAAAGAGCGTAGTGATACTGTTATTTTAGTAAAAAACATTCCTTTTGGTACTTCTGAAGAAGAGTTACGCAGCTTATTTGGCAAGTTTGGTGAACTCGGAAGAGTAAGTCAACCTAAATTTTATTTTCAATCCATTCATGCAAATGATATTTTTTATTGAACATTAACTAAGAGAACTCACTTTTTTTCTTCACTTTTCTTAGGTACTTATTCCACCAGCCAAAACAATGGCCGTCGTTGAATTTATTGAAACCAATGAAGCAAGAAATGCATTCAAAGGACTGGCCTACCGCCGATTCAAAGATTCTGTTGTTTATCTTGAAAAGGCACCCAAGGGACTGTTCAGAGACACATTGGATCTTAAGGCAGTGCAGAAATCAGCCGAAGAAAATACAGCAAAGAAAGCAGCAGCCGCTGATCTTGTTGAGTCTTCTTCTACCAAGGATGATGATGAGGCGCTTGCTACACTGTTTGTTAAGAACCTCAATTTCTCGACCAGTGTAGAGACTTTTAGAAAGTTATTCGTTAACATTGAAGGCTATCGTTCTTCGCGTATCAATGTAAAGCCTGATGCCAAGAATCCCGGTAAAACCCTCAGTATGGGTTTTGGATTTGTGGAGTTCAACACAAAGGAGAATGCAGCAAAGGCACTAGGTGCTATGCAAGGCTATACTTTAGATGGACACTCTTTAGAGATTAAGTTCTCTAATCATGGTGCAGCCAAACCATCTTCTACCAAAGCAGAAACCACCAAGCTGGTCATTCGAAATGTACCCTTTGAAGCAACCTCAAAAGACTTGACAGAACTGTTTGGGTAAGCTCTTTCTCTCTTTATACATTGAAAAAAATACTACTAATACTCATCCTCTTTTATTTATTTCTTTAGTACTTATGGACAATTAAAGTCTGTTCGTTTACCAAAGAAGTTCAGTGGTGGTCACCGTGGTTTTGCATTTTTGGATTTCATGACAAAACAAGAAGCCAAGAATGTCTATGACAATATGGCCAATATCCATTTGTATGGTAGACATCTGGTGCTTGAATGGGCCGAAGAAGAAGAAGGCATTGATAGTCTAAGAGAGAAAACTGGAAAGCACTATGCCAAAGAAATGAGTCATGGAAGAAATGCTAAAAAATCTAGAGTTGATTTGGATGGTGCAGAAGATGATATATTGGAGTAGAAAATATACAAAGCAAAATAAATAGAAATACACATGCATACATACATAACATACATAACATACATTCATGCAGACATTCATGTGATACGGCTGCTTGCATGTGAATCCTTGCGTAAAGAACAGTATAATGCAATAAGAGATAAACAAATCTATAGAGTAATAAAATGTATTAAATCATGAGTAGCTGTTTGTTTATAAGTATGTACAAGTACAATTTAACTGTACAGATTGTAACGAGCAATAACTATGAGTAAAACAGAATATACTACACTAAGGATTTTTTCTTTTCTTTTAGTGGAGCTTACCGTACTCTTTTCTATCTCTATCTCTATCTCTATCTCTATCTCTCTCTCTCTTTCTTCACATCATTTCTATGGTTAAATACTACAAAAGAACTCATATTTTTTTACATAAGTTTAGCAAGATAGCCATGTGTATTCACTATCACATGTATCTTTATACCATCTTTTATTTTTAACCTTGCACTCTATTAAAACCTGCTTCATACATCTACCCTATGATCTCTGTACGAATGTAGATATGTTTATAGACATGGACATATATATATAATACACATGACATCTTTGTTTATTTGTACATCATATTATTTATTGGGCAGTCTGGCAAAGCTATATACCAACCACTCTTGTGTACTCCGCGTTTATACAGTGCTAAACAATAATATTTAAGTAACTTTATCATTGCCTGTGCAGTGCAAGAATACAACAACCTGTCTCAATTAATCTTACATTTGAAGCAATGAATGATTTCAAAGAGAAAACAGTTCCTTTTTTTGTTTTGTTAGAGTGCTTTGGTTTTTTCAAGATAATTCTGACAGATAGACTTGTGATTGTGTATTCATTGGGAAAAATAGAAGCATGCTATTGACAAATCTGTAGAAGAGAAAGGCTACAGAATAGACTCTGGTGGGTCCCTTGGCGACTGTACGTCATAGACGGTGTACCGGAACAATTTGTTTGAATGAAGTCTATCAAGTGCTCGATGTGCTATTCTATGGATGAAGAAATGAAAATAAACACACCAAGTGTCCAGTCTATTAAGACGTATGACTACTACAGATGGAATCACATTAGTGAATGTCATCTGTTCTCTCAAAGTATCGCTGGATATAAAATATAAAAATGAATGCATCAACACAAGGAGTATAATTCGTGGCACAGAAGCCCAGATCCACTCCCATCACTCAATTAAACACTCCTTGGCTTAATCTATCTTGTGGAAAGATTGAAATTAGAAAAGAATTCACCTCAACTACACAATAAAGATTTTAATCTATGAAGAAAAATGTTACTTTGTTATAAAGTTATCATTTAGAAATTCAGTCATTATACTTGTGCAGCATCATTCAACTATGTAGTACAAATAACTGGTCCGAAAAAAAACGTATCTTGTACATCGAGACAAGGTTTTCACGAGAATGAGGGTTCACAAAAGCGTAGAGTGAATAAGACCGCAGAAGTCATAAATGTCTTAAGAGTGACACTGGCGTAAATTTAGAGTATTTTATCACCCCGTTTTGCGTTTGTTTTAATTCAAGAGGACTCAACTTCAATCATTGTAGATTTAACAAGACCTTTAAACTTTACAGTAAATAAAGAAGGTGAGGTATTTACTTCTCTTTTTTGAGAGAAAGAGAGAGAAAGAGAGAGAAAGAGAGAGAAAAAGAGAGAAAAAGAGAGAAAAAGAGAAAGAGAAAATGGCTTTAAGGATTGATTCATTGTGGTAGCACTATTTGTTAAATAGTGATGGGGGAAAAGCCGAGCCTTTAGAATGCAGATGTCCTTTATAATTATATACTTTATCTTGATAATGTTATAACTTAATAAGTTTCTTAGATATATACGTGAAACTTTCAATAAATAAAGATATTAGTGTTTATACTACAAAAAATAAGTTATTTTAAGGCTAATTAATAAATACCATCAGTCTTTGGCATCAATGACTGCCTGGTATCTCCGCCCCCATACTAGCAATGAGAGTGTCTGTCACTTAATATTTTACTCTATTCCAGCACTACAATAAAATTCAGCTTTTTTGTTGTTGAAATATATCATCCTGTTCTTCCAAAAGTTTTTCTTGAGGTGGGCTCACAGATGCTCTATTGGATTGAGATCAGAACATTGTTAGGATCAATAAAGAGTAATCATTATACCATTTTCTACCTTCCAATTGAGCTGTTTTACTTTTCCAGGGTCTTGCATTGTCCTCCTGTAGGTAGTAAATGATTTCAGGGTTTACGAGAGAGATTTGAGTTTATGGAAGTAGGCCTATCCCAAGACACCAATGTATTTGTTGGAGTTTATCTTACTTTCTCACTATGATTCATCTCCAGACACCCTCTCCACTGAAGTAGCCCCATACCATCACTCTACCACTTCCAAGCCTCCTTGTTTCTAGAAAATTATCAAGCTAAAATACTATTACATAGTGTTATATCCCCTAACGCTTCTGTCATAGTTCATGGGATCCATCATACCTCCTGCAGTAGAAGCATACACATTGAATATAAAAGATACCTCAATTAGAGTGAAGTTCAAGTTCAGCCTCTGGTGTAAGATAGCTGAGAAATTCTCAATGTTGGTATCTTTTTTATGCCTCTTAGGGGTTCTAATGAAGATATGTATGATGTTATATAGCACAGACATTATATAAAAAAGGTATGTTTATGAGAAAAGAAAAGAGAAAGTATATTCTTATTATTATTTGGTACAAAAATAGCGCAGAACTTAAGAGGCCCGACTTCTTTTTACCCCATCACTTTTTTTTCATGACAATCTCATAAACAGAATCAATTAGGTTCTCTCTTTAGTTTCACAGTTGACTTCACCAACAACAATATAACATGTGCTTCCTTTGTCTGTTGCATTTACCTAATGTATCGCAAAGATTCTCAAAGGGTAGAAAGGGAAAAATCAATATCTTGAACTGTTCATGTTATTCCAGCTGTTATTTTATGCAACCTAAATAATTATCCAAATTAAGTAGAATTTAAATTTTCAGATAATTTACTTGGAGATGTGTGTGAGTTAAAATATTAATTTTGTGTGTTGAGAAACTTCTGGTGTAGCTGTCAGGCGTAATCTCTAACTAGACACTAGAATGATGCTGTAACACCTTTGTAGAGTTGGTTTATTCTTGTTTTCTAACTATTTCTTTTAAAATAAATCACATGTTAATATCTTAGAGGAGTGTCTGGAAGGCTAGTAAAGTTGTATAGATTTAGTCAGTTAGCATTATAGGGTAGAGATTCCAACAGATGAAAACCTTAAGTCCGCAATCCAACTAAAAAAATAAGAAATAAACTTTAATATTGCATGACTGAGCCGAGTTTCTGGATCTTAACTATGACCTTTTACTGCCAAAGTCAGTGAGAAATCTTCAAGTGTTTGTAGCGCCTTGCTTCCTCTATAATTGAGAGACAAAAGATGTTTATCTATAGTTTATTCATTATTGACTATATTCTATATACTATTTTATTACTATTCATACTTTCATAGGAATAGAATCTGAATTTTTTTCACCCCTACCCTATTGCATAATATAAAAGCCTTCAAGTTAGATTCTAGAAATACAGTTCCATATAAAGGAAAAACATCATTTCCATAGCATTTACGCCTAAATATTCTTTTTGACTACTCTCTATTTCTTTTTGTTATAATAAAATCATACTTAATACACATAACAGGACTTCAAGCTCTAGACAGACAAAAAATGGCATTGAAATAATAGATGTGTTCATCAAGTAGAGATGACTAATTGCTTTTGCTGCTTAAACTATCAACTACAGATTTTCATCTCAATCATAGATTGACAATAAGATTGTTGATGAGTTTAATAGGTATTTTCTTCCCAAACTATAGTAAAGAGGCTCTCAACTTTCCATCAGCATTAGATACTCTTTTAAATTACTTGAGCTATTTCTTAAATACATTATAAATATGCACAAGTGGATTAAAGACAAGCCTTCTGATGTAAATATACACTTTTTTTCTCTTATTTATACTGAGAGAGAGAGAGAGAATATCACTAGATTTAATATGAAGACACGGGATAGGTAAAGGAAGCAATTATTCTTACCCATCTGACATTGCCTATGTGTCATGAAAGAAGGTTTACCGACCATACCATCAATATTTTAGGGGGAAAATCCTGCCTCTTACGCATATCTGTGGGATTGTTATTACTAAAGAGTAAATAGTATTTGACTTGATTGTTAAATATAAATACTTTTTACTAGAATTCTAAATTATTCTCATAGAGATACTAATGCAATCCAGTCTGATGATTTAGTGTAGATATCTATTTTTATTGATTACACTCTAATACATAATTTTTAACAGTATATCTACCTGACTATTTAAATACCAACTAAGATTATTTATATGTATTTATTTTTGTTCTCATCTATACCGATGATTATTTTTAATAATGCCTCACAATAACTATCAGATTGAATATATATCCTATGAGCTAAAGCATATTTAGAATATAACATGACTAAGCCAGCCTATTAGATTGAGTATGTTTTTTTTTATTTTTGTAAACTGCATATTATGGCAGTTGAGGAGAGGATAAAAATATAATTCATAAAGTGTTACTTTACATATTATAAAGTATTAATTTACTTATATGTTTATCAATGGTCCATTTCCATTTCCTATAAAGAAATAGTATTCTATACATCAACTAAATAATAAAATAAGTTAAATCATAATAAAATGTCTAGTTTAAATGTCTGCAGCTTTATTCTGTTAGGTACACAAGAACACAGAAACAGGCAGTCGATCCCGATAATTGCACAAGAACACTTCAAACGGACAATATCGCCATTTGAACACTCTAAACCCTCCCTCAATGAAAAGAAAGGCACATCTGGCCAACAGTTCTATCTTATTGTCTTGGTAGTGACAGTCCTTCCTCAACCTTCATTCCTTCTCGAGTGCGTGTTGTACACACATAGATATTCAATGTTTTTTGTTCATTCAAAAAGTCAAGTGTTTAGAGTGGTGATACAGAAGATCTGGCATGCTTACTGAGCTACCATGTCTTAAGGCACTCCATTTTGATCCACTAAAGTCTCTTAACGTGCCCATGCTCCCTTCACTCTTCTCACCCAAAGATACAGATATGCTATCATCAGCTATTTATACTTTATACTCTACACCTCTTCTCATCTCTCATACTATTCAGCTCCCTTTCCTACATTAAGAATGAACATACACACATTATAGATCCCCGGTTAGACTTCTTCATTGCAGCATGTGACTTGGTGTAGGAACAATAAATAAGATTGTCTTCTGGAAAAAGAAAAAAAAAAGGCACACTATAGCATGTTTAAAGTCAGAAGGCAGAAGCATGTAAAATGGAGTAAAATTGTGACCAGAAGCTAATCAAGAAATCGAGAAAAGAAGAAACCAAGAAGGCAAAAGAGAAAGAAAAGGAAACCTGCCTCTTTTCCTCTTTTTCCTTCTTCTGCTTCTGCTTTCCTTTTTATCCCAACAGGGAATTCACACTCAGACAAGTGGTCCATAATACTTTCTGTACTTATGCAATAGTGATCTTATTCGCCTTTTAACTTACCTTTTTAGTTCTTCCTTCTTTTTCCTTGTAGATATATCTCAAATTATTCTTCTACTATGCGCTCAAATACTAAAGTGATTATGAGCCTCATTAATAGAGTCGCTGTGCGAGTAAGTGGTCAATCAGTGAATTTAACTCACTCTGTTCTATGTTGGTACAGCTACCTATTACCACTGGAAGAAATCTAGAGAGTCTTGAACAAGACCCAATTGTGCAACAGACAGGTAAAAGGAGTACAGGAAGGGTTCTTCTTTTATAGATATATAACAAAACTCTACTGCAACAGTGACAGCCATTATTGAACTCTCACAGCACAAGTTATCCACGATTGCCAATACACTTGGTACTGTACTTGAGAGTGTCTCTAGTGTACGTTTTATCTGCTCTTGTCTGTCTATAGTAGTCTAATGTCTATTCTACAATTGGAATTTAGAATTATACAACAATAACTAGCTATGAGCAACTACCACCCTTTGATGTACTGCAGTCTCAGCTCTTTATCTTGCGTCTATTATCATCATGCATGCAGCACCAATGGAACTGCCACAAAGATCCCAAGTTATCCACTTCAAAGTTATCAGACACTTCTACTATAAAAAGCTATGAAACAAATACCATAGCAACTAATGAAGACAAACAGAATTTTAATGTCACAGAGGTACCTCCCTTGGATGAAGCATTAGTGACATTTATCCTTGTCTTGATGACTCGCTTTCTAAACCAAGTCCACTGGATCCAAGACACAGTAGAGCACATCACATCGAGTCTAGATTGCTCGAGTGACACAGTGACTCATTTGGATCCTGTTATTGTGGATATCACTGCAGAAATCTACAAGGCAACCAGTTCTGTACTTTATTATGTCAGTGCAAGTAACTGGGTTACTTATTATGCCAAAATCAAAAGTGCTGTTCAAACATTGGCTTCTATCAAAGAACTCAGTGATCCCATTCCACCTGAATTGTACATACTAGAGTCAAGTCGTCTTACAAAGCAGCATTTACACAGAGTCTTGTCTGGTAATGAATAGAGATGGAATGAGGAAGACCACTTACTTACTCTTCTTTGGTGTTGTATAGAGTTAAGCCCCTACTTCTTATCCATGGAATACCAAAACAAAATAGTACTTTCGAAAATAATGAGAAAAGCAATATGGCACTGGATTGAAGTATGCCCTGAAGAACTTACACAAGTGTGTGAAAACCAAGACCAAGACCAAGCCATGCAGGGAGCACAGGTGCTCTTTGATGTATGCAGCTCCACTACAGAACAGGCCAGCAACAAGACATCCTTATGGCCACTTCAGACACTCTTACTTGTTCTTTCTCCCGATCTTCTTGACCATGCCTTCTCAGAAGATTCTTCCTCTCCCAATAAAAGAGTAAGTAAACTGCATTGTCTTTTTTGATTCATAGTAGGGAAAAAAAAAAGTCGAATTTTCTAGGCACTTTGAAAAAAGCGTTGAAAACCCCACGCACGGCCGATATTGCAGCTCAATGTTATTTGGATTTTTACAAAGCATCCACTTTTTTACCCCCCACCAGCCAATCTCTTTTACATACAATTGTTGCTGAGAGTAGAGAAGAGATAAAAGATATCGTATGGAGCTTTGTGTCGACACCAGTCTCCGACCCTTCTTTAGTATCATCACATCATGTAGAGTATGCTACAGACACACAGACACTTGTGAATGAATATCTTTTGGTCAACTTATGTCTTCATCCAAACTATACCCTCCAACATCTTATTCCATCGTGTCTTGAGGAAGATACGCCTATTCTGTTTAAAATTGCTCTTGCCAAGGCATGTCTCGCTCTTGCTCAAGAGGAGCATCCCTTACCATGGCGTCCAACTCTGAGCTCAATGTATGATTCATTATGTAAAGTATTAAAACAATTGTTGCTGCAAGTCATTGGTGTTGAGTTTAGCACTTTGCCAAAGCTCGATCTTTCTCCTCAGTATTATACTCATTCTGTGTATGGACAACGAAGAACACTGAGAAAAAAAACAGTGACGCTGGCACAAAGTCAACTGGAGCTGCTTCAATCCCTGTTGTATCTGTTTACAAGAGACCCTCTTCTGATTCTGCTTGTGTGTATAAAATAGAGATTTTTTTTTGTTTTGTTTTTTTGTTTTGTTATGTATTTGTGTATTAATTATATGTATGTTTGTATGTCTACTTGATTCTAGGGAAAAGAAAGTGAACATTTGGAGCAAAACAGTGGATTCATGATAGGCATCGCTAATCTAGTACAACACCCTGAAGATTCAATACGCAAAGCTGCTGCTGAGTGTTTATCTAAACTGCATGGCATTTCTATGATTGAGAAATGGAGTTCTGATCTATCACCCGTGCCTAGTTTCTGGAGGATCTCATCACATATTATGTTTACAATAGCACGATACATCCTGGATTGTAACAGTGATTTAGGTCCAAAACCCTTATTGAGTCTCTTGGTGAGTCTCCTCTCGTCAAGAAATGACTTTTTACGTAGGCATCAGGTAAGAAGTGATATATTTATATATAAGAAAAGAAAAGAAAAATTAAAGGAGTAGAAGAAGAAAAAGAAGACACTCTATAGCAATATCAGTGAATATACACAGACATCCTCATGGCGATAACAACAGAAAAGAAGGAAAAAGACTCATCTTTTGTTTTGTCTTGTTTTTGTTTATTTATAGCATTCAGCTACGGATGGATCCAACATAAGAGAGCGATTGCAAGCCTTGGTAGCTCTTGAAATTGCTCTTCTTGTCTCCCTATCTTCCTCCAACCGGGCCATCTGTTCTGATGCCATTCGATCTTTCCACCATTTATGTGTAGAAACCGATCTCACAGCAGAACATGACACCCCACAACTCAACCAAATTACACTGTTTTGTAACCGATCCATCTATACTAAACTTTCAGAAGAAGGCAAGGTGTTCATTGGTCGGAAGGCACAACAAAAAATCATTCGGAAATACATGAGAATGATGACTGGAGATACTCCTGGTGTTTTGGCAGCTTGGGAAGAAACTTGGAAGCGCTGGAAAGTCTTGACATCAAGTATTAGTCGTTCTGAGGATGGATTCGAAGTTAATAATGAAAGAAAGAACAGCAATAGTATACGGTCAAATACCACGATCAACATGGTCTTGCTTCAGGGATCTATGGAGCCAGAGTATGATAAGTCGGCTGAATGGCAGAATTATACTGGATTCTTGGCTGCCTTGGGTGGATGCTGTCTGTCTTCTGGAGTGGATTATGATGGAAAGGATATCCAGCGCCGCACATCATTTTCCAGTGAACCTTCTGTCCAAGCGGATAAATTTATGAGAGACATGGTGGATCTCTTAGTATCTGAAAATGTGTTTATTCGAGAAAGTGCCAAGGATATTCTTGGTCATGACTTGGCACCTGCTCTTTATGTACTATTGTTTAAATACTTTGAGGAATCCATGGATCGATGTTTTGCATCAAGTAGAGATGCTTTGGCAGGAGCTCAATCTATATTGTTTGTAGAACAGGCTGAGTCAGTACTAAGGCTCATTTTAGATCGACTGGTTGATCCTGCAGAGTGCTTGCTCATTGTGGATTTCAGCACGCTGATATATCAATTCACCAAGTATATCAATGAAGTGCCTAGTGATTATGTCTCTATTCGGATCAAGATCAAACTGTGTGCTCTTATAGAAGTATTAATGTCTAAAAAAGAGCAGATCATTATTCGAAATGAAGTGAAATTACGAAACAAACTGCTTGAGATTACTGTAGAGTGGGTGAATGAATTTGCGTTGGTAAGAGTATACAATTGAACAGAAATCCGATATTAAGTTGCTGCTGCTTTAGGATAATCTACCAAATGAAAAACTAAACAGAGATCTTGATCAGGCCTGCTTAAAGGCCATTGTAGGAATTCTTCATCAATTGCCTTTACAATCTTCAGAGAGTGAAAGACAGTTGGATGCAAGTCAAGTAAAGTATACACTTTTCTCAAAGTACTTTTCGTTCTTTTTGAAATTGTTGAACAAATATCACTTGAATGAGGTAAGTTATAAAACATCGAGCCTGTTTGTTTATGATTCTACTCCATGTCAATAATAATCATAAAGGCAGACATGGGGAGTACTTTTAATATGAGAAATGGAAAGGAATCTATAGAAATGAACTCAAAGGTAAGTTGTTGGCATCCATTGTTGTTTAGTGCATAAAAAGAAAAATGACACGGAAGAATATGCCAACACATTACATTGTTCAATAGATGGACAGCTTTCCAGATTGGACTCCTTTGAAAGAAAACACTATCTTGGCCATGTCTAATCTTCTAAGTGCTAATATTGATGCTGGTCTCAAATACTCCTTGGCCATGGGTTATCACGAAGATGTACGAATAAGAACGGCCTTTATGCAAATCTTGACCAACATACTGAACCAAGGCACTGAATTTGAAACACTGGCAGAGAATATTATGATGGATCGATATGAGAAACTCGTGGATGTAAGTGATTGACTTAATATAGTGTCTCTTAACAGTAGGATATAGATAGTTGTGGAAAACAATATGGAGGTCGCTCTCTCTCTTTGCAAGGTGTGTTCTTCTTTAGATGCATCTGCAGTAGCAGAAGTGCTTTTGGTCTGCTTTGAGGCACGAGGAAAGATATCTTGTCTATTAAAGGCTGTAGCAACAAAAGAAATCGAGTCTACAGGTTAGTCAGTTAGTTAGTCAGTTTTTTATTTTATTATTATTATTTTAAAGAAGAAAGTGAGGTTTCGTTTTATTAATACACATAGATTTAGAGCAAGAGGCAACTCTCCTTCGAAGTACTACCATGTCTACCAAGATATTGTCCATGTTTGCTACCATGACATGTACTGAATATATTCGTGAGACACTTGAACCTGCTATGATAGCCATCAATGCTTTGAGTGATAAAGAAACAACATGGGAGCTTGATCCTCAAAAGATGGAACCAACAGAGGATATTTCTCGAAATAAGCAGAATGTTGTGCGCGCAACAGAGCTTTTACTGAATGCTATTTGTTCATCAGCAGCTAATGCTCCAAGGTAACAGTGTGGATCTTGAGAAGGAAAAGAGAAAGGAAGAAGTTTTCATATGATAATTATTATTCTTTATTCGCACTTTAGAGCTTTCAGAGAAGAACTGGCTCTTCTTGTAGAAGCTGTTCGTGTACGCTTTCCTGAATCAAAATACATGGCAGTCAGTGGATTTGTATTTTTACGCCTATTCAGTCCTGCCATCTTGAGCCCAGAAAATACTGAATTCTCGAAACAAGCCATTCCTCGTAACAAAAACATACACAAGCTTCAACTTCAAGCTACCCGTGTCATGCAGAATCTAGCCAATAATGTTCTTTTTGGTGCAAAAGAGACACATATGACTGTACTGAATGATTTTCTAACAAGTAACATTTACAAAGTTACTAGTTTCTTACGGGAAATATCAGCCTTGCCCATAGAAACATCAAAAGAGCTGGTCAAATGTTCTCATATAGAGCAGTCGATTTATTCTAAATTGCATTGTTATCTTTTCAATAATCTCGAGCGTCTTTCAAGGGATTTTGCGGGGCAAAAGATCAAAGATGTCGTCGATACACAGATATTGCTTGATCGAAAGAAGATTATTGATAAGCTATCTAATTTGCTGGCTCAATTGGGTCGACCTACAGATATATCCGAGAGTGAATTTTTAACAAATCGAAACTATGCGTTGACTAACAGTAACCACTACTACAGTGAGTTTATTCGTCGCAATAACCATCGTGATGTCACACCAATTAGTGCCTTGAATATATTCTTTCAAGGTGGCATGAGCAAAGGTCGACGTCCTGTCTTTTATCTGCTTATTCGAAATTTGGACAAAGAGACATGCGATTTTGAACTTTTGATCTATTACATGTTAAGGGTAATGTATCCATAAGACAGATAAGATAGGATATTCTGTGAACTGTTTTCTCACTTTATTTATTTATTTATTTATTTGACGTATTAACTTTCCATCTTTTTCAATTGATCTATAAAAAAAAACATTACCAACTACTACTACTAGGTAATGGAGCCTTTCCTCGATCACCCATTTGAATTGATCTTTGATCTTACCTACTCTAGCAACAAAGCAGAAATACCGGCTCATTGGCTAACACAATTCTTTCAATTGATATTCAATGAAGTGAACAATTATCTCCATGCCATGTATGTTTTCAATGTCAACACTAGCTTTGCATGTTATATCCAGAAGCTCCCTCGTCTGGTGACCGATAAACTCCTCAAAAAAGCAATATTTGTGACATCGCTTACGGATCTTTATGAGTTTGTAGCTCCATCAGAAATAAGACTACCAGAGAGTACATGTAAGTAAATGTATTATTTCATTACACCACCACCACCACCACTAGAAAAGAAAAGAATTGATGGAATAACGATGATTGTCTTTAGTGAGCTCTGAAAAGGAACAATACACGGTCTTTTACTCAGTGATCAAAAGTAGCCATTCCAAATCATCTACTACTGTCACTGTGAAAGTGGGACAAACATATGTCCAGATCATCACAGTAAGTTATTTATTATTACTATCTCCAAATAAAAAGAAAAGAAAAAAAAAGAAGAAAAGGAATCTTACAAGTGATATTTGCATGTAGGCGCGTAAACAAGAAATCATTTACAACATCAACATTCACATAAAAGATGTCTATCATATTTCTGAATTTGAAGACATGAAACCCACTTCCACACCACGCTCAGAAAATGGAAATGATATATCGATAAAGTATGATCATGGAAAAGCTTCTATGATTCTTTCAACACCAAAAAGAGATGCTTTATTATCTGTAAGTAATTTTAAAATATTTATACATGGACTATGGATTTATTGATATGGAGGGAATTTCTTCTTCTTTATTGGTAGTTGTTACGCTATAACAAACAAGTTTATGAATCTTCAAAACCAAGTGATGAGAACAAAAGAGCCATCAGTCCAAGTGATGTACCAGGTCGTCTACTTAATATGGCTCTTTTGAATCTCGGTAGTGATTATTATGGGTTACGTTCATCTGCCTATAATCTGCTGTATGCACTGAGTGTTACTTTTCAGTTTAATATTGGCAATCAGCTTTTGAATGCTAAAGGTAAGATACAAAAGACCATTGCTATGAATTCAAGCTCATCGTGTGTCCTCTTTATTCATACTTTTCTTCTTCCTTCTCCTTTAATTATTGAATAGATCTATGTATTCCTATCAACAACACGGACTTTATTATCAACATCAGTGAAGCTCTCTCTAATACAGAAACTCATTTGACGCTTGAGTTTATCAACGAGTGTTTTGTAGGATTTAACCAGTCCAACGAAACCATACGACAAATGTGCCTGGATTATGTATCGCCGTGGCTCAAAAACCTATGTTTATTTTACAGAGCACCCAATGATTGTAAAAAGATCAAGTCAAAAGTCAATGATGTTTTGAAATTGTTAATTGAGATGACAGTTAAGCAAGTTGATGTAAGTCAGGGGCTCTCTCTTTCTCTATCTTTTATTTTTATTTCTATTTTCATGTGTAATTAAGTTCACCTCGGCCTAATACACACTGTATAGATTTATAAACACGTACAAGCAAAAGTATGGAAGACATTGACTCAAGTAGAAGACATGATCAACCCCATTCTTGACGCATTTATTCAATACTCTGTTGAAAATGGTGTGGGTTCTCCACAAGCTGAAGCCATGGCCGATACTTTTGTAACAATGACAAGTGTCGTTGTTCGTGGCAAGGTCATCAATCGAATGCGAAAGGTAATACTGATGGGCTGGCATGCTTTATTAGATTATGCACACTCGAGCCCATTGTTCTTATCATGCATTTGAATATGGCCTATAGGTGATACAATTCACTTCTATGCATCCCTGTAAAAACCTTACAGAGCACTCTGTATGGCCTGAGATTGCTGTCCTGCTTCGGTTTGCCCTTATGCTCTCGTTCAACTGCAGTGGCTGCATTAAACCTTACCTTCCTGAGGCTTTCCATATTATCTCTATTCTTGCCGCCACTGGACCTACCTTTATACGTGCCTCTGTCCATGAGTTTGTTGTGAATACAATCCATACCTTGTGCACAGGAACTGAGATTAGAGAAGCATCATCAAAAAAACTACAGTTTCTCTTGATTGATATTTGCGAGAACAGAAACCGTATTCACTTTGGACTTGCAAAAAATCATGCAAAGGCATTCACTATCACACAAGAAACATTGCGTGATATTTCTGAGCCTACCAATCTATCGTCGATTGAGAGTATTGTTTATTTGCTGCTGGAGACAATGAATGTAGGAGCACCCAGCACAGGTAAAGTGTCTTTTTATTGTATTTATAGGTGTACCTCAACAACCTACTTATCCTATTAACAGACATTGCCAATATGTGGCGAGCACGCTGGATGAGCCTTGTTACAAGCACTGCGTTCCAATTCAACCCTGCCATTCAACCACGGTCGTTTGTGATTCTCGGCTGCCTAGCACAAGAAGAAGTCGACGACGACCTGCTCTACCAAATCCTTGTTGCTCTTCGTGGCGCCCTTGCCATTTTTAACAAGATTGACTCGAGTCTCATTGTCAGTATTCTCATGTGTCTAAAAAACATCATTGGCAGTATTCCCGCAGACTCGCGCTACTTGCTGTCCTTGTTCTGGCTCGCGATTGCGCTTGTCCAAATGGGTTCTGCCCCCATCTTCACCATGGCAGTGGAATTTTTACGCTCAGTGCTGCTTGCTCTCGACGCCCACCACTTTTTCGAAAACTTTGGGCTAGTGGAAATACTATTGCGGGCCCGAGAACCTATTGCTGACATTGCCAGGGAGTTGGATGGGATCAGTGGTGTGAGTTTTGAAAACCACTTTTCATTTGCTCTAGTGAGCATTCTTTTGCGAGGGTCCAAGCTCTGTGATCCTGAAGACAGGGTGTACCAGTGCCTGACGACGTTTTTGGAGGTGGATTGTAAGAATTCATTGGAGCGCGATGTTGTGGAGGCCAGAGCTCTTGGGTACCTTGCTGGACTGTTGCCCATTGCGGCTAAAAACAATGTATTGTCTGAACTCTTACGGTTGGCTGGGATTGGTGATGTGACAATGGACAGTATTAAGGCCGGGTCGGATTATGTCAAGGTGTTTGATGCGTTGGAGATTCCTGATAATACTACTGCTCTCTTGTTGGTGTCTTTGTTAGCAAATATGTTGCGGTCGGCTGAAAATGAAGCAGAGCGATTGTTTCTCTATGGGTTTTTGGCAGAGTCTGCGATTTCCATTCCAGAAGTATTTTCACTTGTGTAAGTCGTATACGGCGGATCTGGGACGGTGCATGGACAGAACAAGAACATTGATTTTGTATGTATGTGTGTGTATGTATGTGTGTGTGTGTATATTGCTTTAGTTATGAGTCTCTTCTTCCAAAAATGAACCAAATTGTCGTGAGCAGTCAGAACTATGCTGTGATTGATGCTGTTAAATGTATTCTTACCACTGTTTGTTCTGAACCTGCCTTTAATCACTCACAAGACCGGATCAGTCAAAAAGTGTATCTTGAAGAGCTTGGGTTTCCTATCTTGGCGGATCCTACCTTTGGTGCTGTAAAGATCAATGTAGCTATTAATGCTAAACTAGTTAGTAGACTATTGGAAAGAATTACAGAATAAGTATTTTTCTTTTTCTTTTTCTTTTTCTTTTCCCCCTTTTTTTCTTGTTTTTTCTTGTTTTTTCATTATTAAAAATTCTTACTTTATGATTTATATGAGTTTTTATCCTTTATATATTAATAAAAGAAAGTATATAAAAACAAGTGAATAGTCTTATGATTTTACTTTCTATTTTCTATCTCTCTTTTATAAGAAATATAGTATTAACTTCTTTTTATATATATATAATGACAGTTAGTTCACTTGAAGAAGTGGTAAAGTTGCATAGATTGAACGAGTTTGCATGATAGTTATGAAGAAAAATAAATATTACCCCTGAAAACCTCAAGTCCGCAATCCAGCTAACAAATCAAGAAATAAACTTTAATATTGCATGACTGAGCCGAGTTTCTGGATCTTAACTATGACCTTTTACTGCCAAAGTCAGCAAGTCATTCTCGCCAATGCTTGTAGGGTCTAGTTCTGTAAGGCTTGGTATTCTTATCGAAGAAGGAAAGGGTGTTTAGGCTGTAGATGCTATTTCTTTCTTTCTTTTTTAAGCACATCTTAACCCATTCAAGGAATGTTTATAAAATAAAACAAGTGTAAAAACATGGAGACATAGTAATACCAATAAAACGTCAAGTGAATAAAGAATGTGCCTTTGATCTGACACGTATTAGGCATCCTTTTTTTTTAAAAAAATAATAATAATAATAATAATAATAAATTCTTTCTTTATTTCTTTATTTCTTTTGAAAGAAGCTAGAAATAGAACGTGTATTGCTGGCTGTTTCTCTATTGGCTGCCTCTTTCTTTATAGGTATTAATGAAAGTGTTTCAATAGGCCTGTAGTATTACCTTGGACAATTGAGTAGTGGATCGTGTAGACACTGTTTTGGTTGTGGATTTGGCAGACACATTTTTGGTATAGGTCTTGTATTGTTTCTGGACAGAGACAGTTGGCTGACTAGAGACAGCCACAGTCTCTGGTATTCTTGATAGGCTATAGTAGATACATACAGTGCCCTTAGTTTTTCTTTCTTTCTCTCTCTCTCTCCAGGTATCTCGTTGTGTTTATGGGTTTACAACTTACTTATAACTAGCCAGTAGTTTATCAAACCATGCTTCTGTAAGATACTTTGCTAATAGATGGATAGCTTCTCGCTGATAAATAACTATGTGAACATACTGACGTATCAATACAAGCATCATTTCACTCTGATGTATCCTATTCACTTGCCATTCTTTGCTTCTTCTGATATGGAAGATCCGTCTTCATTCATACATTCGTACTCGACAGATTTCATTAAAAGAGGAATAGTATGGAAATTGCGGACAAGTTGATCTACTTTTCTATGCAGCCAAAGCATTGTTTTTTCTTGGTTGAATCTGTACACTGTAAACAACCCGCCACCGACATCTATACATGAGGGAGGGGTGAGTGAGTTGGTCTTTATCCAAAACAAAAACAAAAACAAAAAAAGAGGAGAGGTAGGGTAGGGTGGTGATGTACCCTGGCTATCACACAGATAATGAAGACCTGCTTTGAGTTCCTTTAACTGGGCCAGTCTGTCCAAACCACTCTCCTCCAATGGCTGATCTATAGCATCGGCATCCATTCTGTCGTCCATTCTGTCGTCCATCATAGTGTCTTGTTCTTCTTCCTCATCCTCTTGTGGTTGAGGTGTAGCATACTCTTTGCTCAAGATATCTTCTAATTTACGATAAGTTGCATAAGAATGACTATCCTATAGATACAAAAAATTATGAAAAAAAAACTTTAGTCTTTTTTACTTTACTTTTTTTTATTATTATTATAATTTTTCACTTTTCATGTTTCTATGGACTTACATGATATGCCTTTTCTAAAAATGTAAGAGCAATAAACAAAGGATCGACCAGTGTCAATAGACGAACCCCTCCGTTCTTATAAGTAGTGTTCTCAATAAGCCAACAGGCCTTTCTTCCTGGTCCAGTGACTTGTTGGAGTTCATACAGTTGCTGGTTCTCACTGAATAAGTAAGGTATCCATTGGCCTATAGGTCCATGCCACAATTAACATCCTTGTTACAAGTGTGCGTGTGTGTGTAGGTGTGTGTGTGTGTGTGTGTATATATGCACCTGAACGAGGACATGGCAGTCGTAATGGACACAACTGCTCAAGGTCTATAGGCGTTCCAGCTGTCAATAGTGTTTCTTCTTTTCTTTTCTTATTCTACCTTGATCTCTCTTATGAGAAAATACTATTTGGCTCATGAAGAGGAAGAGCGAGACACACTAGGACTGACCAATCAAATTCGATCTGTCTTGTAGTCATGGAAATACGCTTATCATTGTAATATAAAAATAAAAAATAAAAAAATAAAAAAAAGAATGTCCTGAATTTCATAGCCAGCCCATTTTTTTTTAATTTTTTTTAATTTTTTTTTTAATTATATATTTGTGTGTGGTGCTGTAATAATAGAAAACGAATGACAGAATAACAAACACACATAATGTCACTTGTTCAAGCCATTCAAGGCTATTTGAGTCACTCTTCTCTCTGCAAAGAAACAGAATCTGCAGTGGTGGTAGGACTGCATATTGTGCGGCTGCTGAGAGAAGCAGAATGCTGCTACCGGTGCTGTTTGCGGTTTACACGGTGCAGAGATATGGACATTTACAAGACAATGGAGCAAGTACGTAATAGGTCTCTTCCTCATGGGCTATAGCAATGGACTCTAGGATCTTGCTGCTGCCTTTGCTACACTGGCAGAGACACACCACCAGCCCACCTTCTCGCCCATCACCCACCCGTGCACTGTCTGTTTGGGTGTGTTGGGACTCACAGAGGATACAGCAGCACTGAAGCATATCTTTGATACCATTGAAAAAGAGAACTATGAGTGTCAGAGTGTTGTGATGAGTGTCACAGTGCCGTTGAGTGTGCTGCACCGTAATTATCTTATGGCCCTGCACATTGGGGATCATTTGCCTGCGATTGAAGGCGCTAAAGAGGAGTGGGAGAAGCTGCCTGTGTATGACTGTAAAGATCCATTGAAGACATTGTTGACAGGTCCCTTGGTGGATCGATTTGGGTGGAGTGTGGATCCAGTGGCAGCACCCCTGCGTCTGACCTTTGTCCTTGAGCATGAGGAGACAGCTATTGAACATCGATTCCTTACTCAGGTCAAGGAGCCCGTGTTAAAGATAAGAAAGACTCGTCAGAAGGTGGGGTTGCTATGAACAGGAACAAAAGTCAACAAGAGGATAACACGTGGCTATTAGAGAGTGTCTGTTATTGCGGGGGAATCTCGGTCGGCTGTGTTGGAAGCATTGAATGCGTTGGATAAGAAGGAGGTGTATGGGTAAGCAGGTCGATGGATTAAGATGGTGTTCTGTGCAGAAAAGATGGCTGACAGTGTAAATATTCTATATAAATATGTACAGACTGACGGCTATTCCACCTGTGCCATTGACCCATTCTGCAATACTAAAGAATATTGCAATGGTACATGAACCTACTATTGTGGGCGGTAAGTCCCTACAGTGTGGGTGGATGCAAGCTGCTTACACAGAGAGTAGGACGTTATCTGAAAATGTCACGAGAATACAGCCAAACACCCTGGATCATTGGTGGCAAGCGACTCGCTGACCTATCTGTCTCGGAGACCATTGAAGAAAAGATCAAAGAATACCACCGATGCACTTGTATGTTAAAGAAGAAGAAAAAGAGAGGGGTCTATCTACACTGTTCATTCTCCTCACCCACCTACTCTCTCTTACTCTCTCTTACTCTCTCTTATTCTCTTTGTATATATCTATACACAAACATCAGCCTGTAAATTTGTGAGTGCTGGTCGTGAGGATGCCAATGTGCGTATGCTGGGCACAGGCCGTCCCTTTTATCTTGAACTCATCAACCCCCACAAACCCACTCTATCACAAGAAGAGTATACAGCCATGGAAGAAGAAATCAACCAATTGCCCACCAAAGCAGATATTCAAGTGCGCCATCTGACACGCATTCGTCCGTAAGTGCACTCTGTGTAGGGGAGTGGTGGTGTGTTTCTTATACCTGTCTGTCTACTGATCAGGGCGGATGTGAATATTATCAAACAAGGCGAGGAATTCAAGCGCAAGACCTATAGGTACAAACACATACACTTATGGAATGACCCTCAAAGGAATGGAAGTCTGATAGAGTGTTTTTTCTAGGGCCTTGGTGTGGTTTACTGAGCCAGTGACAGATGAAATCATCACCAAAGTCAATACAGCAGGAGCCTTTCCCTTTATTATCTACCAAAACACTCCATTGCGTGTCTTCCAGAGGTAAAGCACCACGACTGCTATTATAATAGTGCTCTCACTGAGCTCCCCATCATAGACGGTCGGCTGCTGTTCGAGAAAAGGAAATCCGTGCCTGTCATTTAGACAAGTTCCCTGGAGAGGATCCTGCCCACAGTCGATTTGGCATATTGACACTGACGACACAAGCAGGGACGTATATCAAGGAGTTTGTCCATGGTGATTTAGGAAGAACACTTCCCAATCTGTCATCCTTGGCAGGTGTGGTGGGTGCGGATCTGCTTGAATTAGATGTGATGAATGTGGATTTGGAATGGCCACAGTAACAAGAAGAAGGAGAAGAAGAAATGACACTAGGGGTGTATATTGAATAGAAAGAGAGTAGATATATAAACTCCATAGGAATTTGTTCTTCTATATTTTCATGCTTTTATAGGCCTTGCTTCTTTTGCTTCTTGGATATACGGGTGGGCCGATGGACATACTGCACATAAAGCACTGTTTCTACTCCTCCAATCACAACTGCACCTGTAATAGACAAAAGAACTCGCTTTTTTTTTTCCCCCATTTTACTCTTAGTGTCTGATGCATCCTTAAGGTAGACTTACCACACCAATGTCACGGGACATTGTACTGGAGGCAACAAACACTGCGGTGGCCACTGCTACCATGGAGAATAGAATATTCACAATAGTAGCTACATGTCCCTTGACTTGTTTGAGTTCCTTTGCCTGCTGTCGAAGGACACTCTCTTCCTCAGCAGGTGTGACTGCACTTTGGACCATCCGCTGGTACTCTTTCTCGGCCTGTTCTTGTCTCAGTTGCTCCAGATAGGCTTCAAAGGCAGGGCTCTAGTGTCCAGTGCCAAGTAAGAACAATAATAACAAGAACAAGAGAACACAAAAAAGCCAGGGCTTTACCTTGGGAGGCGGCGGCGGTGGTGGTGTAGAGTGCACTCTGCTGTCCTGTAATAGTTCATGAAACCACCCACTGTCCTTCTTTTCTTAGATAAAGTAGGATGTAGTTTAGCCAAAGAGTGTGGTTTAGCCAAGGAGTAGGGGTTCTGTACCGTGATTGCCTTGAGTGACTGACATAAACACAGCCAGTTCCTGCAACAGAGCCACCGACACACCCACTGCCTGGTCAAGGGAAGTGTCTATGGCTGTCTGTGCTTCTTCCTGGTGCACTCTGGAACGCAGTCCTTTCTCATCCAAGGCCTTTTTGAGTGCGTGCTGTATTCTTGGTGTCAGTGCCAGTTGCATGGCGAGTTGCTTTTCCACTAGTAAAGATATATAGAAAGATATATAGAAAGATATATAGAATAATAATAGAATAATAATAGTCCAAACCCCTCCCCTGCCCCCTCCCACACACACACACACACTCTCTCTCTCTCTCTACTGAATATTAATAAACTCTCTTTTTTTTACACTCCAATCTTGAAATGTGACTGTGAATGATGGGTGGGTGGTGAAGTGGAATGTGGGGTTTTTATTTTATTTTTTTGAAGAAGCCCCTTTTCTTTTACTGCTCTTTCTTCATACTGATAATGACAGACAGCGACCTATACACAGGAAAGAAATACGATTGAAATGGGAAAGAACAAGAAGAGGACTTGTACTCATGGAGTGGGTGGTTCTTTATTGTGTATACAGATTTAGACCCAGAGTATCGACAGACTCGCCTATATTCCGGCATTCCTCCTCCCTCTATGCATGATCATAGCCACCGCATGTCCATGCATGACCCACACGACAGACAGGCTAAGCGACAAAAGGGCATGACAAGAGACAGATACTACGAAGACAGAGAAAGAGAAAGAAATCACAGAGAAAGAGACCCACACTCACACTCACACCCACATCAACAACACCAACACCCACACCCACAACAACAACAATACCAACAACACCAACAACACATACTCTCCAAAGACATGTCTTCCACAACAACACGACCCAATGAACGACCTTTTGTGGCCATCAAAAAGAACAGCAAACAAGAGTTCAAGGTGGATTTCAAGACAAATACTGATTTTCTGGAATGTGCTGAATCCAGTGCCCTGACAGAACAGCAGCTGGTGGATCTTCTTCAGCCCATCACAGAGAAAGGCCATGTAACTCCACCCTACAGAAGAGAATGGAAAATACTAATAGAATAGGACTATGATCTGTTTAGTTCTGCTCCGCTCGTGGATTCTGTAAATACACTCAGGGTAATTAATACTATATTTATGTGTCTGTGCGTGTGTGCATGTGTGCGTGTATAACATGAATATAAATACGTCTTTATGCCATTGAAATAGGAGAACATCCGACAGGCACCTCTGGAGCAACGATCCACAGCCAGAGCCAAGAGCAATCCCTACGAGTCCATTAACAAGAGTATTTTTATGAACCGTGCGGCTACAAAAATAGCTGCATTGGATGCCACATTTGCACTGTCGGCCACCCAAGAGAACAAAGTAGGTTGTTTTCTAGTCCATAGACATGTATATGAATGTAGAGAGGTGTATAGAAGAATAACTTTGGGTGTGGTGAGTTAGCCATTCCATTTTGCTGATCTGTGCGGGGGCCCGGGTGGATTTACAGGCAAGAATATATATATATATATATATATATATAAAGACACTCTCACACCACCATGCTAACCTCTTCCATAGAGTACTTGTTGTGGCGTGTGTACAGTGGAGGAGGCCGTGCGCATGGGTATGGCATGACTCTCAAGACCAATGGTGCAGATCTTGATTGGAATACAGACAAGTTCCGTCCAGACATCCCATTGCACTTTACACCCCTGGATGGACCCGAGGCATCAGGTTGGATAGACTCCGTTCTACAAGTAAAGATACTGACATTTGTGTGTGTGTGTGTATGGTTTTTATGGGATTGTTTAGGGGATATCTACAGTACTGCCAATAGAGATGATTTTGGATCCACAGTGCTAAAGGAGACTCACTCTATTGGTGTGGATCTTGTTGTAGCAGACGGTGTAAGTCCTTTTTCTTTTTCTCCATTCATCTCTATAAACAACGATATATATATATATATATATAAGGGAGCCCTTTTTATTCATCACATAAGAAACTGTTTCTTCTTTTAGGGATTTGATTTCACAGGAAATGAACACCACCAAGAACCCAGCACACATCGCCTCTTGCTCTGTGAAATCATCACCATGCTGAAATGTCTGCGTGCCAAAGGAACTTTTGTATGCAAGTTCTTTGATATGAATGAAGAGTTGACAGTCAACATGGTATGGCTTCTGTACCAACTATTCGACATGATCTGTATTACAAAGCCATTGACAAGTCGACCTGCCAATGCTGAGCGGTACCTTGTCTGCAAGGGACTCCGGTTCTTCCAGCCTCAACAGCTCATCTGTGCACTAGAGAAGATCCAGGAACAGCTCAAAGAGGGATCGGTGAGACGGTTTGTGGATACCAAAGTGATCCAACAAGACGAGGCATTTGATGACTATGTTAAGATGCGCATTCTCAAGTAAGTGCTGGGTTCTGAGGGTGTGTCTCTGCATCGATCTATCTATCTATAGAAATAAATAAGAGAAGAGATGGCTGATACTTGGAGGATAGGATGTTATTGAAGCAGACAGAAGCCTTGTCTTATCTGGAGGCTCATCTTAAGGATGCGTAAGTCAACACGTAAGAGAGAAAAGACTCACGTTTATGTTAGGTTACATCCTCTTTTGTATGATCAAGAGGCGATTCGAAGGCAATGTATGGCAGAATGGCGCCTTCCATTGTACGAATGATAATGAATAATAGATTAAAAAGATAATAATAATAAAGATAAAGATAATAATAATAATAATAATAATAATAATAATAATAATAATAATAATAATAATAATA
The DNA here is from genome assembly GCA_025094145.1 of Spinellus fusiger. Taxonomy (NCBI): domain Eukaryota; kingdom Fungi; phylum Mucoromycota; class Mucoromycetes; order Mucorales; family Phycomycetaceae; genus Spinellus; species Spinellus fusiger. The sequence goes on along the minus strand of JALLLS010000003.1, from coordinate 807,945 downwards.
GTAACAGTAGTCATAGTAACAGTAATAGTAACAGTAGTCATAGTAACAGTAATAGTAGAAAGAAAATAGGTAGGTTTATTAAGTGGGTGGTGGGAAGAGTCCTCCTTGTGTTGCACTCCAGGAAGAACTCAACTGATTGGCTAGTTGAGGAGGAAGTTGGGCAATGGCATGAGGAAGCAGTTGGGCAATGGACGGAGGCAGTGGGTATTCTACTGGATTGGACAGGTATTGGCGGATAGTATGTTGCAATTGGAGTTGGAGCTGGTGCTGGCTGTGGTTCATGGCGTATTCTTGAGCATGGGCATGAACATGATTGGATGTAGGACTGTGTGCATGTAGATGTGCGTGTGTGGTATGACTTGTATTAACAGGAAGAGGAGCCGCTGAGTAGTTCTGCTTCTCATAGTAAGGATGCGTTCGTCCAGCGTTCATCCTCATGTAAGGGCCGTAGCGTTGTCGGTAGGTTGTCCCCACATACCCACCTCCTGCTCTTGCCATGGGACGGCGGTTGCGTCGAAAGATACCATTAATGAAATCCCTTTCTGCACTGGAATCAATGGTCCAAAAGGCACCCTTGCCTGGCTCGGTGTCACTGCGCGGTACTCTGAGAAAGGCTTTGTTCAGTGATAGATTGTGACGGATGGAGTTCTGAGGCAAGGATGAGTGGGAGGATCACTTGTGTGGCTTACCTGCCATCCATTGGAGCACATTTGATAGTAGGGATAGTGTGTTGAGATAAACGAGTAGATACTACTGAGAGTCATGCGTCTGTCAGGCACAGATCGAATGGCTTGGTAGATGAGGGAGGCGTAAGAGAAGGGGGGTTTGGAGTCTTTTATATAGGAATGATTCTCTGGATCTGTGAGGTTTGTGGGATCTGTGGTGTCTGTGGGATCTGTGGGGTTTGTGGGATCTGTGGTGTCTGTGGGATCTGTGGTGTCTGTGGTGTCTGTGGGATCTGTGGTGTCTTTGGTGGAAATATCTGATGAGATGGCTGTAGTTGTAGCTGTAGTGGTATTCGTAGTGGTGTTCTTAGCAGCCACAAGAGTGGGTGTGGGTATAGGTGTGGGTGGAGCCATGGCTATAGTGACTAGATTGGCTTTGGCAGTAGTGGTAGCAGTAGCAGTAGTAGCAGTATTGCTGTCTATACATCCACCAGCTGTGGCTGTAGTGGCTGTAGTGGCTATAATAGAAGCATTCGTTGTCCCTCCTTCTTCTCCTCTTTCTTCTTCTCCTACACTTACTCCCCTAGTCATTTCGGATCCATCGACTGCTGGAGGGTCCTGTCTATGTTTTGGACTGTCAGAAACACATCTTTGCTGTTGAAGGGCTGCTTTGTGTTCTTCTTCAATGTCTTTGTCTTGTACAATAAACATAAAACTCACTTCTCCTATCTGTATTCTGGCTCTGATTCAGTTGTATTAGCCTACGTATTCTCCACCAGCAAAGAAACCTACTTATTGTCGAGAGAAACAGTAGCACCCTTGTGCACAAACTGTTCATTCACAAACGCACCGTTCTTCCCATACACCATCATATCAAATCGTTTAAGATCAAAATTATAAATGAGGTGAGCATGGTGTCGGGAAACAGACTTGGTGTTGCTCAGTGAAATGTCGACTGTATCATAGCGAGTGGCCTTTCTTCCTAGTGTGACCTGAAATGCACGAACAGCGTGACAAAAGTCCTTTCCTTCCAGTCGAGCATAGATTCTCGAGGGTGGTACTGGACCAGAGGAAGGAGACTCTCTTGTGACTGGTGTTGTTGAGTCATGGTGTTGGTTTGAATAAGTTTCCTCTTTTGTCATGATGGAATAAATAGTAGAGAAGGAACACTGTATAGAAAAAGAAAAATAAAGTAAAAGGCTCAAAGGATAAATATCGGTCTGAGTTTAGAATGGGATCGAGCAAAATGCAAATGCTGCCCTTTTTCTTTTCTTTTTTTTTGTATTCTTATTCTTCTTACTTTCTGAGAAAGGAAAGAAGAATGATGTCGATGGGATGGGATGGTTCTTTGCTTATAGTTTATTCTACAGCTTGGAAGAGTTTCCTACGGGCTGCATTTTCTCATAAGCAAAGGAGGAAAGATGGTCTGTGGGTCCAGGCATAAAATGGTCTTTGAGGTTGCGAGTATCGACCATTGTGGGGTGGATAGACTTGATAGTAGGTGCACCCATTAAGCGCATGCATTCCACCAGTTCTCTCTTTAGCAGATAAAGCAGTTTATCCACGCCTTGATCCCCATAGGTAGACATGGCATACTAATGGATGAGTAGGCAGATGAGTAGGCAGTCTGCTTAAAAGAGAGAGAGAGAAAAAAAAGACAATTTACCAGTGCAGGACGTCCAATCCCTACGCCAGTAGCACCAAGGGCAATGGCCTTGAAGATATCAGTGCCACGTCTAATGCCACCATCCACATAAACTTCAAAGTTGGAAATAGACTGGGCATTGAGGGCTTCCATCACATCGGCAAGAACCTCAATGCTGGAAGGGGCAAAATCAAGCTGTCGTCCTCCATGATTGGACAGAACCACCCCCTGACACCCATAACGAGCAGCCATCAGAGCATCCTCCACACACTGCACGCCCTTAATGATAATAGGCATTTGGGTGATACTCTTGAACCAGGGAATGTCTTCCCATGCAAGAGAAGGGTCTATATAAGAACTGATGGCTCTGGCTGCCCCCTCATCACGCTCCATCTGCTGAGAAGTGCCCTTCATCTCGCTAGGAACATCCTGGGTGTACTTTTGACGCATGTCCTTCTCACGATAGGCTGGTGCAGACCATGGATAAGCAGACCATGGAAGACAGACAGAGAGGTCACCTTACCTAGCTGAGGGGCATCCACAGTAATAAACAGTCCCTTTATACCGCGTGCTTCTGCATGTTGGATCAGTTTCTTGGAGAGAGCTCTATTCTCATTCACATACAGCTGAAGCCACTGTGTTTGATGGTCCAGGCGACTGTCCACCAACTCATCAAAAGAACAAGAAGCAAGCGTAGGCACCATGTAGATCACATTGGCTCTTCCTGCTGCTCTTGTCAGCACCTTTTCTCCCTCGGGATGTCCCAATTTCCCTAGGGCAGTGGCCGAGATGTACAAAGGAAAAGACACCTTGGTGCCCAGCATAGTGGTTGTGGTATCGATGGATTTCACATTCACGAGAATACGGGGACGGAGCCAGATACGGTGATAGGCACTGTGGTTTTCTCGCATTGTAATTTCATCGCCTGCACCCGAAGAATAATAGCCCCATCCCTCGGGTGACATAACTTTTCTTGCTATGTCTATTGTTGGTGTTGGTGTTGGTGTTGGTGTTATTATCAGATAGTATTGCTATTGCTATTCTCATTCCATAGAAAGAAGAACAAATACCAACACCACAGTGTTTATATTCTAGGGCTGGGTAGACTTATAGAAAAGATCTCCCTATAGACTTACTTTCAAAATCAAATGTATTGTAAATCTCATCCAAGTGGGGCATGGCTTTACGTGCTAGACGAATGGCCTTGTCTTTGGGAGACTCTTCCTCTGCTTCTTGCTGTTGCTTGAGCTCTTCAGGATCCATGTCCCCTTGATAGACAGAGGCAGGCAAGAGGCGCTCAATGATGTCTTTGGGGTGGATTGGGTCAAATGCCTGGGTGGCATCTTTACCAGCATACTTGAGAATGATTTTCTGGCCTCCAGGATGCTCAGGCAGGAACTCAGTCAAGTCATATACCTTCCCGTGAAGAATCACCCAAATATCCTCTGTTGTTGATACAAACACACGTAGGGCTGAGGAGTGAGAACAAGACACACGAATGAGACTGTCTTTTGTGCTTTCCCTTGCCTTTCTTATTATGTCTAGCTACTTGTTGGAGTGTGAGTAGCATGAAGAAAGAAGGCTCCTATTAGCAATAAGAGAACAAAGAGAACAAAGTCTTAAAAGTGATTCAATTTACAGACATTATTTTAGGGCTTGAGTTATTGAAACCAGGAGATGATTTCAAGTCGAGATAGCTCAGCCAATCACATGTGCAAACCACAGCAATGAGAAAATGAAAAATGAAAAGAGAGAAGGGACAGATATTCATCGAATGGATTCTTCTTGGTGTGGCTCTTTCTATGCTTGGGTTTACCTTCTCCACAATGATGACTTTACAAAAGAGGGAAATACTATTGAATCTATGCACACAAAAGGGGGGTTTTTATAAGCACAGACCACTGCCTGTACCTGTCTGTTCTAATGACCCATGGAGGTAGAGGGCCTACAAAAACATCCTGTCTTTCCTGTCTGTGGTGTGTCCAGATCACCTGACACTGATGTCTCGCTCTTAATTTCCTTACTTATTTTCCTCCGCTTCCTCTTCTTTCTCTTCTTTTCCACTTGGTATTTCTTCATTACGCCATGGTAAAGGCATCCTCAAGGAAGATGGACACTGACGCCAGGTCTGTTCTTGTTCTTCTTCTTGTTCTTTTAGTCGAACGAAGTAGATGATACACTGAAGCGTCTATCCAACCGAAAGGGTGTCAAGGGCGTAGTGATTCTGAATGGAGAAGGACAAGCCATTCGCTCTACTTTGGATGCTGAACTCACAGCACAGTACGGCCGACTCATGTCAAGTCTTGTTCTTCAGACATGTACGACAGTTGCCACCCTCGACGACCAAGTAACTCAATAGTGATACAATTGTGGTGGAGGAAGAGGAAGAAGAAGAAAACTCACTGCATTAGAATGAGCTGACCTTTTTACGTGTGCGCACAAAGAAGCACGAGATTATGATAGCTCCCGGTACGTACATTGTGATATGTCTGGAGAAGTAGAGTAGGGTGTTGATGTTGATGACTATAAACAATAACACTGGTGGTGGTGGATAGACCGTGACTATCTCTTGATTGTTGTGCAGAACCCAGTGGAGTCTCTGCAGGTGTTATAAGTGTTCTTGTCCCAAAAAAAAGAGAGAGAGTTGGAAGTGACTGTGTCTATCAAAGACCATCCCGTGGAGAGAGGAGTGGAGCAGAAGTGGAGCAGAGGGCAGGGACTTGCTAGACACGTGGTTGGAGGAGAGGATGACCTGTTCTTCTTTTTCAATAAAGACAGGACCAAGCGTGTTCCTTTTGTCACTTGTAAACGTGTCGGCCTAGTCAATGAAGAATACAAAAAAAACTTTTGTCACTTGCGAGATACACACCAGGAGATCTTTAGGATATAAAGGGAAATGCTCGAACTACAATTGTTTAAGAAATGACATAGACTTGAGGAGCAAAAATAAATTATATATTTATGTTAGATTTTAGATAAATAAAGGTTATTATGTAGATTTACCTGTAAATATCTGAATCCCAAAGGAAACCACTTTCGATGTGGCGATATATGATATGAATGCATCAAAGAATATCTATGCTTCTCGACAGAATGGAACTGGTCGGTGGAGACCCTTTAAAGGCTCTTCTGCAATTGTATAGATATTCTTTAATGCATTCACATCTCTGTTCCAAACAACTCCATAATCTTGGCAAGGGTGAATACTGTTGAAATTCACTAATACCTTGGTGAGGATATTTGTGTTATAAGTGTGGCAGATCTTGAGAACAAAAATAAGAGTAACTGTTAGAAGAGCTTTTCATGTTGGTTGAGAGATCAATCATGTTCACCCTCGATGTTCGAAATTTATCAACATCAACCATAAAAAGATCTCCATCTTTTTGTCTCTTTTCCAATGATTGATATAAAATTCTTGTCAAACCAACACAATGACCTTTAAATTTGGCAGCATCTTTTACCTTTATTCCTGTGCCTAGGCAGCAACTGGCAGCTTGGTAGGATTGTACTCCAATATTATTAGGTGCCAATGCCCCTTTTTAATAATAGAATAATAGTAAAAATAATTAGTTTGAGATGTATTAATGTACTCTATGTGTGTGTCGTATTACCCTTGCACTGGCACCTTCTTCTTGCCTTTGTCTTTGTAACGGGTTCACTGGGTTTATTAAAATAAAAGAATATAAAATAGAAACTGACTAACATGTCAGACATAATAAACATACACAAACACTCACCAGATCACAACTGTTGGTTTATATGCCAGACAAAGGCAAACAAAATAAAGAGGGTAGAGGTTATGAATAACAGCAGACAGCGTGGTTGGCAGGTATTTATATTCGAGCAGAAGAGAACAGGACGAATTTTCACAAGTCATTTACTTAGTCAGAACTACCAAAGTAATGCAGACTACAACAACATTTTAAAAAGAAAAGAATTCGTTAAAGAACAGTTGCCTAGTTACCCGTTGTGATCAAATCGTGTGTTGTGTTTCTGTTCATGCACTCTCTTTGATTTCCCTAGACTAGCCTTTGTATCCAATACTCTATTTTGTTGTCCCTGCTAGAGACCCAATATTTATACATTTATCTCTCTAGTGGTCCTTTTGATAACCACAGTGCCCTTTATTACAGAATAAAGGATATATTTTACAAAGTTACATAGTATAGATTTTGAGGCTACTTTTATATATTTATATTCTAAGCTATGATGATCAAAGCTATACGATAATAACATCTCAGTAAATTCATAGTAAAAAAAGAAAGAAATAGAAAAGTAGTATAAATATTGACTCAATAGTCATAATGACTTCAACTGTCTCATTTTAACTGGTATTAACAATAGTACTTAATGATAACAAAGCATTGTTTCTAATACTGTCCTTTAGGCCCAAGGCAAATAGAGTGTGAATTGTTTGACTTGATTGTAGGAATGAAGAGGCTAAAGCGTAATACATCAGAATAGAGAAAGAAAAACTATTATCTGTTTTGATAATCCCCTCCTTTTGTTATTTCACACACTGCATATACAACTTGATGCTCAAACACTCAGCAAGATGAGCATAACGGAGCAATGTAATGTGCCATTATTAACAAAGAAAAACAATAGAAGGAAGTGATAGGCACCACCAAAGGCTTTTCTGGAGGTAAATAATGTCCATCTGGGCTTGAGTTCAATGTAATCCACAAGACATAGTAATGACTCTTTTTCTAATAGATGATATATGACTCATTATTCTTAAGACAAGTATTAAGTACAAGGTAAGCATACTATCTCTCTTGATTGAATTATTACTAATACACTCTTCTGCTATTAGATAAGTAAAGACTCTTTCTCAAGTCAGTCCCGGGTAGTCTTCTTCCTTCTATACTGTCTAAGCTGTCTAAGCTGTCTAAGCTGTCTAAGCTGTCTAGGGTATACTCCTGAGCATATTTATCTATCTCCCAAGGATAAAGCACAAGGCTTTTAGGCTGTGGATTCTATTGCTATGAGGGAATGCACTTGGGCAGTAGCTATAGTACATACTATACTATTAGCTATAGTATTATAATAAACAATTTTATTCATCAACACTATATTTTATTGATAATACAATTTGATAGTGAGGTATACTACAAAAAGAAACAATTATTTGGATATCCTCAAACCTTTTGATTTTAAATACAGACCCATAAAAGGCAAGAGATTTCTAGACGTAAAAGGAAGGAGATATCACCGCCTAAAAGCCAGAAAATCTTTGGGTGTGTAGAATACAGGGAAAAAGAAAGGGGGAAAGAAAAAGAAAAAGGTTGCGTCAAGAGATTTATTCGCAGTGTGTATAGGTGTGTAACAGAACTATTTTCTGTGCTTCTGTTTTCTGTGCTTCTGTCTATCTAATCCCTTTCTCTTTCTCGTTCTTTTTATAGTCTAGTGCTTAATAACGAGGGATGTGTCTATCAGCAAGTAGGCGACGATGACATGCTGAGGATGTGGAGGATGCGGGTGTGTGACTGCTGAGGAAGATACATGGGGTGAGAAGTGACTAGTGGGATGCTGCTAATAAAAGGTGAGTTTTACGACATGAAGGACGAGTGTGCTTACCATAAACACAGAAGAATGCGAATGCGAATGCGAATGTGAATGTGAATGCGAATGTGAATGCGAGGAAGAGAGAGAAGAAGAAGAGGAAGAAGGAGGAGGATAGTGGGGTGCGTAGTGGGAAGGCGTGAAGAAGTGGCGCAGGGGGAGAGACAGGGGACGGCGGCCTGTACTTTCCTTCGGACGTTCGTAGTATCGGCCCCTCGAGTGACCAGCACTGCGAGTTCTTTCTCTGGGTCTGTCTCGGCTGTGGGCCCTGGGCTTTAGACTGGACTTGGGAGGGGTTGCTGAGCAGGGTGAGTTGGGCAGAGACATTGTTTGGGGACTGTGGCGAGACACTGGGCTTGTGGTAGGACTTGCGGTAGGACTTTTAGCAGAACACGATAAGAGACCTTTCATGGCCTGGAACAAGAGATGTTTCTCTTTTCTTAGGGCCTCAAGTCGTCTCTCTACATCTTGACTGTCTAACTCTGGTGGAGTTGATTTAGGGTGGGTGGGCTGTGGGAAGGAGGAGGAGGAGGAAGTGAGAGAAGAGAAGGAGGATGTGGTGGGCGTGTGTGCAGTGGGCGTGGGCGGGAGGTGCTCAGTCACAGTACTGGTATCAAACTGGGTGGAGAAGCTCTTGCTATCAAACTGACACTTCTCAACAGGAGGTGAAGGCAGTCCATTCTCGAGATGACAGTGGGTAATGACCAGTGGACTTGGTTTTTCTGCTGTTACTTGTCGTTGTTTCTGTAGCTGCAGTGCAATCGAGCGTCGGATAGCTGGCAGATTGGAGGGAGGAAGGTATTCGTGGATCTTTTGCACAGTCATTTACTATAGTGATTGGGAGGGAGGGAGAAGGAGGAGGGTGCAACAGTGGATATGTACAAGGCAGAGGAACAAGAAAGAAAGAAAGAAAGAAAGAGAAAGATAAGAATCTTCCCCCTCAGTCTCAAGTAGGCTCCTAGGGCAGGCCTTGTTATCCCCGCGCATTGTGCAACGTCATCATGCAATGCACAAGCCGTACTCTTTGTGCACTAGGGTTCCTCTCTTCCATAGTAGATGTAAGGCAGTAGTTCTGGTGAGTGCTTCATTGTTGGCCGAACCTGGAATGCGTCCGGATCGCAATATTACAGAGTCAATGAAGGAGAGAGTTCAACGTAAAAGTAGGCCTCCTTTGGCGGGTAAAATCTCTTTCTTTTTTTTTGAGTCTCCTCGGTGCGGGATATGAATTCTATTTTATTTTTCTTGATTGTCTTTTTCTACACACCCAAAGATTTTCTGGCTTTTAGGCGGTGATATCTCCTTCCTTTTACGTCTAGAAATCTCTTGCCTTTTATGGGTCTGTATTTAAAATCAAAAGGTTTGAGGATATCCAAATAATTGTTTCTTTTTGTAGTATACCTCTATCAAATTGTATTATCAATAAAATATAGTGTTGATGAATAATATTATTTATTATAATACTATAGCTATTGCTGTTCTATGTATTCCTTATTGCAATAGAATATACACCCTGAAATCATTATGATTTTTTATTGGGAGATAGACAGCATTAGAGACTATACCCTAGACACTCTAGACAGTATAGAAGGAAGAATAGACCACCTAGTGTTTTATCCTAACTAAAGAATAAAGAGACTGATAGATGACAGGACTTTATCCAAGAATAGATTGCTTTTTATTTAGTGGAATGGACAACTCTTTATATACTAATCAATTGCCATAGTTACACCTATGTGTCTCCTATAGTTGAGTTTACACACATGGCCCTAATTACTTATCATTATTGATGCAATTGACTGGTGCTACTTATGTTAGACATGTCTCTGTATTGACTCTAGATACAACACCTAGGACTGACTTGAGAAATAGTCTTAGCTTATATAGTAACAGAAGAGTGCATTAGTGATAATTCAATCAAGAGAGATAGTATGCTTACCTTGCACTTAATACTTGTCTTGAGAATAAGCCATATGTTATCTATCAGAAGAAGAGTCAGTACTATGTCTTGTGGATTACAATGAGCTCATGTCCAGATGAAGATACTTTATCTTTTCTACTTCGAGAATAGCCTTTGGTAGTGTCTATCACTTATTTTTATTGTTTTTCTTTGTTAATAATAGCACATTACCTTGATCAGTTATGCTCATCTTGACGAGTATTTGAGTATTAAGTTGTATGGACAGTGTATGAAATAACAAGGTAATAATAACAAGACCAAGAGTAGGAATTTCTCTCTCTCATTATTCTGGTGATTTATACACTTTAGCCTATACTTTCCTATAGTAAATTAAGTCAAACAACTCACTCACTTTCTAATCTCAATTGAAATCCTGTTTGCCATATCCATCTCTAGCATCAGATTCAATAAAATACACTCCTAAATCCATGAATTTGCAAGCTACTTATGTTGTTTAGTGTTTTATACACCATCGGATCTGTACATAATTTGGCAAATTCAAATTATCTAAAACACTTTTCTCTTTAACATTATTCCCTTCTTTATATCTTGAAGATATGTATATGCATAGAAAATCCGTGGGACCCACAGTTTTTATTGATAGAAATATAAACATTATGCTTTAACACAACTTCTTGGTTTTCAAATCACGGATTGAATGAATGGCATGTGAAAACCAATTATAAAACAGAAATAGTATAAAAAGAAAAAAGTCAACTCGTCTTTATTTTCTTCATGGAACGTACTCTGAAGATGATAGCAGTGAAGAACTCAATCACTGGTATTGAATAGAAGCCGGGTTATCTCTGTCAAGACATACATCTTCAACAGTCAATTGAGGAAGGTTTGCAAGATACCTCGAGGAGAAAGCCAGAGTTACCCCAGTGTTGCATAACTAATTATTCATATAAAGGTACTCCTGCTGTGGAAAACCAGAATGTCAATAGCTTAATCTCATTTCGTAGAATGAAGCCTTTGATCTTTATTAATCAATAACAATCAGACAAACATCTAGCTAGTAGTAGCTAATCCACCAAAACATAAAAAAAGAATCCGGTGTAGTTATTCCTGCACTAAACTAAGATACATGTAAGTCTTTTTTTGAACCATACTACATTTCTATACTATAATTTCCCCAAAGATGCACCAATACTTTATGAAGATAGTGTAGCTATTGCTAGAATAGGCAGACAGAGTTTGAAGTAGTTCATTTAGACAGCAAAATACCCTTTTTAAACACATCAGCCAATTAGAGTAATAGTGCTATTTCATTGTCCGTTCATTTACTTTTATATCCCAAAAATCTTTAGGTGTGTACAGCTGACGCTATTCTACGCCAACAATCTAGTACATTCTTTGATATTTCCCTTTGTCTCCTTCCTAATAAGGACAATTTTTTTTACATGTATTTTTCATTGGATAATAATAAAAATAAAAATATGAAAGAGTGAAAAGAGATTTGTCCATAGCAGTCCATTTTGTTCTATTACAATGAAGAAAGATCTTTGGTGTGTGTGTTACATTGAGTTTGAACGTATTGGCTATGAGGCAAACAAGCCACTCTAAAGTGATGAATGACTCTGGAGAGTGATACACAACAGTGTCTGCTGGCCTTTCTCTGCAACAGAGAATATTTCCTTTTTGGTCATTCTGTTGTTTGTTTTTTTTTATTCTCCACGCCATTCCATACAGGCGATGAGGAGATAGCCTTTTTCCATGGTGGAGGAATTCAAAAGAACTACACACCAGGAGATTTTTGGGATATATAAGAGAATATTCTGAGAATAAAATCGCAATATACTTATGATTGGCTAATGTATTTTAAAATGCCTTTTCGCTGTCTAAATGGGCTATTTCAAACTCTGCCTGCCTGTTTTAGCAATAGCTACTGACTTTGTAATTAAGAAGTATAGAATTGGCTGTGAAGACAAGAAATAGAACAAGAATCACCCCAAAATTACAACTCAGTCACTGCATTTATTGTTTAACATAATGTGTTATCCTTAGGCCCATAGTATTTGCAGTACAGCACTGCTTAAGAAAGATTTGTTATAGAACATTGAATTAACCCTAGTGATTATTGTCCAAAAAATAGAGCCAAACTTACTTAAATTGAGCACAGTGAATTCATTCATTGACTCAATATTCATAATCACTTCAGTAACTATGTTATTGTAACTGGTATTAACAGTGGTGCTTAATGATTACAAAGTATTGTTTCTAATACTGGGCTTTAGGCTCAAGGCAAATAGAGTGTGAATTGTTTGACTTGTGGATCTTATGAGTGAAGGCTAAAATGTATACATTACCAGAATAATAGATGAAATATTATTATTTTTTTTGATATTTCCCTCCTTTTGTTATTTCCCACACTGCACATACAACTTAATATTTAAGCACTCGTCAAGATGAACATAAATAAACAAGGTAATGTGCCATTATTGACAAAGAGAAACAATAGAAGGAGGTGATAGACACTACCAACGGCTATTCTAGTGATAAACAGGTAAGCGTTGTCTTCATCTGGGCTTGAGCTCATTGTTTTCTACAAGACACTCATTGCATTGTTATTAAGCAAGTAAAGACTCCTTTCAAGTCAGTCTCATGTGGTCCTCTATACTATCTAGGGTCTCTAGGGTATACTCCTAAGCATAGTTATCTATCTCCCAAGGATAAAGCACAAAGCTTTTAGGATATAGATTCTACTGCTATAAGGAAATGTACTTGGGCAGTAGCTATAGCTATACTATAGTATCATCTATACTATTACAATAAACAATACTATTCATCAACACTATATTCCATTGATAATACAATTTGATATTGAGGTATCCACAAAAGGAAATAATAATTTAGATACTTGCAAACCTTTGATTTTAAACACAGTTCCATAGAAGGTAAGATATTTCTAGACGTAAAAGGAAGGAGATATCACCGCCTAAAAGCCAGAAAATCTTTGGGTGTGTAGAAAAAGATCCTGCTTTTATCACAGTCACGCCTTCTCTCTTGCCTCTCTTGTGCTCTGTACTACCCTCACTTTCTGTGGTGTGACTTACCCCACTCAGCCTGTTATTTGACAGTCATGTGTAATAGAGAGAGAATTTCTATCATGGTACAACACTAAGAATGCCAAGGACACACACAAAGGAAGGACTGCATTTTGATCTAGCAAAAGAAGAGTCTTGCCATGAGTGCAGTTTTCGAGTGCAATGTGTGCCTGTTCCAAGTCTTTTTGTGTTTTAGAATGCACTTGTTTTACATGGATTAACATGAGAAAGGAGGGGTGTGTAGTAGTGAGGGGAGTAAAATCATAAAAATAGTTCCTTTGTTTATTGCTCTCTGCAGGATTATGTTCTCATAGAAAAAAGAAACGGAGATAACAAAGGAGGGAAAGGGCAACAAGGGAGATTTCCCTTTGAAGACTCATAAAGAAAGGACAAAAAAGGCAAAGAGACAAAGAGGCCTCGGTTGCTGTGGTTACTACTGTGTCCAATAGAATTGTCTTGTGTTTTTATTTATTTTGTTAAATGAGTTGAATCATTATTGATTTCCATAGACCGCGAAATCTATCACTCTCAAGCCAAAAGAGACTTGAGTGGTTCATATGACGTGACAGATATTATTAAGCCTAGAGTTAAGATCTTTTACAATCTCTGTTTAATCTTGACTCGTCTCAGGGAATGCTTTACTCATTCCTGTCTCTCACCACCACTCTAGAGCAGTCATGAGAAAAAGGCAGTACGCATGCAAAATCGAGGCTAAAGTTTTATGTAAAGAAAAAAGAAAGATCGCAGTGCGAGGGCCCCTTTATATAATTGTGTCTGAGTTTTATTTTGGAGTTGGAAAGTGATGAGTGAGAATCCGAGATGGAGAGACGGAAATATACAGTAAAATAGAAGATATAAATAGACACGTCAGAATAGAAGAAAGAAAGAAAGAAAATACAAGTGAAATGAGATGATTATTGAGATTGGTGGTGAGAAATAGAGAGTGATAGTGAGAATAGTAATGGGAGTGAGGGTGGTAGGGTATTAGTAGTGGTGATAATAATATAATATAATAATAATATAATATAATATAATAATAACAATATAATAATAATAATAGTGGTGGTGGTGGTAATATCTGTAAGAATACGAATAGAAATAGGAGTAGGGGTAGGAGTAGGAATTGGAATAGGAGTAAAAAGTGGTAATAAATAATCAATTCATCCTAGCCACAGCAGCAGCAGGTGCTGGTAATAATGATTAGGCAGGTGGATTTGTTCTGCCAAAATGAGCAAACTCTCTATAAGGCTGTTTTGGTGGTGGACATGGCCCTTGAAAGATTAGAACCAAAAGACGACGCAAAATATGCCTTTTCTTATAAGCTGGTTTTGCTGGTTTGGATGGTTTTGCCGTTTCAGTTGATGTTCCTCCTGTCATTAATGACTTTTTTTTTAGCTTCTCAGTTTTTGTTTCCATTTCTGGCTCTGTTCCTGCGGCTGAAGTGGTTGATGTTGTTGACATTCTTGCCGCTTTGCTTTTGCTTTTGCTTTTGCGTTTGCCTTTGCCGTCTCTGTCGGGGGCTCAACTAAGGCAGACGAGTGGGCTGTTGCTGGTACCCCTACGCTGTAAGGCTTCAACCATTGGTGAAACATGACAAGATCCAATGAGGCGCGTGCTGTATCTGGAGCCAGCATACGTCGCAGCAAATCTTTTACATCTAAAAGAATTCAAGGTCAATGCATGGGCTTTGGTTTAGAAGGGAAACCCCACACACAGACACTCTCTACAGACACTTACCGTCAGAAAAGTGATTTGGAATAGAGAAATCACCCTTGAGCATCTTTTTGAATAATCCACGGTCTGTGCTGGCTATAAACGGATATTTGCCCACTAACATGCGGTAGAGGGAGATACCCAACACCCACACATCTGCCAATCCATGCTTGTAGGTTGCCCCCAAGAAGATCTCAGGAGGAATGTACTGTGGATTACTTTTGAAGGTGCAAAGATAGAAAAAAAAACATAAGCCATACAGACATGGATACACCAAAACAACAAAAACAAACTTACCCACAAAACACCTGAAAAGCCGTGGTTCCATTGGTGTGGAACAGACGTATATGACGAACATTGTCACTCATATTAAACACAATGTCCATGGGTATAGGTTGAGTTGTGGTATGTTCCAAGTAGTATTGGCAGGCAGCCTGGACCATTTTTGCAAACTTTTGTTTGCATTTATTTTCATCGTTCACCACGGCTGGACTGAATTCTGGCTCACTCTTTTGTTGTAGAGGCCACTGAATAGGAGGAGTGTAAGAACTAGAGGAACCAGTGGAGGAGAGAACTGACGCGGGTGCAGACGTAGACGTGGACGCGGACGCAAAGACTGACGCTGTAGAGGTGACGTCTAATTTGTCTAATTTGTCGGATGTGTCTGGCGTGTCTGGTGTGTCTGGCGTACTGGTTCTCTTCTGCCACTGATTGGTATTTGTGTTGTGGGTAGGTGGTGGTGGTGGTGGTGGTGGTGATGAAGAAGTAGAACAAGACATAGAGTCGTCTTCTTCTGGAATTGGGTAAAGCCGTCGAGAACTAGGGCTCGGTTGATGAATTGTATGAAAAGAGGACCAAGGCAACTTTAGGAAAAAGGTAGGACAAAAAAAGGGGTTAATGGAGGACAGGGGCAGTAGAACAAGTCAATAACCAAGTACACTGCTGGGTTGCATAGAATTGCATAAAGTAAACAAGTGCGAAAAAGGTGAAAAATTGACTAGTGAGAAAATCAAATGTAAAAATCAAATAAAAATAAGAAAATAAACGAAAGAATCTTGACAGATAATTATTGAGGCTTTATATAAAGGAGTCAATGGTGGTGTTCATTAAGAGATTAAAATAATAAATACTAAATAATAAGTAATAAATAATAGATAATGAAATAATAGATAATAAATGTACATGTGAATGCAAATGTAGAATGCAATATAAAAGGTAAGGTGTAAAGTATAAAAATATAAATGTTATATAAAAATATAAATATTATTTAAAAATATAAGTGTTATTTAAAAATATAAATATTATTTAAAAATATAAGTGTTATTTAAAAATATAAAAATTATATAAAGATATAAATGTTATTTAAAAACATAAATATTACCTTGGGATAACGGACATCTACCGGAAATTCGCGACTGTGACAAATACCCTCATCTTTGAGTATCGGGAGCGGGGGTTGACTAGGTGATAGAGTTCTCCAATCATGTTGGTCATGGGTGGTGGAAGGAAGGGGTCGAGCAAAGAAGCAGACCTTTTGCCACCAAGAAGTCTTCAATGTGCGATGGACGTGAGTCTCCACTATGAAGGGTGGTATCTGCATCCAAAGGGCTTTTGAAAACACGCCCCACTCTTGTTAAGAAAATAGAGGGAAAAAGGGAAAAAGAGAAGAAAAAAAAGAAAAGGAAAGGAAAGGATTGCAGCACAGGGTTTGGCTTGGTTCTAATGTTGCAACAATGACAAAAGAGAAACTTGTTTGTCCGGGAAGAATGGGCCTGTTTATCCCGAGAATAAGTCAATAGGAAAGAGATAGAGTCATGAATGAAGTCTGGGATTCTATCAACAGACATTTACATCTGTCTATCTATCTGCTAATCGATTGGCCTATGGGTTTATTTATCTACTGCTCCTGGACACGCGTTTGGACGTGTAAGTGTGGGTAGGTGTATTGGAAGGAAGATGGGGGAATGAGTGGAAAAGAAAAGAAAAAAGATAAACAAACCTTAATAGATCTGCCCTTCATTATTTTCGTGATGTCGTACAAATAAAAAACACATTAGACACAAACTATCACTATTTATTTGGCTTGTGCGTGAAGGGCAAAAAGCAAAGCACTCTGCCTTGTGCCCATTGCTTGTTTTTGTTGCTGATACTCTACAGAGTGGAAAGAAGAAAAGGCTAATTTTATATAGAGAATGGCCTCCCTAAAGACTTATATTGAATTCAATTTGATTATATGCTGAGTATATGTATGCTTGCTCTTTTTTTTTTTAATAAATATATATTTCTACAAACAACAATGGCCAAAAGAATGCCAATTCTTCTACATAAGTTGATGTGATACACGTACGTGTGTAAAGGCTGTCATTTAGACTCCCTTTTTCTCATGTTTCTTTTTAGGCGTTGTCTGTCTGATCTGTCCTACTGTTCTTCTCTTCATGGTCTAATATTGCAGAGCACAAATCATTCTCCCCGTTTTTCATACTACTTGAGAGTGAAATACCTCAAAGACCCTTGAAGGAAGAAGGTTACACCTTAGCTTTGGACATGACATTGGTGGGATTCTTTTATGAAATAAAAAAGATGAGGAGAAATATTCTTTTTATGTATTTGTATTTGTATATAGTGTGGGTCCATTTTATAGACCAAGAGAAATAGAGAGCATCTTTAGGCTGATCGGTGTTCTCGGCTTCGTAGGACCGGGCTATAGTAATGTTACCCTGTTGACAATAAAGTTAAGTAGTATTACACCTATATTCAAGTACATGGATTGGTCTGAGACGACAAATAATGATAACAAAGCAACAATAGAAATGACAAAGAGAAACTCTAGAGCAACCACAATAATGGAATTAATTGCAATTTAAGGTAAACAAAGGAGAGTCTCACTATTGGTATTGGTATTGTAATTACGATTGACATTACAATTACAATATCAATTAGTATCTTTATTACTGTTGCTGTTATCATACTCGTTGTAATTATAACTACTATTATCACTCTTCCAACTACTCTTCTTGTTCTGATTACTATTAATATTAGGGCTCCTTTTACTCCTGTTATTATTAGTCACTAGGTTAGTTATTAGATTAATCACTGGAACAACTATTCATAATCGAATGAGTTGTTGAATGGTTGACCAATTCTTAAATACTGCTTGACAATGCATGTAATAAAAACTAGAGGGTACAAAATGTGTCCTGACATATAATCTACCTTACGTCATGCTATTTGGATTTTATCTTAGAATTTGATAATTGGAATACTAGTCTGAGACAATTCGAATATGAACATCAGACACATCAATAAAGAGAGCCTACAATGTCATTTTTTAGATAGTGTAGGTATAGATTTATCTTGTAGGCGTCCTCAAACCACAATTCCACCAGAGAGAGAGGGAGGGAGGCAGTCATTACTTTTGAGGTGGCGCTGTGCCATTTGAAGACAGTGGGGGCGGTCTTTACTGTTCCATGGGGAGATGGCAATAGGCTACATACTTTTAGCAGGGATTAGATGTCTGTATAAAATAATAAGACAGTATCGTATTTATATAGGATGGTATAATTATATTTATGTGTCTATGAACATTTCTATATTAGCCTTGGGGTTAGTGTACTCGTTGATATCAACAAGTGAAAGTTCATTCAGTCTCACTCTTTTCTTTCTTTTTGTCTTGTCATATTTCTTATTCTATTTCTTATTCTATTCTATAAGATCAAGTCATATTTTTTATTCTACTGAAGAAACAAGACATGAATTGACTGGCATAATTCTTCAAAAAGAAAGTATTTAAACTGTAAATGATAGTTGATTATGATTTTCAGATTCTGATCGTCCAATTTTAGGATAAAACACTGTAATCACATTCAGTTACACACAGCTATCTTTTAAGCCACAAACGGTGACGTAGATACTATTGTGTCTGAGTTCGAATGGTGCTTGTCTCAACCACACACCCACACACCATCAAAACAATACTCTACAACTCCTCTCTATCCAACATAAAACTACAAGGTAGTGTTTTGAATAGAGAGCAATGTCAAGAAGCTTATCATATCATTTACAGAATAATGGGCGGACACGGTTATATTGGAACGTAAGTCAATAATAATAAAAGCAGGAGAAAACAGGTGTAGGGGGGGAAGGCTAGTGGATGCCATGAGAGTCTTTATTAACCCTTGTTTTGCTTAGCTGGGGTAACATGGGCGGACCCACCCAACGTGTATGTTTAAAATAATGAAGAATGAACAAGTTCAACATCCATGTCCTAATAATAATTATTATTTCAGGGTATCACCACCTACATCTTGTCACCCTTTGAGCAGAGAGCCTTTGCAGGTGCTGCACGAAAGGCTGTCTTCAACACCAGCCGTCGCATCATCTCTCAGATTCCTTACGTTGGTGTTGCCTTTGGTCTTGGTTACGTTATTTACGCCGGCGCAATTTCCAAGCACGCCTACCTGACCTCTAAGGCTAGTCACGCAGCTGGTGAACACTAAATAAGCATTCTTAGAATAGTACGTGCAATAAAAATAAAGACCATTGCTTTATTTTGTGTGTGAAATGAACGAAACACTAGAGGAAAATGAACGTTATGGGATCTATTTATTTATTTTAAAAAAAAAACAATTTGGTAGTTAGACTGCTTAGGAGTGGGCGGTGGCAGTTTCTAGAGCCTTTCTGTTAATAAATAAAGGTGTTCTAGTAGTATATGGGTTGCTTTACAATATTGGATGTCTATGCTTTACTATTGAATTTATATCGAGAAAGAGAGAAAAGGAATTCTTGGAGTACTGATGCGGAGATGAATTGACTTTAAGATAAACAGTAAGGATACACTCTATTGAGTGATCGCTGACCGTCGTCAAGAGCTTTATCGTTATAGACGACGGGTAGGCAATGATATTGAATGCATTGAAGCCCACCGTTTATATGAGGAAGCGTGTGTAGCTTTTTTTCAAGGCTATAAAGCAAGCACAACGACAAACCTGGTATGTATTTTGTGATAAAGTCCGTAAGGGCTTAACCGAAATGACAAGTGCTGTGAAAGGAATGAGACTGCAGAGACGTTCGCCAATTTCCCTGTCATCTCCAGAGGGCCCTCGGCATGCTACCAATCGCATGATTAACCACCTAGAGAGTCTGTTTGGCGGATCTACGGAAAGACAGGAGCGTCAGGAGTGTATTCTCCAAGACAACCCAGTCCCATGGGACGTAGACTTTATTATCTCTGTTATTCGAAGGATGCCAAATCGAAAAGCACCAGGTATTGATCATATTAGAGCAGAAATACTTAAGCCCCTAGCTCGAGTGTCAGTGCCTCTGTTGCATCAGATCTTCATATTGTGTGGGAGATGGTCGTGGACACCTGTGGCCTGGAGAACAGCACAGGTGGTACCTATTTACAAAAACAAAGGAGAGCAGGATGACCCTAGTAACTATCGGCCTATTAGCTTGACATCGGTGTTTCGTAAGCTCTTAGAAAGATGTATAGCTGGGGAGCTCCTTTCGACCATGCCTGCATTGGATATGGCTCAAGGTGGGTTTCGCGCTCGTCGTGGAACTCTAGACCAGGCCCTCTGTCTCCACGAACTTATGGGGTTGTACGCTGCCCAAAGATCAGGAGAGCAAGATCCAAAACCTCCAGTCGTCGTCTTCCTAGATATTAAAGCTGCATATGATAGTGTGGAACGCGCTGTCATATGGGAGTCGCTGATGCCCTTTGTGTCTCAGCCGTTGCTCTTGCTACTACAGAATTTGTTTGATGACATTGTGGTGAATGTGATTCTGAAAAATGTAGCATCCCGGGACATTGCACCTAAACGAGGAGTCTTACAGGGTAGTATTCTTTCTCCATTCCTTTATTCTATTTTCATTGATACTCTTCCACGTTTCTTGAGGTTTGCTTCGGTATTCCCAATACTGGTTGGTATGCACCCACCTACCATGGGACGGTCCATTCATCTCTGTGCTCAAAACCTCTTTTCTTTTGCTTCCCCACAGGCAACTGTTCACACATTGCTTGACGAGTTACAGAATTTTCTTCACAATCCTTTTCCTACTTCTACAGTTTCGGATAACTCTTCTGAGTCGTCAGATTCCTCTTACAGTCCGTTTCATGTCACTGTTACCTGGGCTTCTGTGAATTGTTTGTTGTATGCTGATGATGTGGCTCTTATGGGCTGCCCAGAAGATATACATCGAATGCTGGCACTTGCCGAAATTCACTCGACCCTCCTTGGTTACAAATGGAGTCCCTCCAAATGTGAAGTACTCAATGCCCCGGCCAATGTGCCGTTTTACCTCTATGGCAACGAGCTTCCAACCTGTGATACTTTCAAGTACCTTGGTATCCCCTTTTCACGTAAAGGTATTAACCAAGACGCACTTTTCTCACACTCACAAGTCAAGGCAATTGCAGTAATGCAAAAGCTGAGAGGAATGGGTGTAAACATGTATGGCTTTGGGATTACAGCAGCCCTAAGAGCGTATACTGTTTTTGTTCGGCCTATCCTTGAGTATGGGTTGGCTATTTGTAATGTCAATAGACTAGGCATCCGCCCGCTACAAATCTGTCAGTCTGCTTGTCTGAGACTTTGTCTTGCTAGATCTGCTACTGCTAGGTTTGGAACGATCCAGGTTGCCCAATTAGCTGCCCTCCCTAACATATACTCTCGTTTTCTTTATCTGCAAGCCAAATTTGTTGAGCGCGCAGCTACCCTTCCTGAAGACACCCTCCTCTGGTGCCTTGTCCCGCAGCTTGAAGCACCCCAGAGTAAAGCCAGATGGATTAAGCTATGTGGCAATGTACTCTGGCAAAATGCTCAAAGAATAGGACGGGCTCACAACCCTCCTAAATATCCATTAAAAGTAGCTTATCTTGAACGTCTTCAAAGTGAAATTACTAGTCTAGTACGTGGCAAGAATCCGCTGGTGACGGTAGCCCGTGGACTATGTAGACCTGTTTGGGATCCAATTCTTCTACTACCGTGCACGCGCAAAGAAAGACATCGTCTACTAAAATGGAGGATTGCTTGGTTACCACCAACACCTTCAGTTCCTTGCCAATGTGGCCACCCATCTGCCAATCGGGACCACTTTCTCACTTGCACATTCGTTGACCATGAACGCTCCACGTTCTTGTTCTTCCTAGTTCCTGCACTACCACAAGACATTCATCCAATTGACTATTGTCTAAATCTTCTGCCGCGCACGGTTAAGTCTTTTGTTAAATGGCGAGATCTTTGGCCCAGTTTGTTAATACTGCTGCAAGCCATTGATCGAGCCACGTCTACTCGAGACTTTAAGGTAGAGCCATCAGCTGGTAGCTTGCTCATTGAGGCTGCTGATGGGTGTGTTGAACGGGAACGCCAACGCCGCCATAGAGTGCAAAGACTCCTGCAGCAACAGACGCTGTATCTTCACTTCTCCTCCGATATCTCCTCTACCACCCATTCTTAACCCGTTTAGCAAAGCCAGAAGCTGCTAGTGTAGTTGCTGTATTTGTGTCCTCAGGATTGTCCGAGTTGCTCTAAGTATCCCTCGTTGGATTTCGAATCGCCACAGGATGACGTTTATCTTTTTGGTATCCTGGTTTCCTTGCTGACTCTATGGCCTTTTGGATGTCTATTCATAATTCTCATTTACTGTCATTTCTCATTTTTCATTATTTTTCCTCGTGTGAGGTTTTGTATTTTTCTGTCCTTCTGTTTCCCCCATCTTTACATTTATTTATTTTCAAACGATCTCATAGGGTGGCTAATATGCCCAATGCACGAATAGCAAATTACACCTAAAAATAAAAGAATACTTTGAACTGTATTGAGTGATCTATATGGATTGAACAAACACAAAACCCATCGTTTACTCTTATCTAATTGTTCATTGGTATTATTGCATTCTATTAACAAAAAAAGGGTGCTGTTATCTGGGCCGCAAAATATTTCAGTTCCCATGTTATCACCCAAGAAGACTACTTGTGTTTTTTTTATTACAGAATTCATACTTGAAAATCATTGTTATTCAATGATGAGTCTTTATGAAGTTCATCATACTTTTCCAAGTCCAGGGAAGTGGCTTCTACTCTAGGATATAAAATATTTAACAAATTAAATAACATATTTTTAAGAGTTCATTCATAAACGACATATCATCTTTTGCTTATCTCTTTTCAAATGGTAAGTACTTATTCCAGAAAGACTTGTCTATTCTGTAGTGTTGAAATTCCATACTCTACTCACTTCTTATAATCTTTGAAATCACAGAATTTCCCAAAACAAACATTTATAGTTACTTTTGTCTTGGTTCTTCTACACTTTCATCAGTAAAAAAATCCTCCTTTATTTCGGCCTGTTTTCTTAATATTTCTGCGTTGTAGTTTTCAACAAATTCGCATCTCTTATGGATTCATAAATTGTTCAATATTTAGTTCATATGTGGGAATAGAGAGATCGGGAAATGGTAACAAACAATCTTTGAAAGATTCCACCTGCTCGGGCAATCTGAGCCACCATTGTTGATTGAAATCTGATCTAAGCAGAAAAGGCTGTTGTGAGCTATACAACCTTTTCAATTTTATGTGTGCAAGGTAATCCCAACATGGCAGTGAACACACCTCTGCAGCACTTCATTTTATATCTGGGACCAGCACTCAGTTGATGACGCTTGAACAAACAGAATTGAGAATACACCTTACGAAGAGCAAAAGTAGGGGTTTCCTAAATTACTTTTGAGAACATCTCAAACTTACAAAGTCTACTCAAATGTGCCCTGGAAGGTGTGAAGTTGAAGTGCAATATTTTGTTAGTCCAAGCAGATATAAACCTATATAAACATACAACTTTAGTTATTTTGAAAGGATTCTTTTTTAAGTTAAAGTTAAATAAATACATGTAAACAGACCTTTCTTTGTAGATAAGCCATGCTGACTCTATATATTGCATAAAGTTGCTTGGATCGTAAATCTCTCTGCTAATGACAGTGTTCAGCTTTAGCAACTTATTGTTGAACTCTTTTAACCTTTCGTTGTAGTTCATTCTTGTCAAAGAGTATCCAGTAAAAATACTCTATTCTCTTTGAATCTTGTCACTCTTTTCTTTATCAATCCTAAGAATATATTCTATGAGGCTGGATAAAACATTCATAGATATGTGCCATCGACATATTAAATGAGTAGCCTAGGGAAGAACTTCTTCCAAGGCATTCATCAGTACTAGATCATGATACATTACCATAAATTTGGGATAATACTTCTCAGAAAAGCAAAAGCGTTTCATCTGGCTTAGGATCCAAGTGTAATCAGCTAGTTTCTTATTTATGAAGACAACGCCAAGAATAAATGTACTATCTGAATTTGTCACACCAACTGCTTGTACTATTGACATCTTGTAACGGTTTATTTTGTAGGTAGTATCAATTACAACAGCAGTTGAGTACCTTTCAAAAAGCTTCACAGAGTCTTTGTAGCAAAGGAAAAGGCTACTCAATTATCATGAAGTTGCTTCATATTTCAACTCGTAGTAATAGTTTACATTTTCTCTATGTTTTCTAATTGTATCGTATATGGCTCTCTTATTGATAGATTTACTTGTTTTTTTTACATCAAGGCAGTCATCTTATTGGATGACGATGCACTAGACTTAATCATTACAGAAACAATTTTTTTCTGATCTTCTGTTAGGTGTTTGCGCAATGCATGACCATTGTATTCTTCTTTTGTTGGCAAGTGCTTGTGAGTACTGTTCTTTACTGCAATAAAAAACTGTCCTTTCTTGCGACCAATATACCGACTGAATGGACAGTCAATTCTTTTGGATATACCAGAACGGTATTGTTTACCAAAAGAATCTGGGTAAATCATAGTACTGATGGGTTTTCTTCCCCTATCACAGATCAACTCGCAATTTCTGAAAGAACCTTTTCCATCAGGATCTGATCTTTTAACAAATTCAAATAAGTGCTGATTTGCAAAAGAATAAACAGACTCAAGTGCCAATTCAGATGTTCTAAATGGACCGAGATTTGAAGGTGATTCCATAGTAATTGACACATTAACAGAATTTCCATTTTCATTATATTCATAGCATTCATCAGTATCACTTTCTGCTTCAGACATTTCATCATTCTCCCAAAGAGCACACTTTATGGTAATTCTCTTGCCAAATTCATCCCTCATGCCGGTTTCATTAATTTATGAATCAAGTTGTATTTCTTCCATGTCTTAATTGACAAGGTTCATCCAATACTGAAACTTGTAATCACAATGTGTGAAATCATCACAAGTAGATAATTCTTCCATGCCGGATAGGGTGGAGTTATGCAATAGAAAAATGAACCAACAATAATAAAACTTAAAGGAACTTTATTAAAATAAAACAATACTACTTTATATTTTCAGGCCTAATATAATACGCTACTATCTAGATTGATTACTCTATATCATTTGGTTCAGCGATGATTGTTCTTTAAAGATTCTACAGACGATAGAGTTAATGTTTTAAATTTATACTTCAAGAAAAGGCTATTTTGTTGTTTTTGGACCGCAAATCTAAAATATTCTCATTTTTACGGCGAATCAGCTTAATTCCTATTTAGGCAATACACCCAAGAATATTTTATGGTCCAAACAATAGCACCTTTATTTATATCAGTTACTAAAGTTAATGATACTTTGGTTTAAACCAGACAAATGTATATTCTGATAAGCTTTCTCATTTCATAAGGCAAAGTTTTACAGCAGCTAAAACAGTGCTGTATGTTCTTAATGAATAATATACCAAGCTCTTTAATAAACAGAGTATAAGCTTACTTATAGTAGTGAAGAAGACTACTTTTACTAGAGTATGTGGAGTCATAATTTTACCGAGATCACAAAATTTTCAATTGAACATTAGCAATAGCACTCTATTGTGTAGTCAGACCTTGAGCCGTATAAGTAGATAAGTTATAAAATTAGTATTCATATTCTGTGACGAATTCAGTGCCCTTTTGTTACTGTGAAATTATACATAGTAGAAGGTGTGAACACTCGTAAGTAGATCAGTGTCTTAAAGAAATGCCATTATTCTTGGTTTTACTAGCCCTGAATCATAAAACAGAGTGCCATTTACCAGCCACGAAAAAAAAAACGATATCAAGCACCATGTCAGTGAAATGATAAGAATTTAAGTAGAAAAACAGAACAATATTGAGACCACGTTCAGTTGCTCCTTATTTAGCCTGAATCTCGGCCTAGATAGACATCTTTGAACTTGACAGAGTAAAGGTATGACAAAGGTAAGAATAATATTCATTATCAAAAAATAAATCTGCGTGCCCTTTTGATGTTGGATAGGAAGAAAGTATCCTGACACTTCACCAACACTTTCCTTCTTAATATAGGGCAAATACGTCAGATTTTCAATTGATACCAAAGATAGATAGATAAAGTATTAGTATTATTTTTATTATTTAAAACAAACTATTATCTTGTTCATTAAACCTGTTTTTTAATTGCTGGACATTTAAAATCTGTAACTTAGGATCCAATAGAACCATGGCTATATGAAGCTATCATCCGAAGAAGAAAACATAGATCAATTATAAATACTGAAAAAGCTTTTTCCAGCCACTTTATTGCAGAAATCATCAAGTCTCATATCCTAATAAAAGATATATTTAGTTAATTGTGGCTGTCACCATTAATAGTATAACATAAGATAAGCTTATTGGACTTAATCTGGGGTAAATCCGGAAAGTGTTTTTATAGGATTGTGCTAATAGGACTTTTATTTATTAATATTAATATTATTATATAAAAATTGCCAGTGTATTTTTATAACTTTTTTATTATCACACATTACAACATTTTCATTAAAAGTAAACATTGGTCAATAAATAATAGTCCTTTAAATTTAATTACTAACCTTCGTTTTCTATAGAATAGAATATTACTTTTTTAGTCGTATCATTGTATTGATATGTGCCTTTTAACCTGTTTTTACACTACCTCAAGCTTCAGAACATTGATTAGACCCGATTAAAAATAGGATTCAAGATAAGGTGTAATTTTTGTCTTGAAAGTGTTATAGCAGATCATCACTAGGATACTCTATAGTTACTATTCTGTCGTGAACAATAAGCCTGTGTTGGTATTTACATAATAACGGAATAAAAACAATATTAAAATCTTGGTTTTTCATTTAGTATAAAAATAAAACATTGTACGAAATACATAAGTGCAATATTCTATATTTATATTTATATCAATATGCATGTAAATATAGATGTGTATGGATGTGTACACAGTAATGAGCACTAAAAAGCACATACAAGAGATAGGTGTTACTATCTCATCATTTCTCATATTTATTCAAGAGATGTAAAAAGAGTCAGTAGGAACCCTTTTTATATTTATAAATAAATAGAAAAACCATCAAACAATGAAGGGGTTATTCCTATGTTTTAACATAATCAACTTGACCAATTCAGGCACCTATCTTACTATACTCAAATATTAAATTAACTTATATTATAGGCAGAGTAACACAAATAGAGTATGTCCAATAAATGTAGAAAAGCCAAAGTGTTCTTGTTTTCTAGATTCTCATATAATAAGCTTAAGGTTTAGGCAAAGAGTAACTGATTTACCCAAAGGTCGATGATTCGCCTGTTACTAAAACCAGGGTTTGGGGAAGAAATAGCAGTAGCGGAGCGATAAAGATAAAGATATAGATATAGATATAGATAGATAGGTGCGCAGTAGACGGATGAATTGGCCAAATCTACTTATTCAGAATGAAAGAAGCGTTTCTTATTACACTTCTTGAAGCTGTAAGTTTGGTAAGACACGAGAATCTATGTCTACTCGTCATATTGCTTATTGTCATTACCGCTCATTATCATTTTTAAATTATTGATTACGCTACACAAAATTTGAGATTAATAAGTTTAACTTATTTATTTTTCTATCGTTAAGAAAATTGCTTGTTGGAGTAGCTCACAAGCCAAACAGTGGCTAATTCAGTTACCCAGAATAATATCGCGTGTTACCTTGTACACAAAGCAAAATACATACTTGTTTTACATGTCGATGAATGAGTGAGAACAGCGGATAATATTGTGCATCACGCTAAAAGATGAATTTCAGCCACATAGAGAGCTATACGTTTCAATCGATGGATATACTTGTTATTCTAGACTATTTTATTACTCTAAAAAGAATGTAGTCACCACAGCACAGGCCATAGACTTGAGTTGTATTTTGTTAGTATTTGGCAGATGGAGTAGATATTGTACAAAGAAGTGAAGAGTTACCATAAGCGGAGGAACCCCAAGGCATGCACACCAACCGCTGTCTTGGGCTTCATGCATCTCTTTCATAACACAGAGCCTTTTTATTTTTACTATTAGTATTAATTTGTTATTGTTACTATTGGGTGGGTCTACAAAGAAGTTCAATATTCTTGGCGTAGGAAATTTACATCGTTAGGTTTGGAGAGAGAACAATGGAGTTTCTTTTTAGGCTTCAGAGGCATCCTGTACAAATAAGATCGACTAGAAATGCCATATTTGTGACTGATGTCTGAGTGAGTCAGGCCCCTGGTCACAGATATATATCTTCTGGTAATTAAGAACTTTAAGAAGATTGGACCTGAGGAATAAGTTAGCAAGTTCTCTTTAGCACAGCACTTTTTCTATTTCTTTCCAACTGACCGTGATAGGTAAATCACAAATGCAGACTATTCTGGGAATAGAAAGTGTTATTCCCTTGCTACAAACTCCGTCGTATCTATAGCAACCCTCTTGTTCTACTGTAGTAAGCACCGAAAGATACAACACGTGCAAGGACGATAGAGGCAACATAAATACTATTTCTCTAGCCTCTGAGCAGTGGGAACCATCTCCAAGCACTGTGGACGCAGATTTAATCAGATAGATGACGCTATTGCTTGTTCATTTATAAACAGAAACACTTCTTTTCCCGTAAGAAAGTTCAGAAAAGCAGATATTCTCAACTGCACATCTTTCGCACTACAATAGGAAAACTGGAGTATAAAGGCACTAAAGTATAATTATCAAATGGATAATTACAGACACCTGCGGACATGAAAGTGCTACTCTACAGCAGATATCCATTGATTGCACTCTGTTGATCTGTTGTTGATGAATTCATGCTACTCTTGGTGCCATAGCATTGTGGGGACATTCTATAAGAGATGTGTTCCTCAAGGTCTAGAACTCATAAGCTCCACTTGAGTAAAGAAGTACAGATAAAGATAGATCAGCTATAAAAACACCTTTTGAATAAGCAGCACAATACAAAAATAGAAGCATACAGTTAATATACTTTGTCCTCACACTCATTTCCATACCAGTCCAATCGTATGGTATCTTGCCTTGTTTCTCTTTTCTTTTTTAATCTCCTTCTTTCCTGGTCTTTACATTTACACATTTCCTCCCTTTTCCTTTTCTTTTTCTTTCGTTCAGCTTTCTCTCCTCAATTTCACCTCACTCGAAGAAGACGGTTGGAAAAGTTTTATTTATTTTCCTGCTCGGTTCACTTTAAACTAAACCGTCACTCGAATCATCCTTCAACCTTTTGACGTTCAGCCCCAACAACCCTTTCCAATCTTTAACACATTTTAAGAATGCGTGCTGCCTTCCTCTGTCTCGCAGCTCTTGCCCAACTTGCTCTCTCAGCTACTGCTGAACCTGTGAAGATTCCTCTCTTCCGCCGTGATGTTGGTTATATCAAGGCTGGTGGTAAACAGCTTACAACTGGTGTGGTAGGTTCTATCATAAGTACCCTTTTACAATAGGTGTGCCAATAAATTGCATTCGACTAATTACTATTACTATTACTATTACTATTACTATTACTATTACTATTACTATTACTATTACTATTATTACTATTATCATTATCATTATCATTATTATTATTATTATTAAAAAGCTCGCAGGTCAAGTGCAAATTGGTAACCCTCCCCAGAACTTCACTATGGCTTTTGATACTGGTGAGTCCATAGAGATAAACAGTCCTCAGAGATAGTACTCATAAAAACATATCTTTTACTGCTATTTAGCCACTGGATATTCATGGGTTCGTGGTTCCAAGGTAAGCCCTAATAAGCAATACTGTATTTTCCAGTAGACTCATACTTATTTATATTTTGTCCATCCTCAATAGTGCAAGACTGAAAACTGCCGTGGACGCTGCTCCTACTACTCTACTCGTTCTAGCACTGCTGTTTCGACAGGCAAGAAGTTCTCTGTAGAATACGGAGATTCTTGCATTGACACGCATGTCTACCTCGACACCTTCCGATTCTCGGGTGTTACTGTTCATGACATGCCATTCGGTGGTGCCTACCGTATGAATGGTTTTGCTGATGGCTTTGGTAAGCTAACCCAATTTATGATAAGTTACTGACACCAACCGTTTAGATGGTTATCTCGGACTTGGTCGTAGTGTTAACTGGAACATCAGCAAGATCAGATCTTCTGCTTCCGCAGGTAATTATTATTATTATCTATATTATTACTATTCTTATCATCATAACATACTTTGCGTTGTTCATCATAATTAGGTCTCTCCAAGCGTGATGCTCTTCCTAACTCTGCCTTTGTTCCCAATGCTTACCAACAAGGTGCTGGTGTTGGTAGTGCTCAGTTCGGTCTGTACGTCACTTCGGGAGATGGTGGTTTTGACCAAAGTGGTTCTGTCAATGCCAACTCAACACAACTGCCTGCTCCTTCGAATACAACACAGCCCACTGTGGGTTCCGCTCCTCTCCCTCCTTCGGTCCCTCTCTCTCCTCCTACGACTCCTCCCAGTTCTGGAGGTTCAGGAGTTACCAAGCGTGATAGTGGCATTGATAAGCCTGCTGGTTACCTTATTCTTGGTAGGTATATTTACATAATAGTTATCTATCTATTTAGCCACCTATTTAGTCATTTATTTAGTCATCTACTTAGAATAGGCATAATGAATACTAATGATTCACCAACATGTATGATCTCTTTACTAATTTTATGGTTTTAGGCGGCGTTGATAATGAAGCTATCAACGGTAACATCACCTACCTTAAGTTGTCCAACGATGAGAAAGATGGTGTTAAGAGCTGGGATGTCAACATTCGTAGTGCCAGCTTCGGTTCTAAGCTTGTCCTTAAGCAGGCCTCTGATGCCATTGCTGCCTTTAGTACTTCTTATCAATACATCTCCATGCCTGCTCAACAGGGTAAGTCTAGAATTGTTTTTGTCTTGTTTTGTTATTTTATACTTAATTATCCATTATAGCTGATGAGTTCCACAAGACATTCGGAGGGACCCACTATGTCTCTACCAAGACTTACAGCATTAAATGTTCTATGATCAAGCATCTTCCTAACCTTAAGTTGCAGTTGGATGACTATATCATTGAAATTCCCCCTGTCTACTGGACCCGTGAGATTGACAATGGCCGCGATTGCTGTGCTACTCGTATTAGCCGTGGAGGCTCTGACAAGGACTGGGTTCTTGGTTCTAGCTTCACTAATCTCTTCTATACTGCCTACAACCCCGATGATGATCTTATCGGTTTGGGTCTGTTGAAGGACACGAACACAGCTGGTATCCAGATCTACAAGGCATAAAGAAAAATCCATGGCTTTCCTAGATAGATAAAGCCTAATGTATTTCTCTTTTTTTTGTTAATGTACCAAATCTTTTTATTATGATAAACGTCCAAAGTACTTATCCCATTTATTTATTTATTTATTTATTTCTATATCTATCTCCTTTTATCTCTAGATTAAAGAAAACAATATGATCTATGACTGAAATAAGGAAAAAGGAGAGTGCTATCCGTAACCCACTGGGCTTACAGGTGTTGTTTCAAGAGCGCTTTATTTATCTAGGGCCTACTTACAACTGTAGATAATGAATAAATAGCACTGATTAAGAAAGAGGCCGATCTAGAGCCCGCCTACTGATCATCATTAAGGCTGCCCACCCATAACATGCCCAAAACCCCCCAAGAGAAGTGTGCTTTTGTAGTGTAAGCAAAGATAGAATAAAAGAGATTAGGATGACTGTAACTGTAGAACTATAGACACATAGACAGGTAAACAGGTAAACAGGTAAACAGGTAAACAGGTAAACAGGTAAACAGGACTACATTTAGGACTGGTATTCGTGACAAAACTCCAACATGCGTGTGACGTTGCTAAGCACTGTGTGTAAATAGTCCTTTCTACAGTAACAGTAGTGTTGACATGTAGAATCAGTCCAATCTGCATTTCATCCTTACACACAATGATATACACTTCTTACTCAATACATAGAGTCAAGTCACTATTTAAATCTCCAGTACTCTTATTGAAGAAGTCATTAAGTGAAATGAGCTTTAAGCCTTCCGCCGTCTTGTTGGCTGCCAGACCAACTGCTGTTCCTCACTCTAATTCTAGGCGAGAAAAGCATCTTTTACCCCCAAAAATAGAGGCATTGAGAATCTATAGAGAATTTCTGAGAGCAGGCAGTAAAGCAGTGATGGGTGCCCCTCGACAAAGAAAACAAATTTGGCAGCGAATACGTCTTCAATTTCAAAAATATGAAATCGAAACAAATGCTGCAAAACGCATTCATCTTGATACACAAAGTAATAACTATAGCTTTAACAATAAAATAAATATGTCCAAATATATATATACGTATATATATATATATATACATACATATACATGTTCATATTTATATTGTTTGTATTAGTACTTATATTGTTTGTATATAGTAAAAAATACACTCGAGTTTCTACATATTGCAGCAAGAAATAGAGGAATTGAACACAAGATAGTTCATAATCTATGTGATTTACAATACTATCAAAACATGTCTATCAAGCGGTAAGATTTGCTGGGGAGTAGGAGAGAAAAAAAGAAAAAGAAAAAATGTGTTAAATAACATTGTGATACACTTTAGACCAAAAATACTTAAGCGACATCTTTCGGAGAAGATACGTGATTTGCACAAGTACTGCATGGAAGATGTTGAATTGGCTATCGAGATGCTTAATAAAGAGCTGACAATGTGCTTATAACAGTATCAGAAGTATCTAATAGACATTGAACTTAGTATTAGACTAGCTGTATTCAATAAACCCAACAAGAAGAAAGGAGAAAAAACATAGACGCGTTTGCTCCATTGAGGGAGTTGGTAGGGGTAAGGGACTAGCTGTTGTAGCACTATCCTTTTTTAAAATAGCCCTATAGTTATAAGCATATTTATAGTGTTAGCTTGACATATCTTTGGCTTTATTGTAGCCATAGCATAGAAGAATAGGGCGTTTGGAGCTCATAGGATAGAATGACTCCATGATAGACGACAACCAGTATCCACCCATAGTGGAGTAGACATGTATCTCCTTGTTCATGTGAGGCATAAATATTTGTTTTGTTAGTAGAGTCTTTTCTTTATTGATGGGATGTATGGAGAACAAAGAAAGATATGTAGAATCTGTGTTTATAACCCAATATTTTTGTTTTGATTAGTCGGTAAAGAGAGTGGCACTAGTAGATAGATACTAAAAGTACCAGAAAAGACGATGTGACTAAAAATAGAGAGAGAAAAGCAATCCATTACAATAGAACAAGAAGCAATAGCAAGAGTCTCCTGACTGGATTATTTATGGAATGAAAAAGATAGGTAAAAAAAAAAACTCGAATTAGGCCTCAGTAAGAAAGACATTGTTACAAAACAAGGGAGATGATGGGACAAATAGAGTTGAACAATAACAAAAGCCAATCATTCCTCAATTCTAACACTGAACAAATCCTGATACTTTTATCTTCATTTATTTCCAGTTATGCTTTCTGGTAGTATAGTTAATATATTGCCACTCATATTACACATTAATAATGCCAGGTGGTCCTACAAGTCCATTTTTGGTTGATTATAATTTCCTTGTCTTTTATTGCCCTTTCTATTGTATGCTTGTCATTTATATAATTATTCATCGCATATAATAAAAAATGGATAAAGATAACCCAACAATAATATTGGCTATGAAAAGGACAGGAGCTGTACAATCATATGCATACAAATGCAAACACGTATAATGCGAAGAATGAGAAGATATAAACACGCACAAAAAAAAAGGAGTCAGTGGGCTGAATAAGACAGAAATTGTTTGCTTGCCACTCTATTCTAACACCTTTTCTATTGGCAGGGAAGGATAGTGTTGGCAATAAGGGATAGATATGTACAGTTGATGGAATTCTTTCATGTCACCATAATGAGGTGCTGGTTGAAATTCATTCAAACGTAATATTTACAGCAGTCCCTCTGATAGTATTCACTTTAAGATAGTCTACTGTCTGTACTCTTTAATTCAATTCAATTATATACTTACCATCTCATGTTTTGAATAGTACAATAGAGAATAGTAATGTGAGGACTAAATCATCAAACATTATTAGTGGAAGATGAGTGCATTGCTAGACATTTGACTTGTAAGTATGTTCTGGAGTCTAGAAAGCTTAATGGATCCACAGAGTTTAAGCTTGTTGTTCTACATTTTATACAGTGAGAAAGAAAATGGTAGCATAGACTCTGAAAATCGACTCCTTGATCCTAGACACTTATCCTTAAATCCCTTGTATTTCTGTTTCTTTTGCAGTATTGCTATACGAAAGAAAGACCGAGCACAGTATTGTGAAAAAATAAGGGATAAAAAAATAGACACAGAATGTAATGGAAAGGGGCAATCTCATGAGATGGAACAAATCAAGTATGTCTTTCGATGCTATTAAGACATTTCAATTTTGTATATAAAGGACAGTGCTCTTTAGCTTCAGTATCAGTATCAAATCTACTTTGCTTCTCTACCAAACGACTATTCTTACACCATGAAATTCGCTACTATTCTCGCTACTGTTGCTGTTCTCGCTGCTGCTGTCTCTGCTGCCCCTTACAGATCAAGCTACCAGGGTGCTAATAACATCGGAAATGTTGGCCGTGTCGGTGGATTGGTAAGTTGTCATCTGGTGTGATTTGTGATCTCACATTACTCTAGGGCAACAACTTCTTCCAGGGTGGTATTGCCAGTGATAACTCTGTCAAGAACAAGGTCCGCCAAGGCTATTAAGATATTTAGACTCATTGTTGGTCATGGCAAGATCAGACGATGACCAATCGTTATTCTATTGAATTTAATGAAGCCCTCATTCATAGGATAGAAAGTTATTTATTACTCAATATACTTATAGTTCAATAAAAGTAAACTGAGCTCTGAACTATTTCAGAGAATAAACATAAATTGATGGTGGATGTTGTTATGCTCTTTATCCTTCATCTTCAGACACCTTGTACCTTTATCAATAACCACTGAGGTAGGGCATAGGTGCACCGTCATCCAGGTCTGCTATAATATGAGCAAGTATTTCTGGCATTGATTAAATAAAGAAGAGTGTATACAGGAGAAATGATAATTACGCTACCGAGAGAGACATGTTCAAGTCTTCATTTTCGAATGGGATAAAATGTTCAGAGAGTATACATATAACTTTATTGCCAACACAGAGAAAATCATCAGACAGTTGTAGATGTCTATGATGGTCACATAAATAGTTATGTTAATTAAGACTACATTTCTTTAGTGTAAATATAATAAGTAAACGAACAGCTAGATAAGCGTACAGATGAACACATCGACAAATGAAATAAAGAAAAGGTTGGTATTAGATTAATTACGTTTATTAGAAGGCTTTGTCAATGATCTATAGACCCTTTAGTGTGGGTGAGATGAATCATAATAATAATAGTAGTGGTGGTTATTAGGTCTAGTACTTTGTTTCGCTCCAAAGATAAGGCATAATGGCAACAGATGCCGTATATAATACAGTGAAGATTCTGATGAAGTTCTCTGGTACACGCGACCATCCTCCACGTTGGAACTCAACCTTGATAGAGAAAAATGCAACAGCAAAGAAATGATAGACTAGCACTTCGGGTCTTTGTATAAGACCTGAAAGTAAACCTACAGGCCCATTAACACATTCACCTCCAAGTCTGAAGTATTCAAAACAGCCTCTTTGCAATACAGATAGATTGAGATCTAATATTAAATATAAGTACAGTGTGTTATTATTTGTCCATTACCATTCGCAGCAGCAAACAGTCTATACAAAGCCATAGCTAGAACATTAATAGCTGTACAGTACTTCTTTCTCTTCCAATGAAAAGTGTTCATTTTCTCTAATATCAAGTCAGTGTCTGTGAAGGATTCAATTTCATTTCTAGATAACAGTTCACTAAGAAGAACAACATCGTTCAATGCTACTGTCATACCACCTGTAATATATATATAAGTTCACAGCACTTTAATACACTCTCCATCTATACATACCACCTGTCAAAGGGTGTCGCATGTTCATAGCATCTCCCAACAGTATAACACCCTCGCATTGATTGATCGAAGGAGGCAAGAATCCATTGGGCATAGATCGTAGGCGTTGTGTTTCCAATGCTTCTTCAAATTTAGGCTAAATCAATGAGCCATCATGAAAAGGACATTTTTCATCTTTACCTTGATGCTGTCAGGTAGTCCCGGTGCGACTACATCCAGCAGGTATTGCTTCAATTCGCCCGTAGATGAAGAGGGTAGTTGGCCTGGCACATCAACAAGAACACGAGTATCATGCTCTGATATTTGGTATAGTAATACAGGTGCAGGTTGAGCCAGGATAACATGGCCGTGGTGTTGTAAGGGTAATGCGATATCGTGCAATTCAAACCTACTCAATGAATGGGGATTCCTTTACAATGCTTTCTTACCCTACAAAATTGGACTTTACATCAGGCACCTTGACTGTCATCTGTTTTCTGAACTTGGAAAACAGTCCATCGGCTACAACAGTTAAAGGAGAGTAGAACTGACATATTAGTATTGATAAGAAAAATAGCCAGGATTGTACCTGTCTTGGTTCCATGCCCTTTTCTTGTGCAATAACACCAATGACCCTTTCTTCCTCTTTCAAAAGATCAACGACTGTCATTTGTTTGACAGTAACACTACAAATGAGAAAGTATTCAAGTCATCGTGTCCCTTACTTTTTGGTATCTGTAGCAGCTTTTCTCAATTTACTAATAAATCTTCCGTGGTGGAAAGACTTTCCTACTGCTTTCTTGCCATCTGTCTCATTCACAGGATATGGAATTTCCACCATGTCATCTTGAAAGAACACTCCATAGCCATAACAAGGAATACCGTCAATTCCCTCAACACAGTCTACAACGCTAGTATAAGTACAGTCTCTTCTTATATTTATGTATTATTTTTATAGTAAAAGATAAAAATAAAAAATACCCTCAAGGCCTAGTGTCCTAAGTGCATTCATTCCTCCAGGTTGTAATAATTCGCCTACAATACGGTCGGGTTCATTGAGATCTCGTTCAAGCAATAAAACGCTTCGACCATCTTCTCCAAATGCTTTTGCAGCGGCACAACCAGCAACCCCTGCTCCTACAACAATAACTTCATATTCATCTATGGGGAGTAGGTTCATTGTCTTTTAGATGTGTTTTGGGAAGCAAAGTATGAAAGAACTCACACTGAAAAAACGATAAAAGAAGGCAGGTCTATCATAATCACGTGCTCCTGAGTTAGTATCTCAAATTCGCACATCTTTTCATATGAATGCTAATGATACGAGATATATTTTGCAGCTGTAACTCAATAGTTTGATGTTGGACACTATAGTTGGCTATAGCATATTTTAATAATCTATACCAATCGATGGTATGGTGTAATTTTATACATTTGTTTATATCTTTAAAATATATTGAAATAGCAGAAGAAATCACTCAATAGTATGAATGCTATATGGAAACTTTAGTCAAGTCAACCTATCTGTTCTATTTTGTAGCACATATTCATTCTCAACAAAATGGCCTGACTTTACAAAAAGAATGCTCATCATTTGTAATGAGTAACAGCGGTAATGTATAGTGATGAGAGTATTTCCCCCATGTAAATTGAAATTAGACTTTTATCTCTACAAAAAAAAACATGCCATGAATGACACTCTTGATAGAATAGGTAGATGTTGCCTCATGTTCTTCATAGAAAATATTCTATAAAAGACATTCTCTACAAAATACGCCTTCTCAATAAGTAACAGTCTCATCTGTATGTCTATTGCAAGCATGATTTAAATAAATAAATAAATAAAAAGAGTGCCAATGTTCAGCTTTAAAAGTCTTTATGCAATGAAGGAATAAGAAACAGGCTATTGCCATATCCATAATTAACTGTAAGAGCTCTTATGAGCTAATTAAATTGAATGTGAGCTATTTAAATCCCTTTGCATATTTTTACATTTGTTTATACTGGTGAGTAAATATTGATAGAAAATGAAATATACAATGATGTTTCTTATAGACATCGACTCTCTTATTTTTATAGTAAACAAAAGCAAATAAGTCCATATATTCCAAGTTACCACCATTGCCATTGACCTACTGGCTTTAGTTCTCCTAAATTTAATATTAGACTAAGCGATGTTGCTATAAATCACATCATACTGCTCATAACACCTTTCCATCTTTTAATTTATTGTTGATTCTATTCTATATTGTTAATCCTTGATATATATTCATACTATCCCTGGATGAATTGAATAGAGTTCAGACAGAGGAGGTAATAGCAGTCTTTTTCTTTTTAGCATAGATCGAACTATTAGGTGTGATTCATCAAGATCGAATAATAGATATTTGTGAGGTTTCTAACTATATTAAGAAAAGTTACTGAATTTGAAGATCCAAAGTAAGCTATATTTCCTTTTTAGAATAGTCAAAAAAGGAAATATAGTTTACAAAGAGAAGGATAACGTGTAACTACACACCTAAAGATCCTTAGGATATAAAAGGAAATAGTCGAAATACAATTGTTTAAAAAATGACCGATTTGAAAAGGTGTGAAAATAAAGTGAAATGTATTTATGTTAGTTTTTAAACAAATAAAAACTGTAGATTTACCTGTGAATATTCAAATTCCAAAGGAAACCGCTTTCTTCAATGGCGACATATAATATGAATACAAATATCTATTCTTCTGAACAGAAAGGAGCTGGTCGGTGATGACCATTTAATCCCTCTTCTGTGATTGTATAGATATTTTTGATGCATTCACATCCCTGTTCCAAACAATTCTACAACTTTGGCAAGCGCGGATACTGTTGAAATTTATGAATACCTCGGTGAGGCTGTCTGTGTTGCAAGTATGGCAGATCTTGAGAACAAAAATAAGAGTAACTATTAGAAGAGCTTTTCATATTGGGTGAGAGGTCAATCACATTTACCTTTGATGTTCGGAACTCGTCAACATCAACCATAAGAAGATCTCCATCTTTTTGTCTCTTTTTTTCAATAATTGATATAAAATTCTCGTCAAACCAACACAATGACCTTTGAACTTGGCAGCATCTTTTACCTTTATTCCTGTGCCATAAGCAACAACTGGCAGTTTGGTAGGATCATACTCTAATCTTTTTAGGTGCCAATGCCCCTTTTCAATAATAAAATAATAGTAAAAACAATTAGTTCAAAATGTGTTAATGTACTCTCTATGTGTGTGTCGTATTACCCTTGCACTGGCACCTTCTCCTTGCCTTTGTCTTTGTAACGGATTCACTGGGTTTATTAAAATAAAAGAATATACAATAGAAACTGACTAACATGTCAGACATAATAAACATGCACAAAAACTCACCAGATCACAACTGTTGGTTTATATGCCAGATAAAGGCAAACAAGATAAATGTTGGCAGGTATTAATATCCGAACAGAAGAGAACAAAACGAAATTTCATAAGTCATTTGCTTAATCAGAACCACCAAAGTAATCCAGACTACAACAACATTTTAGAAAGAAAAGAATTGCTTAAAGAACAGTTGCCTAGTTACCCGTTGTGATCAAATCGTGTGTTGTGTTCCTGTTCATGTAACCTCTTTGATTTCCTTAGAGCAGCCTTTGTACTAATACTCTATTTCTTTGTCCCTTCTAGAGACCAAACAACTACAGATTCATCTCTCTAGTGGTCTTGTTGATAACCTTAGTACTCTTTATTACAGAATAAAGGATATATTTTACAAAGCTACATAGTATAGATTTTGAGGCTACTTTTATATATCCTTTTAAGCTATAAGGATCGAAGCTATACGATAATAACATCTCAGTAAATTCAGAGATGGATTTCCTTTTTCTTGTCCTATGTGTGTTTCGGGAAAGAGGGAAACCTTTTTTTACAACAAAATCACTTTCTGGAATTCTATGGCCTTAAGATACAAAGCCAAAATTATACACACTATAGGATTGGGCAGCCACCCTTCCCAGTCTGCTTGGATGTTCTATGAAAGCCATATCTATTACTTGAGAACAGCAAATTAGACAAATTCATAGTAAAAAAATAGCAAACTAATATAAAAAGTGTAGTTGTACATCTTTAATAAAATAAACCTTAATCCAAACAGCTTCCTAGAGTATAAACAAGATAGGCTTTAAGGACTTGAGCAACTGAATTTTTCTTTTTCTCTATTTTTTTTCTTTCTGTATTCTCGCATGGTGCCATTATTATTACAGCCACCAGTTTGCCTTTTGTCAGCCCATATTCTTCTCTTTTCTGTCAATTTCTGTGTGAGTAGCCAACCTTTTGAGGTCCTACGTGTCTCTTGTTTCATATCAACAGAGGATTTCTGGGATATATAAAGAAATATACGAACAATAAAACTACAATATTTCTTTGGTTGGCTAATGTGTTTGAAAAGAACCTTTTCACTGTCTGTCTGTCTTAGCACTGACTATGAACTGTGCAATTAAACACTATAAAGTTGGATAAAAGGAAAAAGTAAAGCTGACATTGCAACTCAGTCACTGCATTTATTGTTTAACATGTGTTATCCTTGAGCCCATATTATTTGCAGTATAACACTGCTTGAAAGTGTGTCTATTACAGAACCTATAAAGTTAACTCTAGTCATCATTGTTTATAAAATAGAACCATACTCACTTATATTAAGAAAAGTATAGTCATTCATTGAATTAATATCTAGAATCACTTCACCTACCTCATTGTAACTATTCTCAATAATAGTACTTGGTGGGAACAAAGTGTTGTTTCTGATGCTGTCCTTTAGGCTTAAGGCAAAAAGAGTGTGAATTTTGACTTGTGAATTTTATGAGTGAAAGCTAAGATAAATACACCAATAGGATAGAGAAAGAAAAGTTATCTGTTTTGATAATCCCCTCCTTTTGTTATTTCACACACTGCATATACAACTTGATGCTCAAACACTCAGCAAGATGAGCATAGCTGAGCAAGGTAATGTACTATTATTAACAAAGCAAAACAATAGAAGGAAGTGATAGGCACCACCAAAGGCTTTTCTGGAGGTAAACGAGGTAAATAATGTCTTCATCTGGGCTTGAGTTCAATGTAATCTACAAGACATAGTACTGACTCTTTTTCTAATAGATGATATATGGCTTATTATTCTAAAAACAAGTATTAATTACAAGGTAAGCATACTATCTCTCTTGATTGAATTATTACTAGTACACTCCTGCTATTAGATAGGTTAAGACTCTTTCTCAAGTCAGTCCAAGGTGGTCTTCTTCCTTCTATACTGTCTAAGGTGTCTAGGCTGTCTAGGGTATACTCCTGAGCATGGTTTTCTATCTACTAAGAACAAAGTATAAGGCTTTTAGGTTGTAAACTCTATTGCTATGAAGGAATACGCCTAGAACAGCAGTAGCTATAGTAATAGTATATTATTACAATAAACAATTTTATCCATCAACAATTTTATTCATAAACAATATATTCTATTGATAATACAATTTGATATTGAGGTATCCACAAAAAGAAATAATAATATAGACACTTGCAAACCTTTGATTTTAAACACAGTTCCATAAAATGGCAAAACTCTGGATGGACGTAAAAGAAATCCCGTGTCACTGCTTAAGAGCCAGAATTTTCTTCTGGTGTGTAGACTAATTGGTAAAGTGAATGATTGGCCAGTAATACCTATTCTTTTAGGTATTGCTCCAGCGCATTTTATAGACACTATACCATACTACACACCGAATAGACTATAAAAAGCATACATAAGAGAATATAATATTATGATTTGTGTTAGAGGCTTTATTTATCAAGAAATTAATAGCCTCATCAACCAAAAATAAGCTTACTGTGAACGAAATACGTTGTCCTACCATAACATGGGCTATAGACTAGCTATTACAAAGATCATTGAGTATTATTTCTAATGAGATCACACTTGTATTAATACTATCCAAATTGTATTGAAATAATATAGATAAATCATTGTATAAACAACTAAGGCATTGATAAACATATCACTATAAAGCAGGTTTAATACACTAATTTCAGACATAGTGTCTCAGCTTCAGACATAGGGCAATTAAGAGCTATTTATCTTATGACATGACGTTTATAGAAGCCACATTAATCTCTTTAAATTTAGCTCAGTTAAAGTGTGTTGTATTAGTTGGTTTGATTTTCACACTATTAAACATATATTTTTATTTATTAAAGCAAGTCGTGAGTACGTGTCTAATGTGATCATCATAAGTCAAAGAAAAATATAATAATGATTTCAATTAGACCAACAAATGATTAGTTAGATATAAATTCAAGCTTTGAGATGGCTAACTAAACAGTATTTCTATGCTATTTGATTTCTTTCCCTGTCTTGGTTCTTTCATAAACTCTATCACTATTCTCTTTGTGGATTGTAGTTTAATCCAAAGTTTAGATATGAAAGAGTGTAGTCTCGAGGTGATATAGTCCCAGGAAATAAATGAGTGGACGACAAATCAATTTTATTTATTTATTATGAATATCTTAGACTGATAGATATACCTTTATTTTTCAAAATAAATAAATAAAATTGATTTTTCGTCCACTCATTTATTGCATGGGACTGTAGTTGTAAGCAATAAAAGATATCTGATTTTATTTTTATTTTTATTACCGTCTCTGAGATAACTATGTCTTCTGTGAAAACTCAAAAGTCATGTTTACCTTTCTTGTGGTGTTTTCTTTCTTTTTCTTTTGTTTTTCTGTCTCTGTTCTTGTTGTCTTGTTTCTGTTATAGGCTGTAGCTGTTGTGTTCCGACTTCAATCCAAAGATTCTCTATGAATAGGTCAACACGAGTAGTGTGCTGTGACATTCAGAATACTCTACGAAAGCTTTAGTGCACACAAGTAACACAGTACATCTATGTATCATCTCACTGATCGGTCGTAACTACAAATCAACCTTCTAAGCTCAGTGTACCATCGGACACTTAATGAGGGCTGCCTTCATCTATAAATCCTCAGTGAATAAATAAGACCTATCAAAGGCAATTAAAGTGAAGACACATAATAACTGATGGTTTCATTAATAAATTACTTATCTATTGAACCAACTATAAGGCTCCACCTATTCAATCTACCATAGGATAGATCATCTACACCAGCCATACAACTTCATCTATCAATAAGCCATGAAATCGACTAATCATCAACTACCATAAGGTAGAAGTCCACTGAAGGATAAGCACCCACAAAAAGTATAAATAATGAACCACTCATCACTCAATAAAAATTATCTTTGTTCAGTCTCGTTATTTCTGCTTGGCTGAATAATCATAATAAAGTGTTCAAGAAATAATAATAATAATAGTGTACCAGACACTTGAATAGAATGTTGTGCATGTCCTAGAATGATAGGGGGAACATGTATCTATGCATGTATCAATCCTTTCTCCAGCCAATGACACCGACTTTTTCTTCATCATCACATATATAGAGTTGATGGCTAAATATAAAATCTTAGCCCCTAGCAATGAAAAAAAAGGAAGGCTCTCAAGTTCTTTGTCTACATTTATTTTCTTATAAGGCCCTAGGTGTCTAAGAGCAAAAGAGAGCAATGAGTGTTAATTATCGATGTGTAAATAAATTGAATTGGATGATGGATAAAATTATATCACATAGTAATATGTTTAGCATGGTGCACACTATGTACGCATTTGCCATTAGTCTCACAATTGGTTCAGGGTTGCTTCTTATATGAGGCACAGTTAAGGAGTTTTAAACTGCTGAGACTTATTTTAATTATTTTCCCAGCACAGAACAAAAGAAGACCCAAGCCAAGGTTACGGGTATCATGTTGTGGCCTCCAATTGATGTGTGAATAGTGCACGATTCACACAGAGCATTCTTTGACGAACAACATGACCCGGATCGGAGATCTAAACCATGGGGGTAACCGCTTTAGAGCAGCTTGAAGTCCGCACATCCCTTGGTTCGTATATCGTACTACGCTTAGCGCAGTGTTTCTACAGAATGCACAAACAACAAGTGTTCAATTTGTT
The DNA here is from genome assembly GCA_025094145.1 of Spinellus fusiger. Classification (NCBI taxonomy): domain Eukaryota; kingdom Fungi; phylum Mucoromycota; class Mucoromycetes; order Mucorales; family Phycomycetaceae; genus Spinellus; species Spinellus fusiger. The sequence goes on along the minus strand of JALLLS010000003.1, from coordinate 763,956 downwards.
TCTCCACTGATACGTATTTAAGCCGCCTTTTTGGAGGACTTATTTGACTTGTGGTATCAGGGCCTTTTCTTACCTGTTAGTGTGTAAAACATGCTTTGGCAGCTATCTTTCTATCTACCATAGTGTACATTCTATTTAGTACTATCAAGTAAGCATCAAGACCTTCTTATAACAATAGAAGGAATAATGACTAGTTTAGCTTCTGTTTTATTATAAACAAATTAATTGAGAAAGAGTATGGCGCAAGTCAAGGAGAGTGCTTTGTTAGAGACATAGACAGAACTAGGAACATATAGATAGATAGAAAGATAGATAGATAGATAGAAAGAAATATACAGACAGAGTGATAGATAGAACAATTAGTGCTGTGTATTATATAAAAGACATGGGATATAGTGTATAATACACAATAGAAAAGGCATACAGCCATTTTCAGTTCATCGTTAGAGTCTACTATAATATGCCGTTAACAATTGACGTCATACATAGACATGTGACTGGGATAGTGTTTCATGATGTGCTGCTTTTTGATATAAACGTCTTTATTATCTCTTGTGCCTTGAAGCAATAGATGGAAGCTGCGGTTTTCAAGGCCATTTTCTTTTGGGGTACAGGTTTTTTCTTACTGAGAGAGACAAGACCTCCACTGTCTTTCTGTTCTTGTCTTTTCCTTTGGGTTTATCTAATGAAACTTCTTTGGCCCTTTGACCAACTGCAGAGTGGAACACAGGAACATTCAGGAGACCTAGTAGTCTTAGTCTCCCCCTTTCTTTTCCTGTCTCTTTTTTATTCTTGTCTTGTTGAATTTTTTTGTATCTTTTTTTATCCATGTAGCAGAGAGTTCCAAAGAGCATTCGAATCATTATCTATAATATAGCTGAACCCTTAAACTGAGAGAGACAAGAGAAGGGTATCGTGAGGTAATGCAGTTTATCTCAAACCACGGACAGGCTTTGCCAGAATATGAACACTAGTTTCAAAGGGCACAATTTACAAGCTGAGAGGGAAATCGGGCTTTTTTCTTTTCTTTCAGTGTTATTAATAATGCTTCTCTCATCAAGAAGCATAGGAAGTTGAGACGTGTGATACGTGGAGCGGGGTAGTGTAGTTCAAACAATAAAGAACTCGCCCGTGCTGTATGTTTGATCCAAGGCCTATTCTCCTATGTTCTAGTAACACACCTATATATATATATATACCCTGTGTGACTACAGCTGCAGATACCATCAATCGAATGGTTCAATTCTGAGTAGTCTTATATATATCTTTATGGACTCTGTAGTTATAGACCTGAAGAGTTGTTTATAACTTTCACACATAACTTAGTATGTATTTTTTTAACTAAAAATTCAATAGAAGTTGTAAATGACCCGACGATTTATAATAGCTATATTGTAAAGGCACAAGACAACTGATTTATTTTAGAGTAGAGTTCCTACAATAAAAATTCCCAATAGGAAAAGGGTATGTGGAAAATAAATATATTAAAGAGTGAAAAGAATAAATAGAAAAGCCTTCAGTTGACTGTTTTCGGCAATCCACATATCATACACGTCAGTAGTCCATTACGTCAGTAGTCCATTACGTCAGTAGTCTATTTATCCAACGTCGGATGGCTATCTTTTCAAGCAAACCCTCATAGTCTCGAAATTTCTCATTGAGAACATTAGTGCGGCATAGAAATTATGAATTTTCAGTTTCTTTTCTCAAAAGGACTATAAGAATCTTACCATTGTCTGCTCCACTGTGTTGTCTGGGTTATCCAGTAGAAATATCAGTGTATTGTTAAAGTCAATAAAGTGATGGCATAATTTATCAGTAAGACTGTAAGGATCTTACTAGAAAGTGTTCCGTCATAGTCTCAGAGTTTTCATTGTGGAAATCAGTAAAATATTGAAATCAATACACTGTCAGCATTTCTTATCAATAAGAAAGTAAAGATCTTACCAGAACAAAACCAAGAAAGATCAAAGTTCATTGTAATGAAATAAAATAAAATTAGAGAATATTAAAGTAGACAGAAAAGATACCAAAAATCTTTTACAAAACGTCCTTCTTTTATAGGAAGCTCAATCACTTATTGTTGGTATACATCATCATTAAAATGAATATTTTGGGATATCGTATCTCACATATGGAAGGCTGATCACTTCTCAGTCAGTCGCATGCCAATGAAGCAAATGGCCATCACCAGTTATGGAATGGAAATTTAATTAGTGCTTCTCATTCAAGCGGGTGTTCTTTCAAACTGTTCGTGCCTATATCCTACTGTTCTCTTTTGAAAAGATATAGTTTCTTTTAACAGCCCTTTATTTGTAAATTTCAATTAAGATACCATGTCTTGTAGTGTCGTTGTATTCGGATATAATGTATACCATCAATTGTCAAAAGCTTGGTAGCTATTTTTAATACAAATAATAACCCAGCCTTGTTTATCACTTAGCCACGACCTAAGGGTAGTCCTTTCATTGAGAATAGTGCAATGTGAATACATCAGATATATATTTCATAAAGGAGACTCAATGCCTGAGGAACTATCGTAGCTCATTAGGGTGTTTGGGTGTTCATCTTTGCTTAATGCATTAGTTCAATTCTCAGTCACTGATACCATTATGGTCCAGTGATAAATAAAAGGTACATTTGAATCGACCAGTGTCATAGCATAGAGAAAAGATGTGTCTAGTGGATGTCTTGTTATCCTGTATATATATTATCAATTGGGCAACATTATTAGTCTGTGACTTAAACGCTGTATGTGTTGTATTCTAGGTATATTAAACTATTGAGTCAACTTACCATAATTTAATATATATTTTTATATATATAGAACATATTCAAACCCATTACATGAAATATTTTACTAGTTTTAGATACAGTATAATCAGTAACCAGACACTCATTAAATACAATAACATAAAGCGACCCTCAATAAGTAATCGTTATTTTTTTATAACAATTTTTTATATAATGTCTGACTTATCTAATAACTTCAACATCTTTGTCAAAACTCCCGAAATGTATAGGAAATTACATCAGCTTTAAAACTCATTCAGCTAGTTTACATGAGGTGCTGAACAAAAACACTACTGTGAACGAGACATCTCGTATGTTTAACTTGCTTGCTTCTACTGTGAGAGACATATTAAAGCACTACAAGAAAATCCAACAAGTTGAACTCTCACCCAAGAGTGGCAGATAAAAAGAGTTGGAAGAAAGGGCCCTCTAGTGGTTGAGAAAAATAGTAATGAGCAATCCCCACTAGACCAAAGTAATCATCAGGACAAGCATGGTCATTAAGGTCCTAGACAATACCTTGATAAAATGGGCTTTTATTCATTTATTCTAGTGATAAATACTGCTCCCAAGAAATATATTGAAACAAGAACCTGGTAGACTAATGAGCAGTAGCAAGAGGTCGTCTAGTCCGATAAGTTCATAATTGAGCTCATGAGCTATAGTAGGGGCACAAAATTCATAAAAAGTATAGTAAGGCTTTTAGGCCTAAGAATACTTTGGAAACAAGGAGGTTTGAAGGTGGTGGAGTGGTTGTATAGAGCTGTTTCAGTGGGGAGGATGTTGGGAGATGAATCGTAGTAGAGGGTAGGATAAACTCTGACAATTAGATCGATGTCTTGGGAGATGTCTACTGCCATGAACTCAAGTAAATCTCTCTATTCTAAACCCAGAAGTTAGTTGAAACCTGCAGAATAAAAATACTAGACCTCATACGAGCAGAACAACTTAATTGAAAGGTAGTAAATGGCGTGGAAACTATTCCTTACTGTTTCTTAAAAATCTTGATCTTAATTCAATTGAGCATCTGTGTGCCCATCCTAAAAAAGATTATCAAAAATAAAAGACAAAAGAGTATATTTCACTCAGAAATAGCTGAAGTTTATTGTGGTACTAGAATAAGACAAAAATGTCAGGCTATGATATATGCCAAGGGTGACCATAGTGACTATTAGTTAACCTTGTAGTCTTTTTTTTTAAAAAAAAATTAAACACTAATTATAATTATTCAGACAAGTAGAAATAAGGAGACTGAACAAAGATGATTTTTATTAAGTGAAAAGTTGTTCATTATTTATACTTTTTGTGGGTGCCTATCCTTCAGTGGACTTCTACCTTATAGTAGTTAATGATTAGTTGATGTCATGGCTTATTGATAGATGAAGTTGTATGGCTGGTGTAGATGATCTATCCTATGGTAGATTGAATAGGTGGAGCCTTATAGTTGGTTCAATAGATAAGTAATTTATTATTGAAACCATCAGTTATTATGTGTCTTCACTTTAATTGCCTTTGATAGGTCTTATTTATTCACTGAGGATTTATAGATGAAGGCAGCCCTCATTAAGTGTCCGATGGTACACTGAGCTTAGAAGGTTGATTTGTAGTTACGACCGATCAGTGAGATGATACATAGATGTACTGTGTTACTTGTGTGCACTAAAGCTTTCGTAGAGTATTCTGAATGTCACAGCACACTACTCGTGTTGACCTATTCATAGAGAATCTTTGGATTGAAGTCGGAACACAACAGCTACAGCCTATAACAGAAACAAGACAACAAGAACAGAGACAGAAAAACAAAAGAAAAAGAAAGAAAACACCACAAGAAAGGTAAACATGACTTTTGAGTTTTCACAGAAGACATAGTTATCTCAGAGACGGTAATAAAAATAAAAATAAAATCAGATATCTTTTATTGCTTACAACTACAGTCCCATGCAATAAATGAGTGGACGAAAAATCAATTTTATTTATTTATTTTGAAAAATAAAGGTATATCTATCAGTCTAAGATATTCATAATAAATAAATAAAATTGATTTGTCGTCCACTCATTTATTTCCTGGGACTATATCACCTCGAGACTACACTCTTTCATATCTAAACTTTGGATTAAACTACAATCCACAAAGAGAATAGTGATAGAGTTTATGAAAGAACCAAGACAGGGAAAGAAATCAAATAGCATAGAAATACTGTTTAGTTAGCCATCTCAAAGCTTGAATTTATATCTAACTAATCATTTGTTGGTCTAATTGAAATCATTATTATATTTTTCTTTGACTTATGATGATCACATTAGACACGTACTCACGACTTGCTTTAATAAATAAAAATATATGTTTAATAGTGTGAAAATCAAACCAACTAATACAACACACTTTAACTGAGCTAAATTTAAAGAGATTAATGTGGCTTCTATAAACGTCATGTCATAAGATAAATAGCTCTTAATTGCCCTATGTCTGAAGCTGAGACACTATGTCTGAAATTAGTGTATTAAACCTGCTTTATAGTGATATGTTTATCAATGCCTTAGTTGTTTATACAATGATTTATCTATATTATTTCAATACAATTTGGATAGTATTAATACAAGTGTGATCTCATTAGAAATAATACTCAATGATCTTTGTAATAGCTAGTCTATAGCCCATGTTATGGTAGGACAACGTATTTCGTTCACAGTAAGCTTATTTTTGGTTGATGAGGCTATTAATTTCTTGATAAATAAAGCCTCTAACACAAATCATAATATTATATTCTCTTATGTATGCTTTTTATAGTCTATTCGGTGTGTAGTATGGTATAGTGTCTATAAAATGCGCTGGAGCAATACCTAAAAGAATAGGTATTACTGGCCAATCATTCACTTTACCAATTAGTCTACACACCAGAAGAAAATTCTGGCTCTTAAGCAGTGACACGGGATTTCTTTTACGTCCATCCAGAGTTTTGCCATTTTATGGAACTGTGTTTAAAATCAAAGGTTTGCAAGTGTCTATATTATTATTTCTTTTTGTGGATACCTCAATATCAAATTGTATTATCAATAGAATATATTGTTTATGAATAAAATTGTTGATGGATAAAATTGTTTATTGTAATAATATACTATTACTATAGCTACTGCTGTTCTAGGCGTATTCCTTCATAGCAATAGAGTTTACAACCTAAAAGCCTTATACTTTGTTCTTAGTAGATAGAAAACCATGCTCAGGAGTATACCCTAGACAGCCTAGACACCTTAGACAGTATAGAAGGAAGAAGACCACCTTGGACTGACTTGAGAAAGAGTCTTAACCTATCTAATAGCAGGAGTGTACTAGTAATAATTCAATCAAGAGAGATAGTATGCTTACCTTGTAATTAATACTTGTTTTTAGAATAATAAGCCATATATCATCTATTAGAAAAAGAGTCAGTACTATGTCTTGTAGATTACATTGAACTCAAGCCCAGATGAAGACATTATTTACCTCGTTTACCTCCAGAAAAGCCTTTGGTGGTGCCTATCACTTCCTTCTATTGTTTTGCTTTGTTAATAATAGTACATTACCTTGCTCAGCTATGCTCATCTTGCTGAGTGTTTGAGCATCAAGTTGTATATGCAGTGTGTGAAATAACAAAAGGAGGGGATTATCAAAACAGATAACTTTTCTTTCTCTATCCTATTGGTGTATTTATCTTAGCTTTCACTCATAAAATTCACAAGTCAAAATTCACACTCTTTTTGCCTTAAGCCTAAAGGACAGCATCAGAAACAACACTTTGTTCCCACCAAGTACTATTATTGAGAATAGTTACAATGAGGTAGGTGAAGTGATTCTAGATATTAATTCAATGAATGACTATACTTTTCTTAATATAAGTGAGTATGGTTCTATTTTATAAACAATGATGACTAGAGTTAACTTTATAGGTTCTGTAATAGACACACTTTCAAGCAGTGTTATACTGCAAATAATATGGGCTCAAGGATAACACATGTTAAACAATAAATGCAGTGACTGAGTTGCAATGTCAGCTTTACTTTTTCCTTTTATCCAACTTTATAGTGTTTAATTGCACAGTTCATAGTCAGTGCTAAAATAGGCAAGTAGAGTTTGAAATAGTTCATTTAGGCATCGAAAAGGCTTTTTTAACCACATTAGCCAATCAGGAAAATATCATAATTTTATTCTCCGTATGATTCCTTATATATCCCAAAATCTTTGGGTGTGTACTTACATTGGCTAGCCAAACGGGCCAGTTCAGCAGAGCTCTCTGCTGTTCCAATGAGTGTTGTTGTAGTGGGCACCACAACAGGGGAATAAGATGATTTAAACATGTGGGGAGAAGCCTGACCATCCAGTTCATTAACACCACCATTAGATTCCCAGTTTATGGTGTGGGTACGCTGAGTCTCAGCACCCAAGTTGAGAGAGGGAGCAGCAAGAACGTTACCTACATTCGTTGCTCTGTGGGCCAAGGGAGGCATCGAACTCACTGGACCAGCCAATTCGGCTGAGAGAGCCGAACACATATCTCTGTGTCCAGGAAAGTACGGACTCTTACACTTACCGCATATTCCACCTTTCTTTACTCCACTAGATGAGGTGCCAGGCGACCACTTCTTCTGAGTGGCTAGCTTGGAACTAGTATCTTTCATGACTTGACAATCCTTTGTTGTATGTGTCATGTTCTTCTTGTGTATCTCACAATACTTTTTAACTACTCCATGACTAAGACGGTTGATGGCACTAGCACCAGAAACCACAGAACCAGCAGAGCTCTTATATCCTTTTGATCCACGAGAAGAGGCAGTATTGGGGATTCTGGCCCCACGAGCAGCAGCAGCAGCACCACTACCAACAACCGCGAGTTCTTGATTGCCGTAGATGTTATGGTATATGTTGCGGGCTATGAGTGCCACAGGCTCCACACTGGACATCACCTTCGAAGTGTCCGCAAAGTAAACCAATACTTGCGAAGACAAGAGAGGAGTTAACCGGTTGGCAAACAGATGAGCACATAACCGGTCGTCAGCAAAATTACTGGCCATGCGTGTTTTATGGAAACGATTTGTGAACGCCTCCACGCTCTCATAATCCTTCATTTTGATGTTCATCAGGCTGTTGCTGGCGTTGTATTCTCTCAGAGCATCATCGGGTCCATAGTTGGCAAGTAGTTTACCAGAAGCCTTCTTCCAAGACCAGAAAGACTTGTCTCCTAAGACTTTGTTGAACCAGCCCAATTGGCTACTTGTCAGACATTTAGGCAAGAGTCTGAACCAGTTACTGTCCAGGTTTTGATTATGGGAACTAAGGATGAACTCGAACCGAGCCAAAAAATCTTCCACCGTTTTGAAGACTGGTTTGCTTTTGTCTACAACCTGATTTCCCCATTGGAACAGAGGTAGGTCGGTGGGCACTAACAAAGAAGAGACAGAGGGTGTGCTCATAATAGGTGTGGCTGAGCCGACCAACAGCTTCCTGGACTTGCTGCAGTTCTCCAAGTCTGTTATTGACTGAGCATACTCGTGTCTTGCTCTTTCTCTCTCTTCATCAGAGAGATTGTTATTGAGCATTCTGCTTAGAAGGTTGGTCATTCTGTCAGTGAGGATCCCCATTGCAGCATTTACGCTGTCTAATGGCGACATGGCAATGGGTGACATGATCTTTTTTGTGGTCGTATCTTCGTTAAAGTTAACTGCACGAGCAGGAGCAGAACCAAGAGAATTGTTGGCGTAGGTGGACATGTTGCTGTAAAAAGAGTTGTAGATTAAGAACTTGTCAAGAAAGAATGTTTTATCTGAATTCAAAATAAAAACACTGAGTGATGACAGGACTTTATCCAAAAATCAGGTGACTTTTATTTAGTGAACAATACAATTCTTTATATAAAGTGACCCTAAATAAGTAACCGGACGGTTTCAAATACACATTTCCTTTTTTGGATTCATACTTTATCTTAGTGTCGTCTTTGATCTTAGTATCAAAGGAATCCGGTCAGTCAACGTGTGGTTAAACTCTCCTCTTTATTCATTCAATTGTAGATCTTTTTTATAATTATTCTCTACTGATATTCTAATGCTATAAGCTATAATGTGAGATATATGTTTTGATGATATAATGCAAGAGTGTCGATGGTATAATGCAAGAGTGTCGATGGTATAATGCAAGAGTGTCGATGATATAATGCGTCGTATTGCTTGCACATCCCTGACACATGTTGCAACCTTCCTCTTTTGGTTGTTCTGAGACACAAATGATGATCATCCATTTTTGGAAATAGTCTTACGACAATTTTTTTTTTGTATAAGACACTTTTTATTAAGCATCTTTTACGCAGTCACACGTCGCACTGAGAGGTCTGACTGGGAAAACATGATGAACACAAGTCACTTGCAGAAAATTAGAAAATTACAAATAGAAAAGAACAGAACTAGCTAAAAGAAAAAGAAAAATAAGAGAAAGAAAAATAAAGGTAAACTTATCTAGACTATGTCATGTCTTCGTTTTCGCGGATGAGGGTATTGAGGAGGGATCGACCACGTTAGATGACAGTGGAAGGGATGAAAGAAGAGTTGTGAAAGTGGCTTGCCCAGTAGCCATGCCAAATTGCCTGTAGAATTGCTCCATAGACTTGACTGCTAGTCAGAGCTCCATTGGGAGGGAGAGAAAAGGAGTGTAAATGCTGTATGATTGCTGCAGAAGAAGGAGTGTAGATATTAAGCCAATATGGCAAAACGGACATCCAGACAGGCCAAACCCTTGGACAAGTCACCAAGAAATGATCGGGACTATGGTCTTACGACAATAGTGTTATAACTTTCTCAATCTATTAGCTTGTTGTATTCCGACTTTAATCCAAAGATTCTTCATGAATTGGTCAACACGAGTAGTGTGCTGTGACATTTAGAATACTCTATGAAAGCTTTAGTGCACACAAGTAACACAGTACATCTATGTATCATCTCACTGATCGGTCGTAACTACAAATCAACCTTCTTAGCTCAGTGTACCATCGGACACTTAATGAGAGCTGCCTTCATCTATAAATCCTCAGTGAATAAATAAGACCTATCAAAGGCAATTAAAGTGAAGACACATAATAACTGATGGTTTCAATAATAGAGTGCTTATTCAATGCACCAACTATAAGGTAGAAGCCACTGAAGGATAAACACCCACAAAAGTATAAACAAAGAACCTTTCTTCACTCAATAAGAGTCTTGCCTTTGTTCAGTCTCGTTATTTTACCTGTCCGAACAATCTCACACAGGCAGACACAGACACAGATACAGACGCAGACAGATTACAAGACCTCTTCTTCCTGGTCATCATCTCCTTTTTCTCTATACTTTTTTTTTTGGTTTTCTCTCGACCAAAAGAAAACCTCCCACACGTTCCTTGGCTGCAGTCAACTCACTCTCAAAGAAAATCTTCATCTTTTCATGTTGAGGCAAGACCTCAGCACACAGCTCACCAATTACCTTCTGATTCACTGCATCCCTAGAATGCAGTGGCGTCTTCTTCTCTCTTGACGCAAGCTTTGCTTGTGCTGCCAATGACTTTATCAAATGCTCTTCAGCAAGGCCTTTATCATTGCAGGTTTTTCTGGCCTAAACAAGAAAGAAAAATGAGTGTGTAAATTCTCCCTTGCCTATACTTTATATTGAATACTATTCATTACATACCTCTTCAAAATAGCGGATTGCTTTGCTATAATGTCCTCGAAGATGACATATCTCACCCTTAGATATGCAAATATCACTAACCTGTCCTCCATGAGTCTCTGCCAACTCAAAGCAACTGAGGGCACGGTCATATTCCCTACACAGCAGCCATAAAAATGAGTAACCCACAAGAATAAATAAATAAATAAAAAGATATACTTACTCCAGATGACGGTGGCAGTCTCCAAAACTGTGCCACAGAGACTGCCAGAAATCATGCAAGTCTCTATGTCTCTCATCTGTGGCCAGAGTCGCCATGCTCAACCCATCCAAGGCAGCTCGGTAACTAATGTAATAATGAATCAACTGTGTATTTTCAACGTGTTCATTCCCACTTACTCTGCCTTCTTCAGATAGTAAATGCCCATGGAGAGGAACACAAGAGAGTCATTCTTATAGATTCTGTTACTTTTGGATAAGTTCTTGATGGCCTCATCCAGACGGCCAATCTTCATGCAATGCCTTCCAAGAGCCAGTTAGGGTCGATGTGAGCTGTTTTTAAAGAGAATAACTCGTCAGTAAGTGTCGAGGCCACTAGCGCAGATTACCTCAATACCATCGCATTACACTCTTCATATGCTTTAATGACTGAGTCATAGTCATTCATGAAATCACATGTATCACCCAAACCCATCAAGGCGTACTCCATGTATGGATTGTCATTTAAGACATCCCTAGTATCAGAAACACACATTCAGTTAAGATGAATGAAAGAAATATATAAAAAAAAATTATTGAGTTGTTCACTTACAGGAAGTAGCTTCTTGCTAAAGCATACTCTTCTATCATCATATGATAAAGGCCCATTCTAATAGCCATGAGTTATTATCCTTTCCTTTTCTAATTCCAAAGAACAAACACATTGAAGTGCCATGACTCTTACCTATGTCTTCTGACAGTAGCTTGTTATCAACCAAGAGATCTAATGCCTAGATATATCTTTTTTATTCATTGTCCTTGATAAATAAAAGGTACTTTACCTCACAACACCGTACATCAATCATCAGTGCATTCACAAACTGAGCCGAGGCTAGTTCTGCTTGATCCAATTTCATATACGCTCTACCTCTTTCCAGATTGATCAAGGATTCAATCTAATGATAAATCAACACAGATGCATTAGTACAAGAACATAGGAGGTGAATAGAGGATTACTATCTATAGTGTGTTTTCTAATATACCTTGATGGTGCCTGAGGGAGTCCACTCTATTTCCTCAGACAAACAAACAAATGAACATAGTTAGTTACTTGGTTAGTTGCTTAGTTATTAATAAGAAAAGGTACTTGCTTGTTGTATTGAATAGGGTATGGGAGCCAATGTAATCGAATATCTCCTTGTAACGTCCCAATGTGTTCTATAAGAAATACATAGATACATCAATACACACATACACACATACACATGCATGTCTTTATAAAGCGTTCTCTGTAGTTGCTTACCGCACACAAATCCGCAAAGTATTGGCCACGGACTTCACCCTTCACAAGATTGTCTCGGTTTAGTAAATACAAGGCTCTTTCGTGTTGGCCTGTCTGCATATAGAGTCCAATCAAGTCGAGATAGTCGTTGTTGGTTCTATCTACAGTGCATATATATATATATATATAAGAGAGAGAGAGAGGGAGTTTCTTGTTTAATATACACATTCTTTCTCACTCTTACTCTTTTTTTTATTGTGTAGAGTATATTTCTTACCTGACATATAGGCAATCTTCTCAGCAAAGTAGATAGCATTGTAAGATAAATGGCTATCCATCGCTCCCAGAAAGAGCTCTCTTAACTGGCTCTTTATGTCCTTTTGGAAGACATTGGCCAGAGGTCGTTTTGTTTTGTCTTGATGTTTAGCATCGCATTGGATATCCTCATTATCAGACTTTTTTGTAGGAGCAATTGAGCTCAAGAGCAGACTGGCTTCATGATTGTTAAAGAGAGAGGGCTCTCTTGGAGTGTACTCTGCTGAGGACTCATTGTGACATAATTCACTGCCGCTTTCAATAGGGCGTTTGGGTGAAGAGTCAAAAGAGTGCTGGGAGATACGGTCTTCCTGTATAGGTGACTGGTCCTGGATGTTGACCTGGGAAGAGAGGTAGTCGCGTAGTGGAGACTCGGATAGATCCTGTCTCAGGGTGGATAAGAGACTGTGGGGAATGTAAAGATGTGCATCAGACTGTCTTTCAGGAGACTGAAAACCACAGTGCAAAGAAGAGGGTCTTGTAGGATACTGGTGGTGGTGGTGTCTTGTAGGAGACAGCAGAGAGGAGTGTCTTTTAGGACATTTTAGAGAAGAGGGTCTTGTAAGAGACTTCAGGGAAGAGTGCTTTTTATGGGTATGTAGGAGATATCTCGAGGATTGGTGATCAGAGGGTGTGAATGTCATGGTGCTTTAGTCTATCAACGTGTAGACAATAGGTAGATTGCATGAATCATATTTATGGATCAATGTTTGTAACTGTCCAAAGTAAACAGTAAAAAGTTTTAGGTCATTTCGAATTCAGGCTGTCTTTTTCAGGCTCCTACTTTATCTTAATAGTGCTATCACTTTATGAATTCATTGGCTAAAGACGTATAACTTTGAATAGATAAAGATAGTAGTGTTGATAATACATAAAAGTAGCTTTTATTACAAGTTTGATTAGCAGATACCATCAGTTAATGGCATCTATCACAGCCTGGCATCTCCGCCCTATGCTGGCAATGAGGGTGTCTATTGCCTTTGATATTTTACCCCATTCCAGCATCAGGGCAGCCTCAAAATATTATTTGGTGGTATACACCCTTCTATCCTTCCTAATGATCTTCAATTAATTTTACAGATGCTCTATTGGATTGAGATCAGTATTGTTAGGACCATTAAAGAGTCATTACTATACCATTTACTACTCTCTAATTGAGCTGCCTTGGTCGTATATATTCTAGCATTGTCCTCCTGTAGGCAGTGACTGGCTCCAGGTTTTATGAGAGAGAGACGCTTGAGTTCAGGGCAGTAGACATCTCCCAAGACATTGATGTAATTGTCAGAGTTTATCCTACCCTCTACTACGATCCATCTCCCAATGCCCTCCCCACTAAAATAATACATAACATTACTCCTCCACTTCTAAACTACCTTGTTTCTAGGACATTCTCGGGATTAAGGGCCATACTGTACTTTTTTTTATGAATTTTGTGCCCCTAATATAGCTCATGAGCTTCACTCTGGACTCATCGGATCAAACTATCTGCTACCACTGCTCAAGTGTCTAGTCAACGTGCTCACAAGCCCACTGGAGCCTTGCCTCCATATGTTTCTTAGTGAAAACAGGCTTCACCACCAGAATAAAATAATGGAAACCTATTTCATCAAGGTGTCTCTTCAGAGCCTTATCTGATACCTTGATGGCCATGTCTGCCATGATGACTTTCTTGGTCTAATTGGAATCACTGACTACTGTTCTTCTCAACCATCAGAGAGCCCTGTCGTCAAACTTTCTTTGTCGGTCACTCTTGAGAGAAGGCGCCACTAAGCCTGTCTTCTTGAAGTGTCTCACAATGTCCCCTACAGTATTGCAAGGAACATTAAACATACGAGATGTCTCGGCTTGGGTGGTATTCATGTTCAACACCTCATGGAGAATGGCTGAACAAGTCTCGAGGCTTGTCTATTTCCCATACATCTCAGGAGTTTTAGTGAAGATGTTCATGGTGTTTTATGAGTCAGACATTAGATAAAAAATAATTGTTATGAAGAAAGAAAGAATAGCCTGGAATTTAAAATGGTCGATTACATTTGTTTGATCATTTTATATTTCCTAATGACTTTGGCGTTATTTTCAAGGCTTATTAGCTTCATCCTGGACTAATCTAATCAGACTATCTACTTTCATTGTTCATGGGTCTAGTTGATATGTTCTTGGCCCCACTAGAATCAAGAATTTATGTTTTTCTTTTCTTTTTAATAAGTTTCAACACTGAACTGAATGAGTTGTTATAAGAATAGCAGTTTTATTCTTTCATAAAAAAAACTATGAATTTGAGAGACCTGGATTATTATTTTTGATCACTTTATAAAAACAATAAAAAATAATAAATACCTTATAGTCTGGCCTAAGAGTGAGAGACAATCCATCTTTTTGGATCACATGTAAATGAGAATGCAATATAGTTTTGATCAAGTCCTGAAGAATACTTTCTTTTAGACCAGAAAAGATCCACAGATAGCAGATCATAATTGAATAACAATGCTTTTATCATTATTAGAATAAATATCACTTTTCCATTTCTCATTTGCAGATACTGCTTCATTTACCAGTCATGATCTGTTTCTTTGGCTCTTCTTGCCATATCTAATGTTTTTGCAGAGACAGTGCAGTAACTGTAGATGACAGAAGGATCACGGTAATAAAAGACATCTTCTGTGGGATCATAGCCAATGAGGCAGACAAAGTGACCTTACCCATATCAAAAAGTAAATGACTGTAAAAAATGTCTTTTTCTTTCTTTCTTTCTTTCTTTCTTTCTATCTTTTTGTTTTGTTTTTACCAATATAATTATAATCTTTCATTTTCTCAGCAGGAAATGCATCAAAGCCTTTATACGCAGAAACATCACTGCCCTGTTTCTCCTATTCAACTATTAATCCATAGACTGAGTTCACCACTTACCTTGTAGTACTGACACTTTTGACACTTTAGCAGCCGTGCATTCACTAGTAAAATTGCAACATAGCCTTGACAGTGAAGAAAATTTTTAAGCTCATCCAAAGAAATCACTCTTTTTGTTTTGTTTTGTTTGTCTCATTATAAATATCTCTGTAGAATAATAAATCAAAATTACCTTTGCACAATAGAAATCGATTGATGTTTGGCAATTGCAAATAATTTGGTGACTCTTTTTTCGTCTTCATCAAAATTCTGTTGGTAAAACTTATCCAATTGATATTCTTTGCGACATCCTAGGTAGCTTGTATAATAATTAAAATGGCCTTGGAAATGATTGTGTAATAAAAAGACGAGATCAATGGTCCACAGGCTTTCAAGAGCACATTGCATGGAAAGATCACTTAGGGTGCATTGCACATCCACACCTTGAAGTACCATAGCAACACAAGCAATTCCACAGTCCCATTCTGAGTTCTATATTAGCTTAATGTGGATGAGTGGAGTTTTTATTTTTTATTTTATTTTCTTCGGGGCACTACGTATTTATTCCAAAACAACTAAGAATAAAGGGGACTTGCCTGTAAAATATGACACACACAATGGTACTTTAGA
This sequence comes from Spinellus fusiger, assembly GCA_025094145.1. Classification (NCBI taxonomy): domain Eukaryota; kingdom Fungi; phylum Mucoromycota; class Mucoromycetes; order Mucorales; family Phycomycetaceae; genus Spinellus; species Spinellus fusiger. The sequence continues at coordinate 748,190 of JALLLS010000003.1, read as the reverse complement.
TGTTTTTCATACTGTGTAGGTTTGTAATGACTTTTTTTTTTCTCGAGTGGACAGTGTGGAATCATAAAAGATAGTAAGAAAGAAGGAAAGAAAAAAAAAGAAAAAAGAGGAAGGATGTGTCTCAATTTTCTCTTTACACCACAATAGAAGCAAGTCACAGGCACTTCCCTTCAAAGGTTATTTTAATTGAGTCTATTCCAAAACCAACCCTATTACAGTCATTTCAGAAAATAAAGTCGCTAATTTTGAGTTTAATATTATGCAAAAGATTCTTGTCCAACAATAATATCACTTGGCCCAGCAATAAAGACGTATTCATGAGGTTCGTTTATTTTTATTATATAAAAGGGGAGCGAATGTTTCTCGACCCTATTTGCTTGCTTTCTTTTCTTTTCTTTTTCTTTTTCCTGATTACAAGTTATTTTACAGACACTCGAAATAAGTATGCAACACTTTGTGGATCTTGGTGTTTCTCTTAGTACTGTTTATAACTTCATGACAACTGAGCGGAATCTGTCCATTCAGCAAGTACAGCTCTAGCCTGTAGAAAGAAATAGCAAAGAAAAGATTCAACAAAAATAGAATTGGGTCCAAAAGTGGCAGCAAACTGATCTGGATTTCACAACAAATTGTGTCTTTCATGATGAATCAGCCTTTCATGTTAACTTGAAACCAGGTATGGCTTGGTCAAAGAAGGAAACTCCTGCAATTGTTACAGTGACAGGACATTATCCGAGCTTGTTAAAGGCTACTCTTGACAAAATGTTTAAACAAATAAAGGCTATGATGCTCCTTTTTTTGTTTTTGTTTAGGCTGCTTTTTTTATTGTGCAAGTTGCTCTTTTTTACTGTCTTTTTCTCGAACCTTCTTTTTCTGCCAATATGGTGATCATCTCCAGGGAACAAGCAGTGTGTATGTTTTACTGCGAACCCTACAATGAATCGAATGTCGTTAAGTTTTCAAAGTTGATTGACGATATAAACAATGTCGAAATCTGTTACTCAGTCGACCCGACAGAGCCAATGCTAATCTCTCTCAAATCACTCTACGCTAATCCCTTCAAGTACCATCAATATCTTGCTTTTTTGAAAGATTTTGAAAGGAAGGAAGATAACGATATTCAAGCCATTAGATGAGAGAAAGATACACTAGAGAAATCTCTTGTCATAATTTTTATTCATAACTTGTAAATTTTGAACATAATAAAAAGTTTTTATTATGTTCAAAACCCCAATAAACAAGAGGTGTGCTAAGTAGTTAAGTTATATTTATCAAAGACTTTATTCTATAGATTTCAAGGCTACTTGTATACATCTTCTAAGGTATAACTGATATAGGACTCATTATTCAATAGTATTCTCTTCTAAAATGCACAGACAATCATCTTTCCTTTAACAGACTTCCAGGGACAGAGTATCTCCTCATTTGTAACAATGATAAGGACTTTGTGCTGTTTCAATATTTCTACTTTGATCGTTGACATGGTTTCTTCCTGCAGTCAAGCTTTTTTTCAACGTTTCTGGTTCATTCAATAATTCATTACGGTCATAAACATGAATGATGTTGTTGGATGGTATGTTGTCGATAATGATTTTTTTCAAGGCTTGGATGTTGTCTATTAAGATAATTGTTAAAGAACCTTTTCTTTTCATAAAGTTTCAAACCATCTGCTTACATCAAGAATCCGTAAAGTCATTGCAGTCTGTTGATAAGCCAGCATAGTCCAGCGCTACCAAACAAACTTTATTGGTGTTGGTCATGTACCCCAGCATATCTGTAAATAAACGGATTAAATATTTGTACAATAAGACACGAATTTGCTTACATTGGGTACTTCCTTCCGCTGATAGCTGTGGTGAGCAGCTCATATTCCTGGTTCATATCCCTTTGAGACAACGGATCACTTGCTTGAGAACTATAAGAGACAAAAACACGGTCGACCATCGATCGTTCCTTTAAACGACGATACATTAGTCTCAATAACTTGATCCGTGTTTCATGGTCTTCAGATCTAACTGATTTTCTTGCGTATCCGATGATACTGAATCCTTGCTTCTTCAATTCTCGAATCTGTGTTTGATATTGAACTGGAAATCAAAGAATGCTTTTGACTGTTTCAGCTAAAAGTTTTGTTTCATACGAAAACGTCAATTTTTGCATTTGTTTCTTTAAAAAACATTCATTTTGACTTACCAATATATTCTTCTTTAAGAATGTATAGTGGTCGAACAGAGATCATTGACGAACCAGCAATACACTTTCTTTTCGGTCTGGGCGTCAAAAAGCTCACCTTTTTTGATGAACACCAGTGTTGTATCCAGAGTCAATACAGAAACATGTCTAACATAAGTAGCACCCGTCAATTGCATTAACACTGATAAGTAGTTAGAGTCATGTGTGTATACTCAACTACAGGAAGCAAAGAACTGATTAGTATATAAAGAGTTGTATATTCCACTAAATAAAAAGCAATCTATTTTCTTGGATAAAGTCCTGTCATCTATCAGTCTCTACTTTATTCTTCAGTTCAGATAAAACAACCAGTTTCCGAACGACGTGACATTCTTATCGTTGAATATTTCTATGTACTTCCCCAACATTGACAACATGTCGCCATTCTTAACAGTCTTCTGTTCATAGACTTCATCATTATCCGGATCATATGGTTAAAAAAACAGCATTCAAGAACTGCACAATCTGTTGATGATTCGCTGTAAAGAATGACAAAGCTGTAAACACTTTATGCAAGAATGTTTTTTTAAAAAATAAATAAAACTTACTGAGGAAATCCTTGTTTTGATTATCCATCCCATCCTCTGTTGCAACAGGCAAATGCATATCTTTGCTAATGTACGTTTTGAACATGAATGAATTTTGGTTTATTTGTGTTTGTCAAAGTAGCATTGGCTCTGTCGGGTCGACTGAGTAACAGATTTCGACATTGTTTATATCGTCAATCAACTTTGAAAACTTAACGACATTCGATTCATTGTAGGGTTCGCAGTAAAACATACACACTGCTTGTTCCCTGGAGATGATCACCATATTGGCAGAAAAAGAAGGTTCGAGAAAAAGACAGTAAAAAAGAGCAACTTGCACAATAAAAAAAGCAGCCTAAACAAAAACAAAAAAAGGAGCATCATAGCCTTTATTTGTTTAAACATTTTGTCAAGAGTAGCCTTTAACAAGCTCGGATAATGTCCTGTCACTGTAACAATTGCAGGAGTTTCCTTCTTTGACCAAGCCATACCTGGTTTCAAGTTAACATGAAAGGCTGATTCATCATGAAAGACACAATTTGTTGTGAAATCCAGATCAGTTTGCTGCCACTTTTGGACCCAATTCTATTTTTGTTGAATCTTTTCTTTGCTATTTCTTTCTACAGGCTAGAGCTGTACTTGCTGAATGGACAGATTCCGCTCAGTTGTCATGAAGTTATAAACAGTACTAAGAGAAACACCAAGATCCACAAAGTGTTGCATACTTATTTCGAGTGTCTGTAAAATAACTTGTAATCAGGAAAAAGAAAAAGAAAAGAAAAGAAAGCAAGCAAATAGGGTCGAGAAACATTCGCTCCCCTTTTATATAATAAAAATAAACGAACCTCATGAATACGTCTTTATTGCTGGGCCAAGTGATATTATTGTTGGACAAGAATCTTTTGCATAATATTAAACTCAAAATTAGCGACTTTATTTCTAATTGACTGTATAGAGTTCTTACTCTGTGCGTTTTCTTCTTTTTTTCTAATAATATATGTTTATAAATACAATACAAATCAATCATTTCAATAGAAAAACACTTTATCACCTGCTTTTCTTTTGTTTATCATTTTTATCATTGTTAACATGTTTTGTTTATTTATATACACACAAGAGGCGATGAAAAGACTAAAAGATAAAAAGATAAGATAAAATATATAAAAACTAGTGACTTTTAGATACTAAAAGTCCTTTGAGCAAATCATTCACCACTGGGAGATGATCAATCCCCATGTCTGTCGTAGAAAAGGATGTCTTGCTAGTAGACCGTCTTCTCTGGACTTTATCCTGGTGTAGTTTATCTCGTTTTGTTTCTACAGCCTCCACACGCTGCTTAAACTGATAAAATATAATTTCTGCACGTTGTAATGTCTCTTTCAAAGGAATATTCATTGATAGATCATTGATATACTATATACATTCATAAATATAAATATATATATATATATATATATATGAATGGTCTTGTGTTGATGTTCTTATTTACCTTTAAAATCTCATCAAAGTTATTCAAATAGTCAATAATCACTTCACGATGCTGTTCATGGATATTAATGCACGTATTTTTATCAAGATCTTTCTTTCTTTTTTTTCTTTGATGGGTGAACTTACTTGATCAAGAATTGATAGAGCAACAAACATATGGAACTTTTCAGAAATAGAGTCTGTCCATAGTACTTCCCATAAACTCAATGTATCCTCCCACGAAAACTCACGCTTAAACCATACGAGCAACCATCGAAAGCAAAAGAAAAGATTACCACACTCTGTACGTTCAAAGTGCTTGTACAGACTAGGATCCATGAATTGCAAGAGACCATCCAATGTTAATAGTTGCTCATGCATGCCTGACTGATCCATAAAGAAGTTGGACTGCTATAGACAAGTGAGCCAACAACAACAACAATAATAACACTCATCACTTACCATACGATCCATGAATCTTGTAAAAGCCCAAAAGGCAAGGGATTCATCTTTAATCACAGCATACAAGGGCGATAGAAGATCTGACATACCCTGGACATAGCCTAAAACAGAGGTTGAATAAGCTAGTAGGAAATGTGTAGGCTACTCTTACCTAGTTCTTTATTGTGGATATTGTAAGTGCATAGAATATCCTTTAATATCTCAAGGTGTTTGTTGGTACCAACATGCATGGTAGGATCTGGATTCTCCATGTCTTCTTTAGCATACATGGGTACTGTTCTGTCTGTACGATGCACATCTTTGTCTGGTGCCCCCACTGGATGAGATGGACTTTTTTCTTTTATTTAATTCTTATCACCTACTTATTCTGTGTCTTTGGTCTTGGAATTCAGGATTGCTTTGGTATACTTCATCGTCTGCCCATTGACTTTTCAGCTGAACATAGGTGTTTCTATTTCCACACATCCTCTTTTGTTAACATGCTCGTCCTTGTAGATCAGACATACCTCTTTTCTTCTCGGAGGACTTCTCTCTCTGTAGCGGTAGAGCTCCATGCATACACACCTGTCAGAAACAACCATGCCTCCTCTCTTAGGGATGGATCCAGTCCACCACAGAATACACTTTTATGGAGGTAAGCTTCTCCCACCTGTAGTCTTCCTTGTTCATCAAAGAAAGAGGACCACTGTTGGGGTGTGATGGGGCTTGTTCGTGTATGAGTTGGAATGGAAAAGTCATTTTCTGACTAGTGAAATAATAAAATATAATAAACTGCCAAGTCTTTTTTCTATTTCTATTTTTTTTCTATTTCTATTTCTATTTCTTTACTTACATTGAGGATTTCAAATACACCCAGGGCAGTGTCTTCTTCCCACCCGCCATGACCCCAAATCCCAACATGGCGGTACCGTCGCTCCAAGGGGGTGGATTTTTCAGACTGTGCTGCCAAATCAGCTGCCCATTTTGCCAGGTAAATACGAGCAGAATCATAATCGTCCATGGTCTGTTTGACTGTTTCATTATTGCACAATGACTGTAGATCAGGAGGCAGCAAGGCAATAATAGGACGAGAAGAAGGATGGCCCAGAATACTGACTAGAATGGTTGGTTGGGTCGTTGAGTCGCTGTCTTGTGCTAATGTCCAAGGGAGTTGTTTATTTATTTTACCTGCTGTGTCTCGGGAGAATTTAGTGACTCGTGACAATTTCTCAAGGATTCCCCACCGTGCTTCTTTTAATACCTACAGCAGATGTTAAGTTTTCTTTTCCTTTTCTTTTTTTCTTTTCTTTTTGCATAGACACAGTGGAACACTGTTTATCCACTCACTGTCATCAGAGGATCCATGTGAGATGAATCAAACACTGTCTTTGGGGAAGACACCATTGCCTTTTCCTGCTGAGTGACAGTGTCTGGACTGTTCTCCTGTGCTGTGGATCCAACCCAATACAAGGAAATATCTTCAGAACATCTTTGTGTATACATTGCATATTACATGTTACATGTCACGTACAAGAGACCCTCTTCTCAACAAGTCCATTGACACACTCATTTACCTGATGACTCGAGTCAGTCGCTCCAGATGATCCACAAACTCATCTCCTCCCCAGCACACCTGAGTATGATCTTCTGCCTGTTTACTTGCTAGCTTATTCTTCTCGTCCTCATGAAACCAAAGGGGTGGTGACGAGTGTCCCTCCTTGAAGTTAATGACGAGGCTTCCATACCACTGAGTAAGAGAGGGGGGATGAATGACAAGAGAATGGATGTTCTCAATAGGACATGTCATGGCATACAAGGAGTGGTCTTCTGCTGCTGTTTCTGTCATGGAAGGCACCATGGGTGCTATCACTTCCTCAGACTTTTTTTTCTTTCTTTTTTCTTTTTTTCTTAAGAGTTTCCTACCTTCTTCTGTAGACTCTTCTGGATTGCAGTCTACTTGAACAAAAGACTCTGTGTCTTTAATTTCGTATGTGGTTTCTGGTGACCATGCAACGAGGTAGTGATGAACACCCTGTCATGCCATAAGCACCCAGCCCACTCTCTTTGTGAAGACTACCTTTACTACCGACAAGTAGCCAGGAATAGCATCGGAGGGATATGCAGAAGGATGAATATAAACATTTGGCCTTAGGTAGGCTATTTCTACTCGTGTGTTTTTCATCGTGCCAAAAGAGAGAGAGAAAAAGAGAGAAATGGAAAAGAGAGAAATGGAAAAGTACAGCTTATGCAGAAACAAATAACAGGTCTGTTGTTGGATGATTTCCACACCAGGAGATCCTTAGGATATAAAAGGAAATAGTCGAACTACAATTGTTTAAAAATGACATCGATTTGAGACGGAGTAGAAATAAATTAAGATGTACACACCCAAAGATCTTCTGGCCTTTAAGCGGTGATATCTTCTTCCTTTTACGACACAATAGAAAGTTCCCTTTTATGGAAATGTATTTAAAATCAAAAGGTTTGTGGGTATACCATTTATTGTTTCCTTTTGTAGTATACCTCAATATCAAATTGTATTATCAATAGAATATATTGTTTATGAATAAAATTGTTTATTATAATAGTATAGATAATACTATATTATGACTATAGCTACTGCCCAAGTGCATTCCCTCATAGCAATAGAATACATACCCTAAAAACCCAATTCTTTGTTCTTGGAAGATAGATAACTATGCTCAGTAGTACACCCTAGAGACCCTAGATAGTACAGAAAACCACCTGAGGCTGACTTGAAAGGAGTCTTTACTTGCCTAATAGCAATACAATGAGTGTCTTGTGGATTACAATGAGCTCAAGCTCAGATAGACACTACTTACCTTTTTACCTCAAGAACAGTCTTTGATGGTGCCTACAACTTCTTTCTATTGTTTCACTTTGTTAATAATGGCACATTAACTTGCTCAGTTATGCTCATCTTGACAAGTACTTGGGTGTTAAGTTGTATGTGCAGTGTAGGAAATAACAAAAGGAGGGGAATATCAAAACAAATAATAATTATTCTTTCTCTATTCTGGTGGGGTATACACTAGCCTCCACTCATAAAATTCACAAGTCAAACAATTCACACTCTATTTGCCTTGAGCCTAAAGCCCAGTATTAGAAACAATACTTTGTAATCATTAAGCACCACTGTTAATACCAGTTACAATAACATAGTTACTAAAGTGATTATGAATATTGAGTCAATGAATGAATACACAGTTCTTAATATAAGTGAGTTTGGTTCTATTTTATGAACAATGACCACTAGAGTTAATTCAGTGTGTTCTATAATACATCTTTCTTAAGCAGTGGTATACTGCGAATACTATGGGCTTAAGGATAACAAATTATGTTAAGAGAAGAATAGCAGTGGCTGAGTTGTAATTTTGGGGTGATTCTTGTTCTATTTCTTGTTTTTACAGCCAATTCTATACTTCTTAATTACAAAGTCAGTAGCCAATGCTAGAATAGGCAGGTAGAGTTTGAAATAGCCCATCTAGACAGCAAAAAGGCATTTTAAAACACATTAGCCAATCATAAAAATATTGCGATTTTATTCTCAGGATATTTCTTTATATATCCTAAAAATCTTTGGGTGTGTATACGATGAACTTCCTCCCTCCAATCATAGCCAAGGACTGCATAATCCTATGTGTGACGCTTTTCCATGCCTGATCGGTTGATAACCCTCTTCTCTGCCTCCTAGAACAGACCAAAGGACTGTCACCACCCATTCAGTCACATTTTATCTTTTGATATATCATCTATGTATCAATATACATATATTATATAGTATATATAGTATATATATCTGCATGTGAAAAATGATATATAGAAAAAGAAAGAGAAAGAAAGAAAGAAAGAAAAAAAAGGGCATGGAATGAGTGTGTCTATGTACAAAAGAAGAAAGAAAGAGAAGCAACAGCTCAATTGAGGTGCTGATGTTCAATAATTTCATCAAATATGGCATGGCGGTACTGCTTAATATAATTCTATAGGACATGATTAGAACCCAGACACACTTTCTATTTTCTCTCTTTCTCACTCTCCCTCTCTCCTTCTAATCCACTGTGACTTACTGTGAACGTAGATGTGCGGGTGCCTACAAACCGCTCAGCCCAAGCACAAATAGACGCATCCACAAACATCACCAGAGAATCCGACAGACTCTTGTGAGGATCCAAGGGCGACCGTACCTGCTGCAATGCTACCTGCCACACTGCATCAAAATCAGCCATAAACACAGTGCATGGGAATGCCTCCAGAATAGGCCTCAGTGGGCGGTGGTGTCTTGGGTTCTGTGCATCTGTAGCCACATACAGCACCATGGTCTTTGTACGAACACACTCCCTGATCCGTCTTTTGAGTGGAAGAGACAACAGACGCTGGCGTAACAGGAGGGGTGCTTTTGGCAGGGGAGAAGAGGAAACAGGAAGCGGAGGAGCAAGTCCACTGTTACTGGCCCCTACCAAGTCATCCAGTGTTGTTTCATTGCCTGTCATGATGGCCCACAGCTGATGGACAAACTCAGGCACACGGTCCTCCAGTCCACGAAGGAACACACCGTCTCCTGCCCGAATATGAGCAGCCACAAAGTGGGGAGGAGTGAAGGTGCCTTTGATCTCTAGGTGATGCGCATGGGCCTGTTCTGGATCCAGTGGAAGGAGATGACCAGGATATCGGATTGGCTTGATGATCTGCTGGAGAATCACCGAGGAGGCCTCTGAGACTGCCTTGAGCTTGAAGATCAGGGCCTGCTCTATCCTCCGTCGGTCTTCTTGATGTTCAGAATAGGTCAGTGCAATGCGGTCATAGCCAAACAGACCGTAAAAGTGCAACATGCGCTCACGAATGCCTGCTAATTCATTCAGACTGATCTCATACTGATAGCGAGGATTTGCAGGCTGTTTTAGGGTATCTACTATATGCCATTGGTATCTCTTTGTATACGTTATTGCATATTCTATGGATGAGTTAGATCCGTCAAAAGAAAATGAATGAAGAGAGAGACCTACAGTGGTGTCTTGCATAGTGAAGATGTCTTTAGAAGACAGTCCCAGTTGCTGCTGCAATCCATGCAAGGACATGTCTTTTCTCTCTACTATTCTGATCCCGAGTCCTCCTTCCTTCTCTGGACGTGCTAGCTGGTGAAGATCCGTGGCCCAACCCCACGGCAGCATTTCATAGGAGGTGAAGTTGGTGCATCCAAAGAGAAGAAGGCCCTGGTCATCCAATGCCACTGGGTCATTTTCATTGTTCTCATTGGAAAAACACTTTTCCTGATAGTGGGCATCTGTCATGGCCTTTAGTACTGAATACAGGTTGGGTGCAGGAGACCATCCATTGGCAGACCCCAATATCATAGGAGGCACCAGCAGTGTGCGATTGAGTAGTTTGGCAAGTAGGCAGGCATTGAGAAGCGTGCTGCGTTGGTTGGAGAAGCGAGAATAAGGCAGGTAGGTGATATACTTTTCATGTGTCTCTTCTACAAAAGGTGGTGGTGGTGGAGGGGTATCTGGTGTCTTGGTAGGAGATGACCAGTGTAGGAAGTGGTTAGACAGTGCAAAGTGAGAATGGGGAGAGTGAATATGCAGTGTCAACAACAGAAGAATAGTCACACCCGTCACTGTCAGTGCTAGTTTTTTCCTTGTGTTTGTGAGAAACATGATTGGACATGCCATTCAACAAGAAGACAAGGAAAAAGGACAAGGAGTAGAAATAGAAAGTGTAGGAGTTGGAAATGACCAAGAAGAAGGGGTATCATCTTCAACCTTAGTATCAAAGGAATCCGGCCAATTAAAACGTAGAGTAGACCTCTGTTCTTTGATTCAATTCATTAGAGGCTTATTGTATGATTATTTTCCGCTGCTATTCTACTGCTAAAAAATTATGATATGAAATATACTATTTGGTGGTATAATGAATAGTATTTCTTGCGCATCCCTACACACCCAAAGATGTTTGTGATATATAAGGAAATATACTGAGAATAAAATCACATTATTATTATGATTGGCCAATATGTTTGAAAATGCTTGTTTGTTGTCTGAAAAGGATATTTCAAACTCTACTTGCCTATTCTAGCAATGACGGTTGACTTTGCAATTCAAAGGTACAGTTCAAAGTATTTTTTATTTTTAGGTGTTGGTTGCTATTCGCGCATTGGGCATGTTAGCCACCCTATGAGAACTTTTGAACAATTAAGATATACATATAAACACTTTCAAATACAAAAGTGGAAAGAATAAATGCAAGGAAAAAAGAAACAGAAGATATGAGTATATAAAACCTCGAAATGAGGGAAAAAATGAAGAGAAATATGAGAAATGGGAGAAAATGACAATGCAGACATAGACATTAGTTTGAGCCTAGTCCCACAAGCTTCTCAATAGACCAAAGATGGGTCTATTTACAAGTCTTGTTGGGTGTGTTGATTGTCTCCCTCGACTCCTTCCATGGCTGAGTCAGACCCAAATGCCTGGAGGGCTTCTTTTTCAAGGGTGGCGGGAGGGCTGGTGACTGTGGCCTTGGCCTTGAGGTCTGCCAAGAGCTTCTCAAAGGCAATGGTGGATAGACGGGGTGTGGCAATGCTTGAGCCAAAGTGGCGAGCAATGCTGTACCCTAAATGAATGGGGGCACGAAGACAGGTGTTGGACACTCGTTGCTCAAAGAGTTTTTGGGCCATTACAGCCTTGGTGCTATCTGACTCCTGCTGGAGCTTAGGGTCTGCAATCACCGTTGCAGCTACTGGATCAAAGCTTGCCTGTAGCTTGATCTTTGATTTCTCGAGTTTCTCCTCGAGTTCTTGCTTGAAGCTACCGTGTACAAGCAGTGCAATTGTGCCCCTTGCTGGGAAGTGGATGTCTATGATCCGTGACTGTTGGATCTTCAGTGATCCCAACATCTTGCGGATCTGGCCGTACTTGAGGTAGCGGCGACAGGGCAAGTATACAAAGTCGTATACTGAGGGCCCAGTAGGCTCTTGTAAGGCCTGAACTGTTTGTGCTCTAAGCACTGCTCTGGCCTTTGCTGTCTTCTTTGCTGGGGAGGCGTTCTTTTTAGCCATGTTGGCATAAGTGACAGTAGCCTTTTCTATGGCATCTGTGGGTTTCACTGTGGGGATGGGTGTGGGAGTAGGGGCGGGAGGTGATTTGGGTGGATTATCTGCACTCTTGGCATTGATCTGAGCCTGGAGAGATGTAATAAGGTCATCCTTGACCTTGACTTGTGCTTCCAATTCCTGGATGCGGAGTCCAATTGTTGCCATTTGTCTCTGAATATCTGACAGAAATGCCATCATCTGCTGGGTGAAGGTATCAGACTTTTCTACCTCAGTCATTTGATACTCGTAAGTCTTTGCACGAGTGCGTTTGGTAAGTAGTCTGGGTTTTCTGCTGTCTGAGTTAGGAATGGTGGTAGCAGTGGTGGCCTCAGACACAAAGGGTCTGACAGGTGCTGGTACAGGAGGTTGCTTGATGGTTGGTGGTTGGCCAGGATCCTTAGTTGGTGTATCCAATGTGTACTGTGTACTATGTGGGTGGATGGGGATTGTTGCCGATGGATGGATGTTGCTTATGTTGAGTTTTGCGATTTGTATTTTTACTCTTTTGGGTTAATATTGATTACACGAAAGAGCAATTCAAAGGTACAGTCATTTCAGAAAATAAAGTCGCTAATTTTGAGTTTAATATTATGCAAAAGATTCTTGTCCAACAATAATATCACTTGGCCCAGCAATAAAGACGTATTCATGAGGTTCGTTTATTTTTATTATATAAAAGGGGAGCGAATGTTTCTCGACCCTATTTGCTTGCTTTCTTTTCTTTTCTTTTTCTTTTTCCTGATTACAAGTTATTTTACAGACACTCGAAATAAGTATGCAACACTTTGTGGATCTTGGTGTTTCTCTTAGTACTGTTTATAACTTCATGACAACTGAGCGGAATCTGTCCATTCAGCAAGTACAGCTCTAGCCTGTAGAAAGAAATAGCAAAGAAAAGATTCAACAAAAATAGAATTGGGTCCAAAAGTGGCAGCAAACTGATCTGGATTTCACAACAAATTGTGTCTTTCATGATGAATCAGCCTTTCATGTTAACTTGAAACCAGGTATGGCTTGGTCAAAGAAGGAAACTCCTGCAATTGTTACAGTGACAGGACATTATCCGAGCTTGTTAAAGGCTACTCTTGACAAAATGTTTAAACAAATAAAGGCTATGATGCTCCTTTTTTTGTTTTTGTTTAGGCTGCTTTTTTTATTGTGCAAGTTGCTCTTTTTTACTGTCTTTTTCTCGAACCTTCTTTTTCTGCCAATATGGTGATCATCTCCAGGGAACAAGCAGTGTGTATGTTTTACTGCGAACCCTACAATGAATCGAATGTCGTTAAGTTTTCAAAGTTGATTGACGATATAAACAATGTCGAAATCTGTTACTCAGTCGACCCGACAGAGCCAATGCTAATCTCTCTCAAATCACTCTACGCTAATCCCTTCAAGTACCATCAATATCTTGCTTTTTTGAAAGATTTTGAAAGGAAGGAAGATAACGATATTCAAGCCATTAGATGAGAGAAAGATACACTAGAGAAATCTCTTGTCATAATTTTTATTCATAACTTGTAAATTTTGAACATAATAAAAAGTTTTTATTATGTTCAAAACCCCAATAAACAAGAGGTGTGCTAAGTAGTTAAGTTATATTTATCAAAGACTTTATTCTATAGATTTCAAGGCTACTTGTATACATCTTCTAAGGTATAACTGATATAGGACTCATTATTCAATAGTATTCTCTTCTAAAATGCACAGACAATCATCTTTCCTTTAACAGACTTCCAGGGACAGAGTATCTCCTCATTTGTAACAATGATAAGGACTTTGTGCTGTTTCAATATTTCTACTTTGATCGTTGACATGGTTTCTTCCTGCAGTCAAGCTTTTTTTCAACGTTTCTGGTTCATTCAATAATTCATTACGGTCATAAACATGAATGATGTTGTTGGATGGTATGTTGTCGATAATGATTTTTTTCAAGGCTTGGATGTTGTCTATTAAGATAATTGTTAAAGAACCTTTTCTTTTCATAAAGTTTCAAACCATCTGCTTACATCAAGAATCCGTAAAGTCATTGCAGTCTGTTGATAAGCCAGCATAGTCCAGCGCTACCAAACAAACTTTATTGGTGTTGGTCATGTACCCCAGCATATCTGTAAATAAACGGATTAAATATTTGTACAATAAGACACGAATTTGCTTACATTGGGTACTTCCTTCCGCTGATAGCTGTGGTGAGCAGCTCATATTCCTGGTTCATATCCCTTTGAGACAACGGATCACTTGCTTGAGAACTATAAGAGACAAAAACACGGTCGACCATCGATCGTTCCTTTAAACGACGATACATTAGTCTCAATAACTTGATCCGTGTTTCATGGTCTTCAGATCCAACTGATTTTCTTGCGTATCCGATGATACTGAATCCTTGCTTCTTCAATTCTCGAATCTGTGTTTGATATTGAACTGGAAATCAAAGAATGCTTTTGACTGTTTCAGCTAAAAGTTTTGTTTCATACGAAAACGTCAATTTTTGCATTTGTTTCTTTAAAAAACATTCATTTTGACTTACCAATATATTCTTCTTTAAGAATGTATAGTGGTCGAACAGAGATCATTGACGAACCAGCAATACACTTTCTTTTCGGTCTGGGCGTCAAAAAGCTCACCTTTTTTGATGAACACCAGTGTTGTATCCAGAGTCAATACAGAAACATGTCTAACATAAGTAGCACCCGTCAATTGCATTAACACTGATAAGTAGTTAGAGTCATGTGTGTATACTCAACTACAGGAAGCAAAGAACTGATTAGTATATAAAGAGTTGTATATTCCACTAAATAAAAAGCAATCTATTTTCTTGGATAAAGTCCTGTCATCTATCAGTCTCTACTTTATTCTTCAGTTCAGATAAAACAACCAGTTTCCGAACGACGTGACATTCTTATCGTTGAATATTTCTATGTACTTCCCCAACATTGACAACATGTCGCCATTCTTAACAGTCTTCTGTTCATAGACTTCATCATTATCCGGATCATATGGTTAAAAAAACAGCATTCAAGAACTGCACAATCTGTTGATGATTCGCTGTAAAGAATGACAAAGCTGTAAACACTTTATGCAAGAATGTTTTTTTAAAAAATAAATAAAACTTACTGAGGAAATCCTTGTTTTGATTATCCATCCCATCCTCTGTTGCAACAGGCAAATGCATATCTTTGCTAATGTACGTTTTGAACATGAATGAATTTTGGTTTATTTGTGTTTGTCAAAGTAGCATTGGCTCTGTCGGGTCGACTGAGTAACAGATTTCGACATTGTTTATATCGTCAATCAACTTTGAAAACTTAATGACATTCGATTCATTGTAGGGTTCGCAGTAAAACATACACACTGCTTGTTCCCTGGAGATGATCACCATATTGGCAGAAAAAGAAGGCTCGAGAAAAAAATAACAGATCATAGCCTTACTTTGTCACTTACCAAAACATTTAACAGAATAAAAAACAAAGCCTTTAAAATCACTTATGTATAAGCTATCACATGCCTAACTAATTCTTGTCATCGGTGTTTCTTTTTCCAGAAACTTATTCTGCTTCACTTTACTCTTTACAATGTTAAGAATCCTTGAGCAAATTTTGCACTAATAACTTCCGGAAAGAGTGTAGTAGAAGAAGAGTGAGTAGCAAGGCGTATATCTAAAGAATGATACTTTATCAAGAGGGGGATTTCCATAGCTTTTTATTAGTAGATAGTAGTAACTATAAAATTATAAAAGAAGTACAGAGGAGTAGATAAAGATCAGACTTTGATTACTCTTTGAACTGTCCAGGATTTCCCTTTAGTTGAAAGCCAAAGACGATAATAATACAACTTGATATTGAGGTATTCCACAAAAGGAAATAATAGATTGAATCCATAAACCTTTTGATTTTTAAACATATTTCCATAAAAAGGAATTGTCTTTCACAACATAACAGAAAGGTGATGTTACCGCTTTAAAGTCAGAGAAATCTTTGAGTGTGTGTGCAGTATCCTTTCTATTTTTGGTGAAACTGCGACCCAAATGATAAACATCCATTTTTGGAAAGTAGTCTTACGACAGAGAGAAGGAAAAGAAGAAGCCGAGAAGTTGGATTGGACGGACAGATAGACAGACAGGCCACGATATTCTTACAAAGTCCGATGTGGGCTATCCTTTTCCTTTTATGGATATTTGGATAGGTGGCAAGAATAGACACCTCTCTACACACATCATCAAGAGGGATATAGATATACAAACAGAGAAATACTTTTCTCTACAATCACACATAAACAAACGAATAGATAGTTGAAGAAATAAACACGCAAGGAAATAAACACATTGTATTGGCTGTTTTGTTTTTGTTTTTGTTGTTAAAGTACATTTACATTACCCAGATCAGTACAGGCCTGTTGAATACGCTTGTACATGGACTTTTCGCTCTCACGCACAAACACACGGGGATCATAGTACTTTTTGTTGGGCTTCTTCTCTCCCTCAGGGTTGCCCACCTGTGTCTGGAGATAGTCTCTCTTCTTCTCATAGTAGTCACGGAGACCTGTCCAGTAGGCCCACTGGGTGTCAGTGTCTACGTTCATTTTGATCACTCCATTCTTAACAGCAATAGCAATCTCCTGTTCTGAGGAGCCTGATCCACCGTGGAAGACAAAGAACACAGGCTTCTTGTGCTCTGATGCCAGTTGGGCAGCGACATGGGCCTGGTGCTTACCCAGCAACTCTGGGTGCAGCTTGACATTACCAGGGGCATACACACCGTGGACATTGCCAAAGCCAGCAGCAATAGAGAAGAGCTTGGTGATCTTGGAGAAGGACTGGTAGATGTCCCAGATGTCCTCTGGCTGGGTGTAAAGAGCAGCATTGTCGACACCCTCGTTGTTGACGCCATCTTCCTCACCGCCCGTGATGCCAATCTCCATCTCCAAAAGACAGTCAATGGCAGCCATGCGCTTCAGGTACTTGAGACAGATCTCGATGTTCTCTTCCTTGGACTCCTCGGACAGATCCAACATGTGGGAGGAGAAGAGAGGCTCGCCATTGCTCTTGTAGTACTCCTCATCAGCAGCCAACATGCCATCGAACCAAGGAATGAGCTTCTTGGCACAGTGATCAGAGTGGACAATGACAGGAATACCATAGGCCTTGGCTACTGTGCGCACGTACTGGGCACCAGCAACAGCACCAATGATGGAGGCATTCTGGTTCTTGTTGTCCAGACCCTTACCAGCAAAGTAGGCAGCACCGCCATTGGAGAACTGGATGATGATGGGGGATTTGATGTCACGAGCAGCCTCAAGAGCAGCATTCACAGTGCTATTTCATTAGGATGAGTTTGTGTGGATGAGAATGCAATGTACCTTGTGGAAGTGCAGTTGATGGCAGGAATAGCGAATTCATGTTCGCGTGCTATTCACAGATGAGATATATAGATAGATAGATAGATGTGTGTGTGTGTGTGGATAGGGAGGGACTTACCATAATCAAATAGCTTGTACAGATGATCACCTGTCACTACACCAGCAGGAACAATGTCAAGAATACCCATGATAAGCACACTACTCTATTGTTTAATATAGGAAGAAGAAAAGAATAAAAAGGAAAAAGAAGAAAATAGAAAATAGAAAAGAAACGCCAGTACTACAGAAGATCCCTCCTACTATTTATAAGAGATCCACTTCCATGGGCCAAGTGGAGACTAGAAATGCAGTCCCAAGTAAGTAAATAAGTCCATGTGAGTGGACGCGTGGTACGCCAGTCTAAGGATTGCTATTCCTCCCCCCTTGCTCCGTGCTATTCTATAGTGTGGTTGCTAGGGTGTGTTTTGTCTATGCTATCGTGGGAAAAGAGTGGTTTCCATGACGACACGGATAATGAAATCTACCCGAGGTTCTCCGTGGTGATGACATATGGAAGGGGAGTTACTGTGGGTAGTTATCATAAGCAGTTATCATAAGCAGTTATCATTATACACTTTTGATTCTAAAAACAGGGCCCCCAGTAGACTCCCTTTTTTCTTCCTTCTTTTTCTCTCTCTACTAATTCTACTTCTTCTACTTCTACTTCTACTTCTACTTCTGTGGGGTGTGTTGGTGCTACCTAACAATCACCCCATGGGGAAATCTCTCTCTTTTCTTTTTTCGGACTTACAATTCTTCACCACTATTACTACTACCACCACCACCACCACTACTACTACTACTATTTTTTTCTCTCTCTTGTCACAGTGAAAAATCACTCACGTGGCATTAACAGCCCCAATTTCCTTTTTCTCTCTCTCTCTTTTTTTTTCTTTTTTTTTTCTTTTTTCTTTTATGCATTTATTCTTCTGCTATTCTTTCTAGTCCTAAAGTGGGCCACTACAAAGACTTCTCTGCACTGATATACAACACTAACACAATAAGAAACAAACATCACACATAGGCCACTTACCATTGTTACCACGGATAAATGTATCACCATACTTGTTCTTTAATACACCATCGACATATTCCTCAGTGTTCTCAAGGGCAATATTCATATAACCATCCAAACAAGCAAGCACACCTGACTCTTCAGACAGTGGCACTACGGATAAACACTCTTACCTTTGTAGTCAATACCAGAGTTAAGCTTCACAATGACCTGTCTTCCAAGCACAGAATTAAGAAAGTCAGTGGGGGAACGCGTGCCTTGCTGTGCTTCCATCGTGTGTAGATAAGTGTGTCTGGGTGGAGAGAGAGAAACAAGCGATCATCAAGAATAATAGAAGCGACGTCATCCTAGAATAGAATTGAGAAAGAAAAAACAGAGAAAGTGGTCTCTTATCGGAGACTCAATCTACACACCAGGAGACTGGCACTGGCTATAGTGTCTCCACCCTTGCTGGTCATGAAGACTCCACCCATGACAAGGAGGGTTGGTCCTACAGATAGGAAGAGTGCCCACTGATAATGGCAATGCATACTGTATGACTATTTTTTTGTTTTTTTATTTTTTATTTTATTTTTCTGAATGGGTCATGACGAGGGTGCATAAATACAAAAAATAAGAATAAGAATAAGAATAAGAATAATAAGAAAAGTAGGCATCAATGCACTGGGGGATATTTACAATAGGAGGGAATATAAAGCAGCGTAGATTCATCTACTCTCTGCTATCGTGACTGCTTCTTTTCTCTTTCCTCAGTCTCTTCAAATGCAACCAGTGACATATCAGAGCCAGACTCAACAGGCAAACCGTCCTCATTTTCATTGGTTGTCTTTCTCATACGGCGCATTTCCTCCTGCTGCTGCACCCACTGCTTATAGTCATACTTCTCTTCTGCTGGTAGAGTAAGCTTGAAAGCACTGCTCGAAAGACGGGCCAGCATGGGCTTGACTTCTTTTATTGCTGCTCTTGTTTCTGTGGTTAAGTCGCATGTATGTTCCTCAGAATACATCCGGTTCAGCTTCTCACCTAACCACATTCCTTCTTAGTAGAGTGTTTATGCTCCTCCCACTTACTCTGGTTGATATATACCCTAGCACGGATCTCATCACAACTGCTCATTAGATTGGGATTGGGGTGGTCCATAATATGAGAGACATATTCAATGTTGCCCTGGGAATCAGCACTCTTGGGACAGAGCACTTTAATACGGTTGAATCTGTACTGCATATACCGCAACTCTTCTGCTTCTTTGCGTGAGATGGGGAGGGGGATTTTACTACTCTTTGCAGGAGAAGGCAAAGTGGATCCCGACACTGGCTATTGTTTCCACCCATCAGCTGTGTTTATTTTTCCTATTCTTTCTCTTTCTTCCCGTGAGAGAATGGGGCTTACCGTATCTCTGTAGACTACAAATGTGTCTTTTTTTGGTTTCTTACAGGGCCTTGATTTGAGAATGGCACCCTGCATGGGTTCTGATGCTATTTTGTTTTCTGTTGTTTTGGGTGGTGTGAGGTTGAGTGTAGTCTGTGGTGGAGGAAGAGTGGGTTCTGGTGTTCTGTCTGTATCATTGAACACAGGCATAGATGTATGGGGTGTGAGTGTGCGTTTCCTTGAGCCGAGTCCAAGCGGTGTACGGGGTGGGTTGAGTCTGCCCAATCCACCTGCACCCAATCCACTCAATCTATTGGATCCACTCACACCCACACCTCTGCCCGTGGGTTTGGACGCATCATAAATAACACCGAGAATGCTCCTTCCATGCTTTGCCAAATCCCGCATACGTTCTTGGTGCAGCTCTGTTGAGGAAGGAGATGGCTGTGACTGCTCTATCTCTGCCTCCAATGCCGCCCGTGCCTTTTCCAGCATTTTCATTGGCACTGCACTATTGTTGATTCCTGATTCTAATACCTTGCCTGCCTCTGTGTACTTTTTCCGTTTTGCATAATACTTGCAATACTCTACATAGAATAACGCTGATGTCTGTCCAATTTTTTTATGAATAAGATAAAGGTATATTTTCTGTGGGTCTTCCTGTAAACTAGCCAACCGCAACCAACAACGAAGGAATCGTAGATCGTGTTTGTACTTTTCTTCATCCTCAAATCGATGGACAGCCATTTTAAGGGTATCATTGAGTGGGCTTTGGTGTTGGTTGCCCTGGAGGTAGACTTGGTCTATCCATGCAATGTGTTTTAGATAAACATCAAGGGGGTCTTCCATAGTATCCATGGTTTCTAGTGCCTGACGAAACCGTGCTTCTCCATCGTCCTTTCGGTGGAGGGTGTCTTGGTGGCTCTCTGTGGCTAGTCTCCTCAGGGTGTCGGGTTTTCTTCCCTGGGGTAATGCTGTAATGTTCTCGTTGGAAATGTAAATATCTTCAAAGTGGGGTATAGTACTGAGCAGTTGTTGGCGCAGTGCCTCATCGGGTTCCTCCAACTGACTTGGGTCCATGTTTGATAGGAGTATATCTTTTCTTTGTCACTCTTTTGTTGTTGCTTGTTTCTGAAAGAGAGAATGGCAAGAGGAAAAAACAACAACAACCTTCAGTCAATAGGTTCAATAGGTTCAATAGGTTCAATAGGTTCAATAGGTTCAATAGGTTCAATAGGTTCAATAGGTTCAATAGGTTCAATGAGTTCAATAGGTTCAATGAGTTCAATGAGTTCAATGAGCCCTATCAAATTGTATATGTAAAGAATGGGAGGAATATGAAATGAAATGAAAAAAAAATTAGTTGGGGATCATAGGATATCCCTTTCTATCTTATAAGAGTCACGCGTGACGTAGATTGAAGTCGGGTGTCGGGCGCTCCTACAGTATCTCCTTTTTTGTCATAAAGCGAGTCTTTTACCCTTTTTGTTTCTTCTTTGCCATGAACACTCTACCCAATCACTCTGTACCCCTGGAAGACCAAGCAAGACTCTTGGATGAAGTGCTGAATGTTGTCAAAATACAGGCACACCAAATGAAAAAGTGTCTTGTGAGTCCTAACAGTCCTTGAGGGAGAAGAGGAGAAGGAAAGGCCAATGACTGACTGAAGAACTGACTTGTGTTTCTACAGGAGGACAATAGGCTCATGGACGGACTCAAGCACTGTTCTAATATGTTGGCCGAGTTAAGAACATCTTCTCTTACACCAAAAACATACTATGAACTTTGTAAGCATACTAAGCATGGAGTGGAATGGACAAAGAAGAGAGTGGACTGATAACAAGATACCTAGATATGGCAATATTTGACGCATTAAGACACTTGACGGTGTACCTTATAGAAGCCCACTCGGCAGACCGCCACCACTTGGCTGACCTGTATGAACTAGTACAGTATGCGGGCAATATTGTCCCTCGTCTCTACCTTATGATTACTGTGGGCGCTGCTTATATGAGTGTGCCCAAAGCTCCTGTGCGTGAGATCATGCGAGATATGATGGAGATGACTAAAGGAGTACAACATCCTATACGCGGTCTCTTCCTTCGACACTACCTGAGTGGAATGACCCGAGACCATCTGCCACTGGGAGAAAGCACTGGGTAAAAAGATGGAATGTTGTTGTTGGCTTGAATTCATTGGTTATACTAGACCTCAAGGCAATGTCCATGATTCTATTGCTTTTGTCCTTACCAATTTCACTGAGATGAACAAGTTATGGGTGCGTCTTCAGCACCAAGGACACTCGAGAGAAAGAGAGAGAAGAGAAGCAGAACGCAAGGAGTTGAAGATTCTTGTAGGCACCAATCTCGTGAGATTGAGTCATCTGGAAGGCGTGGATCTTGCTGTGTATCAAACAGTAGGTCTTTTTGTAGGCTAATAGTAGTATAAAGCAGTACAGGACATATTGCCAGGAATATTGGATCAAGTCGTGAGCTGCCGTGATGTCATTGCTCAGGAATACCTTATGGAAGTGATTACTCAGGTAAAGAAGGGGGTCATGAATGCTCTTTTTATACAGTGTATAGGTGTTTCCTGATGATTTCCATTTGAGAACTCTGCAACCCTTTTTGTCTGCAACTGCTCAATTGCATCCCAAAGTGAATGTGAAGCAGATTATCATTTCATTGATTGATCGATTGGCTGCCTATGCTAATCGTGAATCAGAGGAAGAAAGCGAGGGGCCAGTGGAGGAAGCCGTGGAGGAACCATCGGAAAAACCTGTGGAGGAAGAAAAGGAAGAACCTGTGAAGGAACCATCAGAAGAACCTGCGGAAGAAGAAAAGGAAGAGACTGAAGTAGTAGAAGAACAGAATGATGAATCCAAGGAGGATGTTCTCAATGACTTCAATCAAGAAACAGAAATAACACAAGACACTGAAGAACAAGGCAAAGAAGTTCAGCAGGAAAATGTGAAGAAAGTACGCGGTATTCCTCAAGACATTGAGCTATTTGTAGTGTTCTGGGGACAGATTGTGGAATTAGTACAGGTAAATATACCAAAAGAAAAAAAAAGAAAAAAAAAGAGAATGAGGACTCTTTTAATAATAATGATAATAATAATAACAATAATAATAATAATAATAACATTAACATTAACATTTGTTGTGAATTTCTTTCTCTGTTGAACTCTGCTGGAACGAACATAGGCTCGACCTGATCTTTCTATCCAAGACTTAACAGGTCTACTTGTGTCATTAATTAACCTGTCTCTCTCCTGCTATCCTGAGAAGCTGGATTATGTTGAACAGATTCTTGCCTACTGTAAAGAGATTTTAGTGAAATTGTCTGACTCTCCTCATCTTCTTGACAAGACAACAGAAGCCAATTTACTTGCTCTCTTACTTTCTCCTGTAACTCACTATGGCTCTATCCTCACCCTCCTTTCCTTCAAACACTATCAACCCCTTCTGGCCATCCAGCCCTTTACTACCCGCCGCACAGTAGCCCATGCTCTTCTTGCTAGCTTACTACGAAAGAAGACAGAAATTAGCACACCAGAGAATATCCAGGACGTGCTTGAACTGTGCAATGTTCTTGTGCAGGATCAGAAGGATGTGCCTACCAGTCCTAACTCTCCTCTCTACAACGATCGTAATAATTTTTCAGATAGCACAGAACATGAGGAGTTTGTAGAAAAACAGAGGTGGATGGCCAAGCTGGTGCATCTCTTTCAGTCTGACAGTGAAGACACTCAGTTACTAGTAAGTCCTATTTACTAGATGTGTATTCACAGAGATAGCTTCTCTCTTCAGCAAGAAAACAATTTAGTAAGGGAGGACAGCGTATTCGTTATACCTACCCATCTCTTGTCACTGCATCCATCACTCTAGCAAGACGCTACAAGTCACTGGAGCATGTAAGTCGCCGTAGAAAGATCTATTAACACAACTAGAACGAAGCATGGGAATCAAAAACAGCTACATTGTTTAGGTTTATTCATCAAGTCATTTCTACGCTTCATCAATATGAGTGCGCTACTCTATGTCTACACCTTTTTCTCTTGGCAGGCCAGAGTGCAGATGAGATTGGATTTGAAGAAATTGCCTATGAGTTCTTTGTAGAAGCATTCACTATTTACGAGGAATCTATCTCTGACTCCAAAGCACAGCTGGAGGCCATTACGTCTATTATAGGCACTCTCCAACAAACAAGTGTATTTTCAGTAGACAATTACGATACATTGATTACAAAGGCAACTCTCCATAGCTCTAAGCTGCTCAAAAGACCTGACCAATGCAGAGCTGTCTATTTGAGCTCCCATCTTTGGTGGGCAGCAGAGAGAGAGAAAGGATCGCAAGAGAAAGAAATACTTCAGAATGGCAAAAAAGCTCTTGAATGTTTACAAAAGGCCCTAAAGATTGCTGATAGTTGTATGGATACTATCACTACTGTCGAACTCTTTGTTGAGATATTGAACCGTTATATTTACTACTTTGAAATGGGCAATGAGGCAGTAAGTGATAAGAAGAAGAAGCATATATTGAAAAGGGCAATGTGTTAGGTTACTGCCAAATATCTCAATGGTCTTATTGATCTGATCAACACCAATCTAAGCAACATGAAGGATCCTGACCAGCACCCTCCTGCTTCCAGATCCTCTTCTATTACAGAACGAACAGGTCCCGCTGCTAGTTTTGTGAGCAACCATTTCCACACTACATTTGCTTATCTTCAGACACGTAAGGACATGGCAGTCAGTGGTATTCATCAAGGACCCAGGTATGAGGATTTGGAATTGAATGATGAGCAATAATTATAATAAATGAACAATAATATGTTTTGTATCAACATTAATAATAGTAATAATCATTGAGATGTTCAGTGTGTGTATGTTTTCTTAGCTTAGTATAACTTACTAGACATTGTAATGTCATTTTGCATGGCAAGACCCAAGGCAACAGCATTCTGTACACTGCTTAGTAGATCTCTTCTCAGTGTGTCTTGTTTATGCTATATAAAATCCAAGCGATCTTGTTCAATGTTAGCATATACTCTATACTGATGAAAGGGCTTTCCAAATAAATGCAAATGATTTATTTTTCTGTACATCCATCTGAAGCAGTAGTGTTTTAGTGTGCCTATCATGATATTTTGGTCATTGACTGAATACATTCATATCCCAACCTAACTGCTCTGTAGGAAAAAGGAGGTATGTAGCTCATAGGATTGTATGACTGATTTGTCTCAGCTTCTTGCATATCGGTGTCAATTTCTTCAATATCAACCTATATTTTCTTGTTCTGTTGGTTTACAGAATTAAGGGAACATCTGTAATAAGCTCTTTGAGAATGTTCAAGCCCTAAGCAGCTTGAGCAGCCTATGTTTTGATTTGTCATTCAAACAACTATATAAAAAAAAAGGGAAAAAGAAAGAGTACTAATATAGTTTTATATCTCTTCCCTGTTTGTTTACTCACTCAAGAAATACTTGTATGCCCAGCAAAAGAATATTAGCTATTTATTTGTATGTTCGAAATAATAACTTTTTTGTTTGTTTGTTTGTTTGTTTAATATTGACATTTAAGCAGCAGAGCTAAGAGTGTTCAAGTACTGCTCACGGAACTTGTTATCATCAGCTTCAGGGCCTAGGATAGAATGAGTATAATGATTGTAGTCTATTCACTTACGGTTGATGGGAGTCCACTTGGGGTCTTCCTTGAACAGACGCATGGCCTTGATGTAGTCAGACTCATCGGTAGTGAAGCGGTGGTAGATACCAGAGGGCTATAATAATAATAAGAAAAGCTTAGAATATGCACTAAAAAAGAAGAAAAATAATCTTACCAAGACAAGCAAATCTCCCTTGTCGAGTTGGATACGGATCCATGTGTCGTTCTTATCACGTACATCAAAGTAACCAGAACCGTCCAAGATAAAACGAATCTCTTCATCCTCATGCAAATGTTCTTTGAAAAAAGACTTGACCTTTTCTTCGTAGATAGCACCCATAGCAGCAGCAGAGACGGTAATCTAATATCCCTGTTAGTAAAGAACAGACAGTGACTGCTTACTTCATCTCTGTTCTTGTAGCTGCGTTCAGCAGCAATGGCATCGATTTGCTCAGTGATATTGTCTCCTTCAAGTCTCCAGTAGTGGAGGCCGAGCTCCTTCAAGTCCTCGACTGTCTTGAAGATACCACTCTCATGAGGCATTCTCTGGTCTTCTTCGGTCTCTGTGTAAATGTAAGCCTTCATTGTAAAGAGTAGGGATGTGTGTGGGTTTTAAATAACAATAATAGAACAATTAGAAAAGAAAAACAGAAAGAAAGCTCTACTTATACTTTGGATAGAACATGAATTTTAGAAACACTTTACAACAGTCAGATCCAAATAGAGACTCCGATAGTAGCAGAAATACGCCTCAGAGAACAACAAGGTCGGGATACATATGGTATCCTCCATAGCTAGGGATGGTTTGGTTGATGTATGCTGAGATAAAAGTGGAGTATACACATACATACACATACACACACATTGGTATAAATGAAAACAATATATTTATAATAGTGTACATTCTATTTCACTAGCCTATGAGTCTATGAACAAAATTTGAGATTTCAAGAATGAATTTAGTGATTCAAACTATAGTCTTATACAGTGAAATTCAATCTTGGTAAGGACTGTCCAA
The DNA here is from genome assembly GCA_025094145.1 of Spinellus fusiger. Lineage (NCBI taxonomy): Eukaryota > Fungi > Mucoromycota > Mucoromycetes > Mucorales > Phycomycetaceae > Spinellus > Spinellus fusiger. Next base: position 721,952 of record JALLLS010000003.1, on the reverse strand, counting down.
ACACCCTGTATTTTGTTTTGTTTTTTTATTCCTATTTTGGATACTGCATGCCAGTTTGTGTAGCTGAGTTTGTGCTCTTTCAATGGGAAGTTTAATAAGTAAAAGATCACGCAAATCCAGCCCAAGGACTCGCTGTGCTTTCTGGGAAACATGCTAAAGTTAGTTAAAAAAAATTAGCTTTAGCTTCTAACCAGAATACATCATAAAAGAGTAAGACTGTTTAAATAGTCTATTTATTCTAAGCCATGGCTCTCTCTATTTCTTATTAGATACTAGAAATCTCTTCTTTCTTGTAGGAAAGTAGAGAGAAATATGAAATATGAAATATGAAAGAGAAAAAAAAACATTGCATCGACCCTATTCACAGTTTTATTAAACATAAAGTATTGTAGATGACATCAGTAAACTCAGATGGTTGCCATTCAAACTTGGATCAACAGCTGTTTCTGGAATCCTTGGTGCATAAGAAAACAATCTTCTGTGCAAGAATGACTACTCTGAACACTATAGACAAGAAAAATGGTGCTTATTATATGTACTACACTCTATTCAAGATAATTGAAGTGATTATCAAAGAAATAGGCATTAGAATGACAGAGTGACTTCATAATAAGGGATAAAGGAGTATAACATGTCTTTCTTTGTCATTGATAAAGCTACCCTCACAAAAGAATACACACAAGAGAGCGAGAAACCTTATGGAGTAGCTTCCTATGTGAATTGAATTAGGCTCTGGTTTCTACACAAACAATGGTAAACAGAGTGACTCAAGAAGAAATCGCTGAACTCTAGAGCCAAACTATACATATCTTACTTTTTTATTTATTTTTAAAAATGTGACAGAAGCACAAATATTTGCCAGCCCATACAATCTATTAAGTAGTTTAATAGTGGTGGGGTTATAATGTCGGGAGCTCATTTTTATGAGAAAAGTGGAAATACAATGCCAAGTGTTATACTTGTAAAATGACTAAGAAATAGAAAGAAAAATAATCTACTAATACAATGAGACATTGGTCCTCATCAAATATCAATAATAATAAAATAAATGAGCTGAAAAGAGAAAGTATATTACAAATAGACTTTCAATACTGTCCTGAGGCTGAAAGATACTGTGGGATGGGGTTGAGAAGAAACATCTGATGAAGGCACGCAACATTACTAACTTTTTGTATCTGGGATTAAACGTCGTTGTAGAAGTTTGATGGACACACAAGAAATTTAGGGCTTTGCATCTAATAAACTTACATTTGCTATTTTGAATGACTTCTTTGTGTTCGCATTTTGGTTTGAAATCTAAGGATATGGGTTGATAGTTTTCTTTATAACATTTGTATATAAATTGAATTTGTATTTATTGAGGGAGAAACTTTGTAACAATACTGCTATCGACGAATCATTTTTTGTTTTAATATATAGTTTTTTTTTACCTGCTTTTATGTAATTTCTATATTATATCAGAATGTTTATTGGGCAAGAGAGTAAGGACAAGGCACAAGATCTTCCCTGTAAAAGGACATGTAGTCGATAATAGTATCAGGAGCTTGAAAAAAAACTGGTATGCAACTGATTTTTGACACATAATTACAAAATAATTAATGGTGGTCTATAAAATTAGACAGATGCTGAACAGCATCTTATACTAAAAACTAATTAAAGAATTAATATTTACATCATTTTAACATGGTTTCCGAATTTTTTTCCTTTTTTCAAGTAAAATGTATTAACTTTCCATAACTTTATTCAGACTGCTTTAGTAGAAAGGGGTAAATATATTTTATCACATTCAAAGACGCCTTGTCTCTTGATAAGGTAGTTAATAATTCTACGGTTGGAAACTATTTGGTTGGCTAGAGTGGGACAGCATTTTCTCCGCCAGGATGAGAGTTTTTAAGCTCACTTATCTATTTTAGTTGTGAGCATTCTTTTAACATTTTGAAATGTAAAGGATTTATCTTATCTTATGCTCATAAAGTCAATGAACACTATTTGAAAAATACCAAAAATAATATGGAAAAGGATTTTATAGAAACAGGCCATGATGAAAGTGAAGGGGTCTTAACCAAATACTTCATAGTGATGATATATTTACGATAACAGAAATAATTTGAAAGAATATTAGGACTGTGTAAGCTGAAATAAAAAAAAGAAATAAACCAATATTGGTAGTTTTCTTATTTTAACCGGGTTTTCTCTATATAGAAAATATGATCCGTGTCTACATATTTTCCGGAAATGATTGGCACAGTCTTCGAAATCACTGGCATATTTTTATTTTATTTTTTGACACACTTTCAATTTAAGATTGGCATAGTTTCTGGTTTCTATTTTTCTATCGCTCGTCGGATAATCACAAAAGCAGCTTTAAAAGAGAGAAAGACTTTTGAATAATAAAACACTTACAACTAGACTATCATGCATTTAATAATGTGAGTATCAGTGACTTTTAAGGTTTTTGTTTCTATTTTACTTCGAAATTTGATAAATGTCTTATAGAAATTTTCTTTAAAATTGGCACAGATTTTACTAAAAAAGTATGCCAAGTATTTGAGTAAAATTTGTGTGGGCCCGCTAGTCTCAGGACTAAAAAAAAACTTGTTGCACGGTGAATAAGAAATATTTTTTTCTCTATTTCAATCACTCAGCATTGGGTGACTAATCTTGCCATCTACTATGATCATGAAAAACACATAAACGTTTTCTCTCAAGGTTAAGAAGAAAGTCAAAGTAATCTTAAATATGAAACAATTATATGATTGTCTTTCACTAGAACTAAAAATGAAAAACAACGCGGCTCAACGTTACAAGTTAAATCTATCTATCACTTTTTGGCAAAACTTAGTGCAAATACTTGTGTAATGTCTTTACATTGTGTCAAGAGATTATTGGCGGAAAATCACTGTGAATTATGGTATTTTTCAATATTCTTTAGTGATAATAAAATAGAATTGACCTGATTATGACATGATATAACCGCATCCTAGAACTATGACTTACATGGAATAGATCAACATATCTGAGGGTGGTTTTATATCAATTTATTCTATACATCAAAAGAATTTCTCTAAAGTACAAGTATTGTCCAAGAACATTCTTAATAAATTAGTGTTATATTATAGAAAATAATAAAGGACCAAAAAGACAAAAGGTATAACGATCTTTCTATTTAATTCTAGAGGCTATGTATTTGTTCTCATTATAATGTAGAGTACACCAACTATGTATCTAGCTACCAGGCACAAAGTTATACTATTAACTATATATATTATTTTGGTTATATTTTTATACGCACTAGAATGCTAATCTATTATGGTAAAGATTTTCTATTCTAGATGTTTTTAGTTACTACACATGTTCTAATCTATTAACATTTATGCTTACAAAAGTATATTTATTATAATTTTATATGGAATATTGGTACTATTGCATTCAAACTCTACCTATATGTACTAATACCCATATATACTGTATTAAAGTAACCCAACAAAAGCAGCTATGATTTTTTAAATGCAGATTTCCTTTTTTGGATCCATACTTTATCTTAGTAGTGTCATAGCTTCACGAATTCATTAGATAAAGACGTGAAACTTTCAATAGATACATAGAGTAATGTTTAAAAATAAACAACACTGGTTTTATTGTAAGCTTAGCTAATAAATACTGTGGCAGGAGGTCGTCTGGTCAGATGAGCCTAGGGTCAAGCTCATGAGCTTTGACAGGAGCATTAAATTCAATAGGAAGTATGGTACAGCCTTTAAGCCCAAGAATCTCTTGGAAACAAGGAAGTTTGTAGGTGGTAGAGTGATGGTATGAGACTGTTTCAGTGGGGAAGATGTTGGTAGATGGGTTGTAGTGGAGGGTAGGATAGACTTTGACAAGTACATCAGTGTCTTGGGAGATGTCTACTGCCATGAACTCAAGTGATTCTCTCTCATATACACTCTGGAATCAATTACTACCTACAGGAGGACAATGCTAGACCCCATATGAGTAAAACAACTCGAGAATGAAAGGTCACAAATGGTATAGCAATGACTCTTTAATGGCCCTCATGAATCCCTTATCTCAATCTAACTGAGCATCTGTGGGGGCCCATCTAAAGAAAATTATTAGAAAGAATAAAAGGGTATATTCCACCAAAGAAAAGTTAGAGGCTGCCTTGATGTTGGAATGGGATAAAATATTGAAAGAAGTATCAGATACCTTCATTGCCAGCATGAGGCGGAGATGAAAGGCAGTGATAGAGGCCAAAGGTGGCCACGGTGTTTATTAGTTAACCTTAAAATAAAACCAGTGTTGTTTATTTTTAAACATTACTCTATGTATCTATTGAAAGTTTCACGTCTTTATCTAATGAATTCGTGAAGCTATGACACTACTAAGATAAAGTATGGATCCAAAAAAGGAAATCTGCATTTAAAATAGTCGATTACATTCTTTTGGTCACTACAATTGAGAAATAATAATAGTTTTTCAACAAAAAAGAAACAAACTTCTAGGGAAAAAAGTGGGGATAAACACAGCATTATGAGCTCATAAGATGAGATTTTTAAATGAGAAGGAGAGTTGACAAGAAAATACAATAGCACTAAAAAGATGAACGTCTCTCTTTTTTCTTTTTGGCAATTAGAAGTCAAAATAGCAATGTTTTTAGTGATGTGAAAAGATCGTGTGGACATTGTCATGTCAATTCACCCGATATTTTTTGATCTTGGAAAAAAATTTCGTGTTGATTGGAGAATTAAAGACTGGGAGGATCAAAGAAAAGGAAAAGTTAGAAAAGACTTTGAGGCTAGAGGGTTTTGCTGGAAGAATCTCGGTAGGAAACTCGGGCAATAATCAATACATTAATAAATTATATTTATTTAGGATTTATACTCAGACAATACTTTTTATTAAGTATCTCTCTTTTGTTTCGGGAGAATACTACAGTTCCAGTAATAAGTGACTAGACAAAAGATGAATTTCTATTTCTTGTCTTTTAAAACTTATTCAGAAAATAATATTAAGCAATAGAAATAAGCAGGCTATTAGCCAAGGATATGAAGATAGTCCCACCAAAAGAAGAGAGCATAATATGTTTATTAGAGGTCAAATCATAGGACAATGGAAAAGACATGCTACCTATCAAGAGATTGCTGACGATGTTGACATCCCAAAGAGCACAGTGGGCAAGATTGTCCCATTGTATAATAACAAAGGCAGAAACCGACCCATAATGCTTACAGGAAGACTTGAAAAGGTTTTATCTACTTCAAGACTGGCAATGGTTTTGTCTATTCGTAGATACCCTATACAAATAATTAAATTTCATTTAAAAATATGAATGATACAGGCGTGGATATTTGCCGTGGCACATTTTTAAAATACATGAATGAACTTGGGGTTTTTTCATGCTCACCGTCAAAACAACCTGGTATGACACTTACTCACAAGCAAAGGCGATTGGAATAGTGTAAAAACAAGGCTGATTGGCCAGTGGAGAGATGGGGTAACGTCGTTTGGTCTGATGAGTCCTGTTTTACAGTTGTGGGCAATGATAAAGGGACTAGGCTAATCAGGAAGAAAGATGGAAGGTATGTGGAGCGTCATACGCAAAGAGCATACAATTATGGCAAGGGTTCAGTCATGGTGTGGGGTTGCTTTTGGTGTGGAGGTGTAGAACCTCTTGTACTCTTGGAGGGATCAGTTAATCAAGACAAGTATGTCAATGTACTTGCCAAATTTTAAGAATATCTCAATGAGACCATGCTCTACCAAGAAGACAGTGTATCTTGTCACACAGAAACATATAGTCACACACAATTGAATTTAATACTTTTGAAAATAAATTTCAGGACGAAATATTTAGGATATGTTCAACATTAGATAAAACACTCCACATTTGATATGGAAGCTTCAAACTTTCACACAATAAAGCTCGACGTATTTAATTATAGAAAATAAAATAGTAATAAAATAGTTAATGTTTTGTATAGCCTACTTTGGCATCTATTACAGCCTGGCATCTATTACAGCCTGGCATCTATCTGTCATACTCAGAACTAATCATTATGCAAGTTCAACACCAACCCTCTCCCACTCTTCTGCAAGTAGAGTATTCAAACTTCCAACATTGGTAATAGATACCCTTCTTTCCTCAATTCGTCTTTTCAAGGCCCACTATACATGTTCAATTGGGTTCAAGCCAGGACTTTGTGCGGGCCAGTACTCAAAGCACCCTAATTTGATGTATCTCTTTCCACCATCTGGCATAGGCCCCAGTATGACAACTAGCACTCTTTTATTGTAACAGAAACTCACTGTTTTCTTTCTGATACAATTCCATGAACCAAAGATGGAACTCACCAGCCAAAATTTTGATATATTCGTCCTGGTTTACAGTGCCATCAACAAAGACTCATGGGCCAAATCCGCCTGCCCAAAAACAGCTCCAAAGCATGACCTCTCCGCCACCAAACTTTGTTGTTGGAACAATAGGATTAGGATCATAACTTTCTCCAACTTTTCTGATGACACGGGTACCTCCATCGTTTCCTTTCACGGTGTACCTGGACTCATCAGACCAGACGACACTTTTCCACTGGTCGTTCGTCCAATTGACATGTTCTTTAGCCCAGCCAAGTCACTTTTCTTTGTGTTATTTCAATTTAGGTTGGCTTGTTAGCTGGAGAAAAAATCCGAACCCTGGCTGATTGTAGTAACTGATCATGGTGTTTCTACATACATCAACCTGAATCTTCGACATTTCCAATTTCAACTGATTATATGAGGCAAATGGGTTCTCTCTAATGACCTTTTCCAGGTGTCTGAAGTCCCTCTCACTGGATTTCTTAGGCTTTCCATGACTCTTTAAACGCAAGGAGGACCCACTAACTTTGATGTTTCTGATAATATTTTGAACTGTGGGCCTTTTCATCTCAACTACGTTTGTAATGACAGCCAATTTTAATCCAGCCTTCAACAGGTAATAAATTCCCCATAGCTTTTTATCTTCTGCTTTATCATATTCTCCACGAGTGTGTGTTTCTGAAAATGTATCTGATATATTGTGTTGGTTAAATAATATTTGGAAAGAAGAAGAGTTTTATGCAAAAAAAAAAGTTTTTTTATATTAAAATTTAGGCAAGTATTAAATTCAATGGTGTGTGACTGTAGTAGATGGTACAAACAAGAGAGATTTATGATTAAAGGTTTTGATTTTTGGCCTGCATAAAGTCCAGATCTTAACCCAATTGATCATGTCTGGGCCTATCTTGAAAAAGAAGATTGAAATGCTTCGAATAAGCATAACCAATACAAAACAGCTTGAACGATGCTTGCGTAGTGAATGGGAGAAGATCCCAAATGAATTTCTGGAAATTTTAGTGGATAGCATGCCAAAGAGGTGCTCCGCTGTGATGAAGAATAGAGGTTTTGCTAAAAATAAATAAAAAAAAAGTACTGAGCAATATTTTTATAATGATGATGTAGAAAGTTATCTAAAGAACAACTATTCCAAATATTGTGTTATTCCATGAACCTTTTATTATGAACATTTTAGACTAATAGATATGCCTTTATTTTTCAAAAAATCAAAATCAAAATCAAAATAATTAATTTTTTGTCTAGTCACTAATTGCTTGGGAGTGTATTGACGGATATGTAGATATTTAAGGTTCACAGTACATTTATGCTTTTTATGACAACTATTTTTTCATATGATAAAATAAGAATATGAAAGAAAGAAAAAGTAAAAAGTAAACAGTTTATGGTTAAAAGAAAGTTCATTTTAGGAAAATGTCCCGATTGGCTATTGAATAACCACGTGAAAACACTGCAGGGAATAAGTATGGCCGAGTAATTCCCTATCTTATCAAATGCGTCTCTCTTGCTATAGATGTAATGATAAAGATATTCAATCACAGAGAAGTTTATATAGCACATGGGACACCATCGCCACTGCTTATTATTTTTGCCACACATTGGAATAGTACCTTTTTCTTCTTTAAAGCTGTCTGAGAAGAACTAACATTCAATGGACTTTCAGATGTGAGCCAATAAAGACTGACACATAGGATAAATTTTAGAGTTGTCTAAAAAAGAAAATCTACTATGAAAAATTGAAACTTTTGGCTATCAAGCCTATTTCAATAGACTGATTTGTTTATCTCCTTGAATTGTTAAACACTTGATAATATCTATCAATTTGTGATGATCAATGTAACTGTTTTCATGGCAACTAAGCATAAATGTATGAGATGCTGATATCATCTTATTTATATTAACATTTAATATGAGTTTTTTTTTTTAAAAATAATTTCTTTATTTGATTTAAATCATACATTTCATACACATATATCGATAGCTTATGCTTTAATTAGAAAATAAATGCTCCAATTCGAGATATGCTACAACAAGCATCAAATACATCCAATCTTGGCACCAAAATCGAGAGTAATAGAAGACCTATTCACCTATAAAAAGTATGAAGAGTCTTATGAAGACAAGGCCAAACATGAAAAAGAGAGAGTGAGTGATGCTCATATTTTTGGTGCCCTTGTATTTTCTTATCGATGCCCTTTCCCTTCTGAAATCTTCTTTCTCTTTCTCTTTTTCTTACTGGAGGCTTCTTATTTTCCTGTTTCTGCTTACCAACTATACTTATACTATATTTATTTTTCTCAAATATTTACAACTTGGTCATAGTATTCAATATGTTTATTACTGAATAGAAAGTATCCTACTGATTAAACCTACAAATACTGATGTCTTTAATGCAGTTGATCTCTTAAGTTTCTAGACAGTCACAGCTTAAGAAACACCAACCACAGGTCACTGTAATTCTCAATCAACCCAATATCAGCTATCAATAGAATTCTGGCTACCGGATGTCTTGGCCACTAAACACCACCGAGTTTAAGTCTATCTTACCTTCATAAAAGATCAAGACACTTTTTTTTTTATAAAAAAAAAACCCCCTCCACTTTTCAAGATAGTTGTATCTTTTTATCCACAAAAATGAACCTATCAACCAAGTAAGGAATAATCTTGCTCTTTATACAATTAACAAATTTTACCCAAATTTGGAGCAGAAATACTATATTATGCCTTGAAAACTTCCCAATATGAGATTGCTCACTATGATAATGCACAAAAACCACTTTGTAAGGACAAACCACATATTTATTTTACCAATTAGACCTTCCACACCTCAATCTCCGCACAGTTAATTCTTTCTGTGGACCAGTCAGTCACAAACAGAAAGTTCCTTGTACACCCAGAACACCCCTTCACAGGTTCAATAACTTCAACAAAGACTTTTGTATTAACAACTCGATTTTTCCACTCATTCAACCAACAGCAGAAACATATCTCATTCAGTTTTTAATATAAAAAATCAATTAGTAAACAAATATTAATTGCAAGTGCTTGTTAAATAAAGTTTTCGTTTGTTTCATATACGGTTTCACTTACTCATTCCTATCTGTAGATACCGCTTATCAATAGACAAATATCATTTAGCTATCCGAAAAGAAAAAGAGAGAAAGATTAACTGCTACAAAAAAGAACTCTTAAGTTCTTTATTGGCTTCTTTCTAAGCATTTAGTCAAATATTTGTTATACCCACAGAAAATATAACACTAGTTTTCAACCTCAAATCGTTCAATTATTTTATTCTTTGTTCCATGGTTCAGAATGAAGGCTTTAACATTAGTTATAGAAATGATCCATATCAAAAACTATTTTGATTTAAAAAAAAGTAGCATTGACATTTCTCTATTTATCATTTCACAAGCCTTAAAAATACCTTTACTTTTAGTGGGTGAGTTAGTTGTTTCAACTCTGCTTTTTTTTTGGACTCAATCTGGGATTCTTTTGATTCTTTTAAAATATCATAAACCCTTTCTTCATTTAGACTCGACATCATGGTACTCGTTTCAGAACTTGTCTAAAAAATTGAATGTCTTTTTTTTTTTTTTTTTGTATTCTTATTTTACACATAATTGGATGTTTATCAGAAATTTTTGTCCAGAAACTTCTACAGATGATATCCATTGAATAAATAGTAAACCACAGTAAGTTGAACACTGTTTTAAAATAATACACTAAAAATTTGATTGAATGATACTACACAGTAAATATAAAGAATGTTAATATAAAGAAAAGACTGAGATATTAAGGCTATTTCTCATCATCTAACAGTGAATATCATTATGGATTTTTAACTGGCGACGAGTACTTTTTTCTATTCAACAGCCTCAATGGTTCGAGAAACACAATCTGAGCCAATTAGATCATTGAGATCGGCAGTGCTCAGTACATTTCACTTAATGAGAAGAGTTGTCATAGTGGCAGACAAAACTATTGAGTTTGTTCAAAAGAACAAGCTATCCCAAAATCTGAAAGAATGACTGTTTGTAAAGGCCACTAATTCAGGATAAAAAGTAGATTGGTATTACCCCTCCATCAATGTATTATGGTTGCACGAGGAGTCAGTGCTTCATCAATTGAAAGAAACCCCAGCAGTATAGCTTACTCTGAAAACCCTCTACAAATTTCAAAGCAGTACACTATTTATCAAAATAGACGACTCAACCTTTACATATTACATAAAGCAGTATGACACCTATATTCCTCTCTTTGAAATAACCAATACAAACATTTGGATGATGTGTCTAGACAAAAAAAACTCAAACTTAGTGTACAACACCTACCATAATTAAAACTAAACAGACTAAAATTCCTTTTTGAATCTGAGAATTTAGCAGATTCATACAGAGTGCATCAACAGTGACAGTAACAATAGGCTCTCTACAGTGTTGATCTCTTTAGATAGGGCCACATACTATTGTGATATATCTTTTGAAAATCATATCCAACCATTCTAGCCATAAACAGCTTTACTCTTTTGCAAGACTACTGCTTTGATCTACCCTTTGATCTACTTTGGCTCTATATTCTCTATTCCCCCACACACTATTAAGTAAATATAAACAAGTAACTATAGTTGTTTCTTTATTAGTAGGAGAACCCTGACTCTCTCTCTCTCTCTACTAAAATCAATCACAACAGTACCATGCCTCGCAGTTCTTAGTCATTGATCACCATCACACTTTAAAGGGATGGTTCCTGCATGTTTGGTCTCAAACAAAGTTATAAAAGCAATGAACATTTGTCTTCTAAAGTCAGAACAGCTCTATTCGACCAACTCTAGGATGATCTGCCCCACAATAGTCTATAGTGTTAATGACTGGCTGCTAATTTTCATAGTAGTGAATGTATTAGAGAATTAAAACAGGTTGTCATTCACTAGCATTAGTTTATCTTGAGTGGTTGATTATATGCATTGCATAGTAAATGAGTTCACTCTTCTTTAGAATAATCAAAGCATCTTCAGTTCATAAACAGAATCCAAAGAAATGATTTAAATAGGATACAGTTGTGTACTAGGCTTTATCTCTAACATTTGTTAAGTATAATAGCCTTAATTTCTAAACTTTAAAATAAAAATAAACTTTACGATTGATCACGACAGTTGAAGAGATCTTTTTAGAAAATGATGTAACAAAAGAAAGTTCGTATTCACTGGTGCCGGATAGATTGATGGATGGATGGATGGATGGATGGATGGATGGATTGACTGACTGACTGACTGACTGATGGATGGATTAGTGGATTGATTTCCCTTTTTTAAATAATGCACTTTGAAATAAGACTGGTACTATTTGTATACCCTTCAAAATGTTGAATACTAAGCCTATTTTCACTCATGTCATTTATAAAACAAAGACAGTGATCATAGTGGAAATAATAAGAGGTTGTAGGAACAGAGTATCCAAAATCATATCAGTTAATAAAGTTCGAAATCAGTTGCCTTTTGTCGTTAAAGGTGTTGAACTGTCGTTGACCATGCAGACAATAGCTGAGTCCATGAGTTCATTATTGTTCTGTTGTTCAAGCACAGAACAGGGCACGGTGAATCAATAATGACGGATCTTCATTGTCCTGGTCCGTTTTAAAAGAAATAAAGAAAGCAAAGGAACAACATGCAACTTTAATTACTCCAAATGGGTTTGGCTAGGTCTACCTTAAGATATCCGAAAGCTAGCCTAGATTTAGCACGATAAAGTTATTCTTGCCTCCTGCTGAGATTTGGACTTGATAATGATGTCGAGTGCGACACGTGACCAGTAGCTAGGGGCCGCTCATATAAATAATCGGATAAGCAATTATAGACTAAACTCAGTTTCTTTAATCTCAGTATCTTGTAGGCCATTCATCACCACTGTTCATTTCTCCTTTCATCTTTTATTTTTAATTTTCAGTAGAGAAGATTAAAGAGATTTGAATTCCATTCAATTTTATAGTGTGATAAATTCTTTTAGTGTGATAAAATACAAGCAGTATTGACTCAGGAGCACCACCTCGGGTACATTTAGAAGGTAGAACCCTTCCTGAACCCTTCAAGTTCCAAGGAAGTAGAAATGAAAGCCCGATATAAGCACGTGATAAGTGAGCAAAAAGAAGTACTGAATTGGCAGTAAAAAGAGATACTTGCCATTGATAGCTGTGGTAGCTACAAAGAAGAGATGAAAAGTACACACTTAAGACTTGTCAGTAAAAATGTTATGTATGTATGAAGTTATGTATTTATTGTATTGTATTGTATTGTATTGTATTGTATTGTATTATTAGAGCAAGGGGAGCAAACAAAGAGAGAGAGAGAGAGAAAAGTATGTACAGGTATGGCTATAAATGCATTAGGGACATATTAGAAGGAGACTTCTTCTGAGAGGCTGACAGGTTCTTTAGGATTTATCGACAGATTTTCCACAGATACCAGCAGCTGAAGTGAATCTTTTGTGTGATGGCAGATGCTTGTATAAATAATGACTTCAATGAACAGAGGAAATTGCTGAAAAAAGTCTTCCATATCTTCTGTAATCAGCGGCTGACCATCTTCCAATTGGTGATAGGTGTAAATATGACCTGTGCGTATTTTTACATACACACGGGATACACCAGTAAGACTCTTCAATGATGAACGTTGTTTGAGAGTGTTAAGTACATCTTCTGCTAATAGTTCAACACTGTCTTCGAGAATAGGTAAGGTATCAAATGTAGCTTTGTAAAGCTTTTGTTGCAGCCATTCTTCAAAGGCACGAGATATGTGAGAGGCTGTTTTTGTAGTAGAATTCCCGAGAGTTGGTAGCTAAGTTGGGTGAGTAGGTATTAAACAAACAAATATGATCTTACTGAAATAAATCGATTGCCACCGTCCATGAAATAAGTGTTTTGGTGGTGTACAACTTGCATGCTCTCGGGGGAGTGTATGGGAGGAGGAAGAATACATGGAGAAGATATTTCTTCCTCGACCTCAGCCAGTGTAGTCATAGTGCTGTCAGTGACTGTGGTTAGGTCGTCGTTTTGATACACTTGGTTGTAGACATCGTAGCTATTGTGTTCAAGAAGAGTTGCCTTGGAAGGAGAGTCTGGTTTTATGAGAACATGTATCTTGTTTAACTATTACCTGTCCAATCAGGAGTAGTATAAAACATAATGTGAGAACAAAAGGGAGGTCTCAAGGAAACAGTAATATTTATATGGTCTTCTGTGCCAATCGGATCTTGTGATTGGATATATCCTAATTCCTCCTTTCATGGTACGATAAGATAAAGACCACTTTTGACAGATAAAGGTGTTTCCAAGACAGTACTCCGCTAACTTCTACTTTTGACTTATTCGTAATCAGTACCATCACTATGGCTGCACATTATTATTCGTCCAGTATCTGTGTAATACTATCTTTGTAAAGCACATGTATTTGTTGCTCAGACTGGATTGCTAAAGTGTATAGATGTTCAGGTATTGATACTACAGTCTGGGGCATATTCCCAATCCATACTATTCTGTAGTTAGGCGTAACCAATTTGGTATTTGTACCATTATTAAAGTGGGCAATAGTGTGTAGAGTATATAAACTACAAAACTAGTGTTGGAATCTTCAATACAAATAAATATTTTCTCTTTTTTAGGATTTTTTTTAGATACTTTTTTGGGACTTTTTTTCTATTTCATTTTCTGATTTCAATACACTTCTCAATGCGCTGACTAAACAATTATCGATAAATTTAATAAAGATGGGTCATTAATTTGATCTTACTGAATACCACTCGTTTCATTGTAAGAAGAATACCTAATATTAAGATTTTATTCAGATTGAATGTGCCTCATACAAAGACAAGTAAAATCGGTAAGGCTGTAGTTTAATATGTATATTTCCCCATAGTGTTGCACCAAGTACAACTTACCCCATTGAAATAAAATAATAGTAATGGCGGATACGAGCTCTCTATAACAGTGCATATATGATGTACTACTGTTGAATGTGTAATCTTTAAACCAGAAATGTCTTTTCCTCAATCAAGTGTTTAAAAGTGAATAGTACAATACAATTATAGGAATTACAAAAATCGCAAATAAATTAAAATGTTACTTGCTATATTTCTTATAGCAACGATACTGAAAGTATATTTTCTGATATTACAGTGTAGGTAGTTTTTCTATAAATTTGTAAAGTGAGAAATTAGACAAATATATAAAACATTTACGGGGTTCATCTCTACATCTGGCATACACAGAATTTCATGAGTGAGCTATATAATACCAAGAGAATGTTACAGCATTTTGGTTTTAATGATCATGCAACATGCTGAATATGACGTCTTTTATTATAAGTTTAATTTTCTGGTCCAATTAAGAATACACAATGCTTGCTCCGACCTTTGTTACAGATAAGATTGTTTCTTTTGAGGAGGTTAATGCAACAAACAGTATTACAAATGAAAATCTATAGAACTAAATAATTTATTAGATGCTTGATTTGACCCAACAATTGTTAAAGGTGATTAAATTATTGAGATAGTAGGCTGCATCCACAACTAAAGAAAAAAGTGATAAAACAAGTACTGATTTTATCATAGAAATCATATTCTTGTTCATTGTTTTATTTTTATCTCAACAGTTACCACTATTTTTATACTTGATAGCCATTATCGATGGATCTACTAATGCTTATTATGAACCTATCATCCATAAGAATAGTCAGAAAGGTCGACCACGTGTTCATTATTAGAATAGAAGGAACAACATCCTTCATTCATCTCAAGGAAGACTTGAGTAGTATTGATATGAAAGTTCTGGAAAAGATATTTATGTATAGAAGAAAATACCGACTAAAATCTGCCATCTCTTTAAGGTACTTCTGTGGTCATGTTCAAGATACGGTTACATTTGTTTGTCATGTGACATAGTATTATTGTTAAAAATGGACATGCCTCAATTTATAGTATACTGAGGGGAAATTGCTTAGCTTTTATGTTCTGAAAGGGTCTGTAATCCAGCTCAAATAGTTATGAAATTTGTAGAAACTTCAAAGACTGTGGTTATTTACATATTTACCCAACCAAAGGGAGAGAATTGGTGAAAAAGACTCAAGTAGTTAGGAGAATTGTAGAATTACGTTCAAGACTAATTCTCAGTATTTTTAACAAATATCTGTTACCGAATTTAGTCTTTGAAGCCATCTAAAAATTCAGACGCTTTGGATATCAGTTTTTTAAATAAGCAAAAGATAAAACAAACGTAGATTTCATAAAAAGTAGTGTTAAACTGGAGTGTAGATGGTTATCATATTTTCCTAGTTGTGGTAGTTCTATAATTAATACCAAGCAATTAGATGTAAACTATACAGGTATATTTTAACTAACTAATAGATCAGCCTTAACTGACCTTAATCAATATACATACATTTCTTTTAAAAATTATTCAGTAAAAAATAGGACATTGCTTCAAGAGTTGAGAAGGCTTATGACTTTTTTTTTTTTTTTAAAAAAAATAAATAAATAAATAAAAAATAAAAATAATAACGCACTATTTACAGAAACACTTGATGTTAGTGTGACAGCATGCAATGATTCCAGTAAAGATATTGAGTACGGTGCTTACGGTACCAATTCGCGCGAGTCCAAATTATATTGTGCACTTGAAGACCTCAAATTACATTGATTTGATTGGCCAATCTGCGTTACTGGAATCCTAATCTCGCGTGTTTGGCCGAACTAAATTTGAGTCTTTAGTTAACTCGCAGTTTATTTAATAGACCTTTTACTTTTTACTTTTTATTTATTAACAGTATGTATTCAATCAATGAAAAAATTATTTTAGAGAATGGTCAAAGAGATTTCTGTAAAAAAAATGAGACAATGGACTTAGAAGAGGTCAACCCTCATAATACAGAAAAATCGAACAATTTCACTCAATATTCCGGTACACACCTAAATATTTTTGGGATATATAAAAAAAATACAGAGAATAAAATCACAATATATTCTTGATTGGCCAATGTGTCTGAAAAAGTCTTGTCGATGTTTAAATAGTCTATTTCAAACTATATCTGCCTATTTTAGCAATGGTTATTGACTGCAATTGAATATTATAAAGTTAAATATAACAGGAAATGAGACTTATATTTAAACTCAGTTACTGTATTTATTGTTTAACATAATGTGCTATCATCAATGAAGCAAAACAATAGATGAAAGTGATAGACAGTACCAAAGGTTATTCTCGAAGTAAAAAGATAAATAGTGTTTTTATCTGGAATTGGGATTATTTTACTCCACAAGATATTCATTGTATTGTTATTATGCAAGTAAAGACTCTTAAGTCAGCCTTAGGTGGTCTTCTATACTGTCTAGGGTGTCTAAAGTATACTCCTAAGCATAGTTATCTATCTCCTAAGGATAAAGTACAAGGCCTTTAGGTTGTGGATTCTATTTCTATGAAAGAACTCACTTAGGTAGTAGCTATAATATTATAATATTTTTATTCATAAATAATATTGTGAGTAATGCCCACCCTCCCTGACAGTAATTTAAGACAAGATGAAGAAGAGAAACAAAACATCCCTGAACGGTAAAGTCTTACTTTCATGGTAAATATTCAAAACTCCTTGAATTCATAGCTATATAAAAGGTAGCATTTTATCTTGAATAAAGCATCGAGGTTTTCAAACAGTAACTGTGTACCAATCGTAGAAGCAAGAGCTGTCTAGACATCGTGCAAGTCTGATTTTATTGACCTAGATACTCTTTTCTATATCTTCACTTTCCGCCACCGTCGTTCTGTTTCTTTGTTTGGCTCTATCCGTTACAAGGATGCTGCCCTACTTAGTCGTATATCTCTTTGGCCAAAAATCTCTATTGTTCAGTATGTTCTGAAGACCAACTACCATAGTACATCCTTAAGCTTACTCTCAAGTAGTTGTCTTCTGTGTCAGTAGCTACCTCATCCTGAGACCTACGAGCCTCCTACGATCTTACATTGCCCAAAATTACAATATATTCTATTGATAATACAATCTGATATTGAGGTATTCTACAAAAAGAAATAATAATTTGGATATCCGTAGATCTTTGATTTTAAAATACCGTCTATAAAAGCAAATATCTTGTTTGGACGTAAAGGAAAGATGGGACTACTGCTTAAAAGCCAGAAAAATCTCCTGATGTGTACTGTGCCAAATGTCTCTAATGTCCCAGAATGAATTCTTTATTAAACAGGTCTATGATTAAGACAATCATCACATCTTAATACATAGTACCTACAAAGACTTCTTGGATAATTCAAGATAAAGAGTTCTCTTTTAAAAAAAATTCCCCTCATTCTACCCCTTATAACTGACTAGAAGTGTTCTATTAGATTTCACTTATTTAATGTTCAATGTAAAACTAAGATCTAAAAAATGTCCCAACTTTTTTTTTTCATTTTCTGTATCAATCTCTTTTCAATCTGTGTTCCAATCTTTAAATTTATTATATCTCAAACTTTTCTCATTTTTCTTCCCAATATTTTCCGGGGATAGTGTAAATAAGTTATTTGGTTGTGTAAAGAAAAAATTGATTGTATTTAGTAATTTAATACTTGGTGTAATGATAGGCAGGAGTGACTATCTGTTGGCTCGGAAGTTACTGAGACGTTGATTAATATATATCGAAATAGCTAAATACATAGGACTAGCATTCCACTGAAAATAGTGTGTATATATACCTTGGGATAGACCTCTCTAATAAACATCGAATTTCCCTGGTATCTTTTGAATCGTATTGTGGGGCCATGTCGCTCTAAATATCGAAACGAACAGTGCTTTCTATTCTTTCACCTCTTCTCCATTTTATCACTATCTCTTTATCCGTCCCTGTAACACTGTAGGTTACATACCCTCTTTTGGTCTCTGTCACTATTGTTGGTGAACACTCTTTCGTCTCCGTTATCACTCTTTCTGCTAATTCAGAAAGACTACTCCGTTAAGAACATCCCCCAATTCCCTCTTTTGTGTGCGGTCTTTGTGTTGGTAGTCAATCTCTCTCGAGACCTACGTACCTCTTAGATCTTACATTGTTTTTAATTATATTGGTTAGTAGATTTGTGATTAAAACAGAAAATGGAAAGTCAATCCAAAATAAAAATAAAAAAAGGTTTGAAAGGCAGCTCTCTACTTATTACAATTGTTTCTTCAAAAAATCATATAAAATTATGTTCTTTTTATTCTTTTGAGTTATTTTTTGAATGAAAATACCAAAAATGCATTGATTTAAAATATTCTCACTAATGTTAGTTTAAGCAATGTAAAGTGACCAACAGAAAGAATTGAGGTTTTTCAAATTTCGGGCTATTTTTATACGAGAAATAAAATGATCCATAATAAGTAACCGTCTTTTTTTCAAATGTAGACTTCTTTTTTAGTTTCATACTTTATCTTGATAGTGTTATAACTTCATGAATTCATTAGATAGAAATATAAAACTTTCAATAGATACATAGAGTAATGTTTAAAAATAAACAACACTGGTTTTGTTGTAAGGTTGGCTAATAAATACTGTGGCAGGAGGTCGTCTGGTCAGATGAGCCTAGGGTCAAGCTCATGAGCTTTGACAGGAGCATTAAATTCAATAAGAAGTATGGCACAGCCTTTTAGCCCAAGAATCTCTTGGAAACAAGGAAGTTTGTAGGTGGTAGAGTGATGGTATGAGACTGTTTCAGTGGGGAAGATGTTGGTAGATGGGTTGTAGTGGAGGGTAGGATAGACTTTGACAAGTACATCAGTGTCTTGGGAGATGTCTACTGCCATGAACTCAAGTGATTCTCTCTCATATACACTCTGGAATCAATTACTACCTACAGGAGGACAATGCTAGACCCCATATGAGTAAAACAACTCGAGAATGAAAGGTCACAAATGGTATAGCAATGACTCTTTAATGGCCCTCATGAATCCCTTATCTCAATCTAACTGAGCATCTGTGGGGGCCCATCTAAAGAAAATTATTAGAAAGAATAAAAGGGTATATTCCACCAAAGAAAAGTTAGAGGCTGCCTTGATGTTGGAATGGGATAAAATATTGAAAGAAGTATCAGATACCTTCATTGCCAGCATGAGGCGGAGATGAAAGGCAGTGATAGAGGCCAAAGGTGGCCACGGTGTTTATTAGTTAACCTTACAATAAAACTAGTGTTGTTTATTTTTAAACATTACTCTATGTATCTATTGAAAGTTTCACGTCTTTATCTAATGAATTCATGAAGTTATAACACTATTGATAAAAATTACAAGACTAAAGAAGGAAATCATTTAAAATATCCCAATTCTTTCTGTTGGTCACTATATTACATATTTTTACTATTTCTCATATTCTTGAACTAAATAGACTTTTTTCCCTTAAAAATGGTTGATATAAGAGCATTAAAAATTTATTATTATTATTATTATTATTATTATTATTATTATTATTATTATAATGATAATGATAATGATAATGATAAAGCATAAGCATAAGCATAAGCATAAGCATAGGCATAGGCATATTAAACTACAGTGTTTAAGTTACAGATTCTCAATAAATAAAATTAGGCATTAAATTCTTCAGATTGATCATCAGTCTTTTTTTTCGTTTAACCAATGCTGATATTTCTTTGCATGATTGATATTTTCTTTTGTACGGCATTCTTTTCCATATTTACAGATAGGTTTGTTAAGAATATCATCTGAAATACATAAAATCATTAGAAATCTATGTTTATTTATGTCAAGTTGAAAAAATGAATTTTCTGCTTACCAGGTATATGTTCAATACTTGATTCCACATACTTCATTAGTGTCATTGCAGCGACCAAATCTGAACAATTTGAACAAGTGTTGTTCTCAGCTGAAAATCCCACAAGAGGATTCCATTTTTTCACTACAAATAAACATTTACATGAGAAATCTTTTCAATTGTACGCAGAAATAGTATCAGCTACTTACAATATTCTTCACCATCAATGAACTCATCCAAATATCGATCGAATACTTGCTTTAGTTTCATATCAGTTGTTATCAATAGTAATTTCAGAATCTCTGTCTCATATTCATTGAATAAGCTGTAATCGTAGTTTCTTAGCATGTAGTTCTTTAAAGGCTTGATTTCTGATTTTTCAAAGCTTTTTTGGCATAAAGAACAGCACTTGCTGTTCTTTACCAAGACAAGATACCGTATTTTTACTTGTGCAGCATCATGGACAATATATTCATCATAGTTGATGTAGGAGGTTTCTTCTAAAGTTCTGGCCACCGATGGTCCGAGTGGGATAAACATCTAAGGATTGTATATTCTTTGTAAGCATCATAAAATCTTGAAGTTATTCTGTCTATATAAAAATATAAAATGCATACCCCACTTTCATCGCATACAGTGTTTTTAGGATCAGGATGGTATTTTCCTAGTCCTTTGATCGACATATGACCTTTCTCCTTTTCAAAGGTGTGTGGGTAATAATTTATCATTGAGCATTCTTCTCCTAGAGCTACTTCGCAAAGCAACAAGATACTATATGCATTATCAGAGAGAGTGTCTTCAGTGTTCGAATAGTTAATTGATTTACAGAACATATCAGCAAAATATATTCCTCTTCCAAACATTGATCCCTAAAACATAATGTTAGAGCTATGTTCATGTTTGTTTCCCATTGAAATAATAGAAATGAAACTTACATGTTCATCTGCCGATGCTGGTTTGCATCGTAGACCTTGATTAAGAATTCCAACAATATTGCCAACATTTGATCCATGCCAGAGAAGTTTACGATTTGGATTGTTTTCAAAAGGTGAAAATCTTTGTCTTTCTATTTGACGATCGACCGAAAATAGATGAGTTATTTCGTAATCGGCCTTATAAGAGGTGGATGTCATATAGTTTCTGATTAAATTATATTCTCTGCCAGAGGGTCCATCAGCAGTAATCTCTTGCAATGAACATCCAAGGGCCTGATATACATAATCAAGAGGATATATTTCGGATTTATGATGCTTGGCCGCCAATGCAACATTAGCAGCAAAATTGAGATAGGATAGATCAGCGATTTTGGCAATTTCCAACGACATATGATCTTCATTTTTAAGTGAGTCTATAACACCGTTTTGGCTGCTCATTCGAGGTAGTATACGATAACAAGCAGTGCTTAATTCTGCAATCTCTTTATCAAGTTCTAAGTTTCAAAATAATTTAGTAATTGTAGCGAAAAGAGAATCTTTGAAAAAATATATCAGGGTATAATTGACTTACTTTTCTTCTCTATTTCTCTTTCATGGCGTGGTTTTCTGACATAGTTTTTCTGGAATTCTTCTTTTAATCTCTCAATTTTATCTAACATTTCAAGAGCATCATCCAATGACTTTTGTGATACTTGGCCATTATGAATATCTAAATGAACTCGTTTATAAGCTTTTTGAAGATGTTCATAGTCGCACACTATTCTCATAGTGTTTTTAAGATTCCTGGGAAGTGTTGATTTAACACATGATTCATTAAAGTCAAAGCTTTTCAGGATAGGATACTTGTTGGGATTTCTGAAATACATCAGCTCATAACGCCCAACTTTTGGAACAAAGTTTGTATCCTTTTCATCCCAAAGATTTCCAGTTTTTGATCGAAACAAAGTCTTAAACTCTGCCACAGCTTCTTCTTTCGTTAAGAATGGTGTTTTTTGGTGCATTCCTTTTTCTCCAAATGATCCCCATCGTGTCCAAAGAATATAAACATCGAGTAACATATTGTAGATAACAGACATTTTATAGAACCTGTAATACTATTAATCACGACATTCAAAATACAATGTGTATAGTTTTACTTACATGTTAACATTCCATGAGTATGTAGATATGTCAATCTTTCTTAGCATAACATTCAAAAACTTTTCATCCAAGAAAACGACATATCCCATAGATCGAAGGTTGGAGTAATCATCAACTTGTGAATCTTCTGGTGTGTGGGTTTCTCCATCTGCCATAAGAGAGTCTTTTTCATCTTGCATGTTTTTTCTTTCCGCATCAGCATCTTCTTCAACTCTTTGCAAAGAAATATAGCTGTCAATCTCCATTGGGATAATTCTGTCTCTTGGTAGCATCTTTTCTGTAGGTGGCATCCCAAAGCCAACGAGTGTATTATACAAAGTATTTGAGAATCTTGATAGAGCATGGGATGAAGGTAGATTTCCTATAAAGAATGTATAAATATTGTCTTAGAGTGCTATTCAAAAGATAAAGAACAAAATAACACACCTTCATTATCGGGTATTTTCAATAAATCAAAGAACTTTTCACCCATAATGTTATGGATATTAGTGAGCATCTGTTCACTTTCGTAGGAGTATTCATGAGTTCCATTAATAAGTCGAACTAGAATAGTTCTTCCTTGTTCATCTTGAGCAAACCAATTTACAGGATGTCTTGACTTTTCATGAATGAGAATTAGGATAGCAGGTTGGTTTTGGAGAATAGTGTGGAATATAGCATTGACTTTATCTGAATAAAGGCTATATTCCTTTTCACGCAGCACCTTACAGCTTTCAATATTAGGGTTTGCCTCGATTTCCAAAAGACGCTATTGTATTTTTATAGAGAGAGGTTAGTATTTTGTTCATATTTCATGTTATCAATAGATGTTACCTCAACAATAATTGCATTATTTTCTCTAATCGCAATTTCCAGTGGAGTAGCCTTTGTTACAGAATCAACTACATTTATATCAACTAAGGAATATTGAAGCATGTTTTCATATATTATCTATTAATCCAGAAATATGAGTTATTAGTAGGTATATATTGTTTCAGCCAGCCAATAGATGTATACCTTGTGTTCTACTTTTCTTTTCAGATCAAAGTAATACTGATAGAATATAGAACGTTGAGAATCAACAACAGTAGTATTCAGGTCGACCTTGTGTTTTAGTAATAACTAAAAATTAGGCATCTTTTAGTATCAGCTTCTTATTTTCAAAAACAACAACAAGGAGTAAATTGGTACACATTTACTTACATGTAATTTCTCATCACACACTCTGTTGGAAAGTGACATAAAGAGCAGAGATTTTGTATGACCTTTTGAACTGAATGAATTTGAGATGGCATTAGGATTTGCACCTGCTTCGAGCAATATCTAAAGTACAGCTAGATCAGTAGAGCTCTATCAAAATTCATGTACCTTAAATGGCTCCAAGTCATTAATAAAAGATGCAGTAAATAGTGGTGGGCATTTATGATAATACTTATAACCGCCATTAGTATAAATGGTTGATATAACATCCAAGTTTGTTCCTGACTGAATAAGAAGCTGTTTTCAATGAAATTAATTAGTAAGAGACTTATAGACATATATATATATAAATATATATAGTTTGTATATCAATACCTTTAATATTTCTATAGTGTTATTCAAACATGCCACAGTAATGGCACCTGCTTTCTCGAATTGCTCATCATTTCTCACTTCTATGCCTGAGTCCAGTAACATCTTTAGCATTTCAATATTCTTATGTTCAGTTGCCATAAGAACAAGTGATTTTCTTGTTTGGTCAACAGAGTGAGACGTAGAAACACCAGCACCTAGCAGCATCTTTTGAGAGTTGAAATGTTAGGTAATTCATGTATTTTTCTACAAACTTCAATATAGTAACTACCTTTACACATCCAGTTGAATTTGATAGTACGGCATAATACAATTCACTATTTCCATCTTTATCATCTACTCCTAAAGAACATAACTTTGACTGAATGATGGTACTCAGCATTTTTTCCTGATGATTCATGGCTGCATAATGAGCTGGGCTACGTCCATACACATCAAAGCCCATTTTCAGATCCACTTTTGAAAATATATCCAGAAATCCCAAAATGTACTCATTCCAAACCTCACTAAAAAGTATCAGTGTCAGCATTATTAATTATAATTAGTGAGAGTGTTGAATATTATTCTACTTACAAATCATAAGGAATGAAGCAAGAAATAGTGTGCCAGAGATTTTGTTGTTCACTTGTGATTGACTCTAGGATAGTAGAGTCATTTATCGAATGAAGCAACATGTCTGCTAATTCAAATTTTCCTATTATTTGATAAATAGTTTTTGTAAGCAAAGATATATTATAATTTATAAAATATTTATATTTACCTGTTCTCAAGGCATCTCTGATAAATTCTATATACATATAAAAGCAAGTTCATTAGAAAATTATATGGATAAATCAAAAGAATAATCTACTTACCTAATGCCTTTATATCCTTATCCAAGATAAGGTAAGCTAAATTCATGAATCCCGCTGATAGAGTGTAATGAATAAGTGTGACAACTTGACCATCTGGTATAAAGATATCCCTTGAGACATTTGCACCTCTATTGCATAGCATAATAGAGTAATCAATATAGCCATAAAGCAAAGCTAAATGAAGTGGTGTGTTCTATAGAAGAGTAGTATAAAAATAATTTAGAAATCAAACCATAAGACTATGTAAGAAATTACCTTATCTTCATCTTCGGCATCTATATTGATGTCCTTTTCCAAAAGAAAAGAAGTACACGAAAATGCACCAGTGCATGCAGAGTAGTGGATAGGAGTGCGTCCAAAACAGTCATGAATATCATAAAGTATATCTTTCGAGAGAGATAGAAACTTGACAATATTGATATGATCAGATTTAAAACAAGGCCCAACACTCCTTTCCCATTCAAAGTTGCCATATCTTTCCAGTTTAGATTTCTCAGCGTCCATATTTTTTGATTCATCCTTCTGGGTAAGACTTTTTCTTTTGGCATCTTCAATCCATTTGTTGGTCTTTAAATCACGAGAGCCATATTTCTTGGTGTAGTGGTTGACTATTTCTTCTTTTTTCTTCAACTCATCATCATTCTTTTTAACTCTGATAAATATGTCATAATCAAAAAATGTTTTTTGCATATGTGGAATTATATTCAGAGGAGTAAATGCAATATGAAGTGGTACTCGGCCTATAACATTTTTTGTTAGTAATTATAATGGAGTCATCAAAAAGATTCACTAACCTAGATCATCT
Source organism: Spinellus fusiger (assembly GCA_025094145.1). Taxonomy (NCBI): domain Eukaryota; kingdom Fungi; phylum Mucoromycota; class Mucoromycetes; order Mucorales; family Phycomycetaceae; genus Spinellus; species Spinellus fusiger. The sequence goes on along the minus strand of JALLLS010000003.1, from coordinate 696,529 downwards.
GCTGCATTAATATCTGCTCCAGCATCCAATAATATCTTTTCGATCTTAAACGAGGCATTGATATGATGTTTGGTTTTTTCGATTGCCAAATGAAGAGACGTCTGACCTCTTTTGTTTCTGACAGAGACGTCTGCTCCATAATCGAGTAGACTTTTAACAATGAGTAGTTTATCAGAATTAACAGCATGATGTAATAGGTATGTTCCATCGCTGTCCTTCTGATTAACATTGGCCCCTGCTTTCAACAAGAGTTCAATGATCTCAACATGTTTATTCTTTATGGCTTCAAAGAGTGCGTCACTTCCGCTATTCGATATATTCGGGTCTGCATTGCACTCGAGTAGTAAGGCCACAAGGTGTGTGTATCCATTTCTTGCTGACAGTGCAAGTATGTTGTTTTGCTGTTCATCACAGTGATTGACAATGTGAATACTACTTCTCAATACAGGCAGGGCATAATCAATGCATCTTTGAACAATATCAGTATTTTTGCTCTTAAAAGCTAAAATTAATACTGTCTCTTTATCTATTGATAAGTATATATATTAGAATCATACCACGCGTAAAAAAAGTATATAGCATACCTCTATTTTCAATGTCCCAATCCACAGGATGTTTTGAGTGTGAAAGTAGTGCATTCACAATACAAGGAATACCAGCACGAATGGCTTTCATTAGCACAGTATTTTCGTCTTGGTATAACATGTTAAAGTTTGCACCAGAAGATAGCAGATGAAGAAATGGCGTTATATCATTTAGTCTTTCATTCGACTTGAAAGCTACATTGAAGGCATCCAAAGCATACATCAGTGCCGTTCTTTCGTTATCATCTTTTGTGTCAATATCAGCAGATAAATTTGTAGCACTTTCACAGAGATAGGATAGTAGTGTACTGTCCAAGCTTCGGGCTGAATTCATAAGAGCAGTAACACCCTCCTTTTCTGGGATACAAGGATTGACTCCATATTTTGCAAACAGTTTAACAAAGTCAGACTGTAGTTCACCAAAGTCAGGCTTTCTGATATTGAATAACTTTTTGGCATATTCGATTGTTTGTAAGCTTTTGTCTGGCAAGTACTCCAACAAGTTCTCTCTTTTCTTAGCATATCCAATGGATAATGCAGTAGCTCGAGGGTATTTTTTAGTAGTAATGACTTGGTTGGGGTCACATCCTTGCAATAGAAGGAACTCAAGTAGTTCTTCATCTTGACCAACAGCAGCTATAAAACAATAAAGTGAATATCATCATTCAACATAAAGGAGTAAAATTTAAAATTAATTTTTTACCTAACTGTAAAGCACCATAGCCTACGTTTTCGGGATAATCTGATATCTTTGCTTTTGGATTCTCTTCCATAAACGATTTAGGAAGCTGGACAGTGGCATTAAAGTCTGATTTACAGAGACCAATGAATCTTTCTGCAAAGATAAGCTAATTATAATGTGTTTAGTAAGTAATTTGAGATTATGGGATTAACTTGTAATATGAAAAACTCACCCATTGCTTAGTATTGAATATAAAACTAACAGTTATTGATTTCTCTTCACTTTCAACTGGAGTGGCAAACATATAGTGACTCAACTTTGTTTGATGTTTCACAACTTTCTGCTTTACTCTCTCCTTGTTTGCACTAATACGTTCCTCTTGGTATTTCAGTGCCATAAAGACACTTTGAATAAAGGGAGTATATCCTTCATCGTTTACAGCATTAGCCTAGTTAAATATAAGGATTATTAGAACCATCACTTGTTATTATTACTAATAAACCTCCACCTACCAGATCATCCAATAGACTTTTTTCAGCGGGATGTTCAAGCACTGACTGATAAACTTCTTCAAGTGCTTCAGTAAGGCGATTTCTGCTAATCCTATTTACACTGATAAAAGTAGGCCGACCGTCTATAAAGGCAGCAGAAGACAGAAAATAATGAAAGAAATTATTTCCAGAGCGATCTTTGTCAATCCAATACTGAGCACCCTTTTGAATAAGTGCTTTTACTACAATATGGTTTTTGTTGTGCATTGCAACTGCCAAAGGTGTTTCTTCATAGCGATTCTCTATGTTGATATCAGCACCAGCCCCAGTAAGAATGTCTACCAATTTCTGATGGTATTCAATGCCGATCATTTCGTCAAAACAAATTCCATTCGGTTTTTCTGGGAAATAGTTTTTAAAATAAGGACTTTTTGCTAGACAGTGCAAAGGTGTTTCCACTAAACAAGAACATATAACAGTATTTAGTTTGAGTATTTAAAAAAGAAGACAGATCATATACTACTTACATTTAATGTTGGTAAGATTGGGATTAGCCCCTCTCATCAGCAACATCCGAATTTTATATAAGTTATTGTCAGATTCCACTTGGCTTTGGATCTTATCGGATACACATTGATGAATCATACTGTTTCCATTTTCATCTTTAAAATTCACATCCACCATCTTATGGGTTTGGGAAAGAAGGTACTGAACAACAGATGTATGTCCCTTGAGATTTGCAATAGCACAAGGAGATCGCTTCCATGCATTCTCAAGTGTAGGATCTGCGCCGCCATAAACAATAAGAAGCTGAAGCACCTTTATATATCCAAAAGCAGCAGCATAGTGAGCAGGGGTATTGCAAGAAGTATCCAGAACGTTTGCATCAGCACCTTGTTCAAGCAAATGATAGACCACCTCGTAATGTCCGCTTTTTACTGCTAAATGAAGAGGATTCCTTGAGAATTTGTCTCTGGCTTCGATATTGGCACCACGTTGCAATAAAAGACGAACACATTCAACATGACCTCTTTGAGCTGCGAATATAAGAGGCGTAGATTTTGTTTTAGTTTCAACAGCTTCAATAGTTGCTCCACATTCTATCAAAGCAAGACAAGTTTCAGTGTGACCATAGTAGGCTGCATAGTGAAGTGCCCTTGTTTTTGAGGAAAGAAGCGTATAGTCCGCAGATTCTGATGAGGGAAATTCTTCTTGGGCAAGATACATCAAGAGTGGTTTTATATTTCTGTGTCTGCCAAATCTTGCTGCTTGTAATAGTGGTGTCAATCGATACTTGTCACCAGTTGACATATTGAAGCCTTGAGAAATGAGATATTCTATACACTCTGGTGCCTCGTTCGCTGCAGAAAAGTGAGAGACATTTCGGCCATAATCATCAAGGTTCACTCTTTCATGTGGTTCAGCCTTTTCAAAAAGTTCTTTTAGATATCTCGCAGATGGGTTGATGGCAGAACATTCCAAAGGAGTAAGAGAGCCGCCGCTGACAAGTTTCTTTGTGATTTGGTTACGACGATAGGTTGGTAAATCCTCATTATTCACGAACTGTTAATAGAAAGAAAAGCATAGTGCTGTGTTAGCCTGTATCCCAACACCATTAAGATCAGACGAAAAGACTTACTGAAAGAGTGCTGATATGAAGATGGTTATACCATGTTGGGTCAAACTTTCCTTCTATAATACTTGCAGTAGCCAAGTAATTTCCAGAGGCTGCAAGAAAGTAGATGGCCACACCATTCCATATATTAGGTTCAGCCATCATCATGGAATCAATGATATTTCTTTCTGACAATGATGGGAGTTCGTGGGTGCATGACATTATATTCTTGGCAAATATGTCCGATTTCAGACATTTGTTGGTATCAATCTCCATTGGATTATCCGTAGTGCGTCTATAGAATGCTGCATCGCCTTCACGATTACCTCTCGATTCTGAAACAGTTCTATATAGTTCGGTTATTAATATAGATCAAGTTATTGATAGTAGTGTGTCTCTTCTTTAACATACCGAATAGCATGACCAAATGTAGATATACCAATATAACCCGTATTCGATTGATGGTTAACATATTTCTCGGGTACTTTGATGTATCCACGGGTGTTGTTCTTGATAAGTAGTTCAACAGCATCTACGTTTCCCTTTAATATGGCCAAAGAAAGAACTTGATCTCCATAGTGAAGGCAGTCTTCATCGCTCCAAATAGGAATAGTATCTTTTTTAGTAAAGAGTTCTCGTAGTGCATCCATGTTGTTATTCTTCACAGCGACTCGGTAGGCACCGATAGAACAGACTATACAGCATTTAATATCTCGATCTTCCATTTCTTTCAAATCAAGAACTAATGTCTCATTTTGAGCTCGTGCTTGCTTTCGTTCTTCGCGTTGTCTTTTTTCCTCTTGCTCTTGTCTCTCTTTCTTCAACAATGGACTTGACTTGGTGTTTGTACTTCCCTTGCCAGATCTTTTTGAATCCTCATCACCAAGTTTGATCTTTTTCGAGGGTACTTTATCTTCTTCCACCTCAATTGAGTCTCTTATCGTACTTTTAATGTTTATCACAGCTTTGATTTTTGATGCGCGTGAGGGTCGTTGATTCACACTTTGCTGTGTATCTGTTGATGTCATTGAATAGCCAGAATCCACATGTACTTTATTTTGGAAACTTTTCAGTACATCACACGAGCCAATCAAGCTCTCCTTTTCCCATACACTTTCAGATACTGAAGAACCACTACGATGAACAAGGTAGTGATATTCTCCCTATCCAACCACAGCACTCATGTATAAGTCTCTTCTTTCTAGTAATTATTCTTTATAAACAACATGCACTGACCTTTATCAGTTTAAAATCATGAATAGATTCAATAACTGATGTCTCGAGAACTTGTTGCTGCTTGTTATCTCGTCCTTTTCTACTTCTTTTCACTGTTTTCATGGAACCTATCGCATTACTTGCATTTGAATCTTTTGAATTCTTCATTTGAGTTCTGCTTCTAGTAGAAAGACCAAGAGTGTGGTTGATAATGCCATCTCTGCCTTTTCTATTTGGTTTCTAAAAAGGTATATGGCATAAGTACTTTAAGAACTATCTTTATGTTTATGTTCATAATAGAGTTACCGTCATTGAGTCTTGAGCCTTTGTTGCTGCTTTCTTGTTTGATTTCTGCATGGGGTGTTTTTTTTTTAAAATAAATCAGAGATACAACATATCCTCTTTATATACTATCTCAGTTTATTTTTCTTCCTATACATTTCTTATAACGCTAGCCACAACTATCAATTTAAACTTTCTGCGCGGTTTGCTTCAAAAATTTCCTATTGTGTCTATTAATATACCGTTGCCATGGCAACCAATGGTATTTATAAACAGATATAACACATTATTCAATGTCCGGAGGCTTGAATACTTTGATTTTTCTATTTTTGTTACTTCTGAGTTTCACTAAGTATTTGTTAATATCTGACAATGTTCACATCTAAAGATCATAAAGATCTTTCAACAATAGCCAACATCACAGACAACTAAACCATGTTTATTTCTTTTATGGATTAAATTAATCTAATGTGTAATGTTTGGTACTAGTGCAATAGAAAGGACTATGAATGAAATAGGAGTAGAGGCAATCAGTCGCTTGTAGGATATACACTGAGAGCTCAAAAGGAAGATGGACATTCTAACTTGGATAGTGTACACCATTTCAGCAATATGGCTTTGTTCAACTGTTTCTTAATTGTAAAGATAACCCAATTTTTGCCCAGAGATTTTTTTGGGTAGGTCTAGACATACTCTATTGGATCTAAATTCATGATTTGATAGGGCTAATGGAGTAGTGTCTTTATTCCAGTTCTTTCCTTCCAGTGCTTTGATAGAGTACTGTTATAAAAATCGCAATCTTCCTTATCTTTTGAGTAGCCAATCTCAAGGTTTTGGAAATATCATGTGGCAAAGACTGGGTAATATTATTTTCCTTAAGCCATTCATATCCTTTCCAGAGTTTATATCACTGTTTACTGTGAACATACACTTTCTTCTTCTTAATATGCGACAAAGGTGTAAATACTTGTCTACTGTGAACATACATTCAATATCTTTACCACTATAAATACCTCCTAATATGTCATTCACACTATCAGCCCTGTTGTTGGATTTCTTTCACTTTTTTTCATTAGACTTGTGCCTAAATTAAATAGCATAGGACCACTAGAATAAAAAATCATAAACTCACAGTACAGCTCATTAGATTAAAAAACATAATATCCCCACTTGTAGGTTCAATCGTGTCCTTATCATCGACATTTCTCATACAGTCATATATAATCTCTTTATAAAGCCATTGATTTTATTAGATGAAGTATTCATCATAGAAAAATGAGTGTTATAGGGCATGACAAAAGAGGTAATTACTCTCCTTATTTATGAAAACTATCTGATTCCAATTAGACCAAGAAGGCCATCATGGCAGACATGGCCATCAAGGTATCAGACAAGGCTATGAAGAGATACCTTGATGAGATGGGTTTCCACTCTTTTATTCCAGTGGTGAAGCCTCTTCTCACTAAGAAACATATGGAGGCAAGACTCCAGTGGGCCCGTGAGCACATTGACTGGAGACTCAAGCAGTGATGTGAGGTCGTCTGGTCCGATGAGTTCAGAGTAGAGCTCATAAGCTATGGTAAGGGAATAAGAGTCATCAGGCAGCCTGGTACGGCCTTTGAGCCTAAGAATGTCCTAGAAACAAGTTGGTTTGGAGGTGGTGGAGTGATGGTATGTATTGTTTTAGTGGGGAGGTTATTAGGAGATGGATCGTAGTGGAGGGTAGGATAAACTCTAACAAGTACATCAATGTCTTGGGAGAAGTCTACTTCTATGAACTCGAACATCCCTCTCTCATGAAACCTGGAGTTAGTTACCACCTACAGGAAAACAATGCTAGACCCCATACGAGTAAAACAATTCAATTAGAGAGTGGTTAATGGTATAGTAATGACTCTTTACTGGCTCTTACATAGTACCGATCTCAATCCAATTGAGCATCTATGGGCCCACCTCAAAAAGGTTATTAGGAAGGATAAATAGGTTTATTCCACCAAACAGAGGTTGAAGGCGTCTCTGATGCTGGAATGGGGCAATATATCGAAAGAAGTGACAGACACCCTGATTGCTAGCATGGGGTGGAGATGCCAGGCCGTCATTGATGCCAAAGAATAATATTGGTTACTAAGCAGCCTTACAATAAAAACCACTTTTATGTATTTTAAACACTCTTCTATGTATCTATTGAAAGTTTTCTGTCTTTATCTAATGAATTCATGAAGTTATAACACTATTAAGAAAAGTATGAATCTAAAAAAGAAAGTTTGTATCTGAATATTTCCAGTTATTTGTTGAGGGTCACTTTATAAAGTGTGCAACTTTTTTCTGAGATTGTGTGAATAATTTCCGAAAATAGTGTAGTTTTGGGCATATTAGATCTTAGTAAAGCACGTAGGTCTCTTTTAGGAAGGCTACTAACACAATGGGGACACAACGAAGACTGATTTGAGGATATGATGGGAGGCTCAGAACAGTGACTTGGAACGAACAGAGAATGATGGTCAATGGCTACGACCAACAGGAAAGACAGAGAGTGGATAAATACCAGATACTAGAACAAAACCAGAAAAGAAACAAAGAACAGAGCAAGAACAGATTCAGTGAGAGAAGATACAATGGCAGGCTTGTGTGATATCTTTGATAGCCGCGCTACTTGGAATGATACACAACGAAATGGTAATAAAAACCTCAATGATTTATTATACAGTCACGCACCATTGAATTTAATACTTTTAAAAATAAATTTCAGGACGAAATATTTAGGACATGTTCAACATTAGATAAAACACTCCACATTTGATATAGAAGCTTCAAACTTTCACACAATAAAGCTCGACATATTTAATTGTAGAAAATAAAATAATAATAATAATAATAATAATAATATAATTAATATTTTGTATGGCCTCCTTTGGCATCTATTACAGCCTGGCATCTATCTGTCATACTTTGAACTCATCGTTGTGCAAGTTCAACACCAACCCTCTCCCACTCCTCTGCAAGTAGAGTATTCAAAATTTCTAAATTGGTAATAGATACCATTATTTATTTAATTCTTTTTCTATAGCTCACCAGACGTGTTCAATTGGGTTGAGATCAAGACTTTGGGCAGGCCAGTAATCAAAACGCCTGATTGTATGTGTGTTTTTCCACCATGTTGTATAGCCACCTGTATGGCAGCTAACCCTATCTTTTTGAAATATGAAGTCCTTATCCTCCTTCTCATTCAATTCAATGAACCATTGCAGAAATTTTCCTGCCAGAATGTTGACATATATGTCCTGATTTACAGTGCCATCAATAAAGACTAAAGACCCAAATCCACCTGCCCAGAAACAGCTCCAGATCATTATGCTACATTTCCCCCATTTAGTTGTAGGTATGACATGAGTAACCTTATACCTCTCTCCTATCTTTCGAATCACTCTGGTTCTACTCTAGTAACCCTCTACTTCAAACCGTGACTCATCAGACCATACAACACGTCTCCAGTCCTCAGGGGTCCAATTGACCTGTTCCTTTGCCCAACAAAGTCTTTTTCTTCATGTTTTATTCAGACAACCTTGGCTTGTATGCTGCGAAGTAGGAACCAAACTCAATCTGGTGTATTTATTTGATGAATGTTGCTCTACAGATAATTATCTCACGTGCTTTAAGTTCCAAATTTATGTAGTTATAGGAGGCAAATGGGTTGCCTCTTAGAATAGCCTCAAGTCGTCTGAGATCTCTCTAGTTTAGTTTTTTTAGTGCACGAGAACCAGGATTTGGTAGAGGTATGCCAGTAGTCTTGCTAATGCCAATGACCTTTGACATGCTACCCATGGAGTAGTTTTCTTTTATTAAGCCTGTAAACACCCCATTACTCTCTTTCTTTAAGCTTATTATAAACTCTAGAGTTTCTAGTTGAGGATTCTGTGTTTGACATTTGAGATTGCTTAACGGAATGTGATTCTGTTGTGAATAGAAGAAGAATCGTGTTTAAAAATGTATAAATTAGGGGGTCGTATACTTTCTAATGTTGTGTGACTGTATTCACATCTCTTTGGTATCTATAGTACTTCATGTCTCTGTAGAATAGGTGGAGATACGTCACCTATTCGCATGGATGGCTTTGACGAAATGCGATATATAGATGTTGCTAAAATGAACTAGAAGAAAGGAATGTTTCAGATAGAAAGAATATAAAATAGCAAAGTCTACATTTCAAATATAAAAGAAGCTATCTCAAGTCTTGGATTCCTAGAGAAGGGTAGTTTACACCTAAAGGTCAAGTATAGTTATTGGTTCTTGTTCTGTTTGTGTTTGTTCTCTTTGTTTGTCCCTTTCGTTGGTCCGTCGGTAGGAAGATTAGCTGTATCTGTTCTTTCGTGTTTCCATAGGCCCGCTACCAGAGGACCTCCACCAGACCGTCTTATCTATACTTTCTCGCAGCCTTAGAGAATCGAGTTCCCCACTTCCCATACCAGATCACCCCCCTTTATATACCAATATAAGAGCAGCCAGACTTCCCCGAGGTCCTGCGTGTCTCAAGAGACTACCCCTTGCCCAAACGTACATCTCCTATATACTACATTTCCTATTATTGACAAACAAGAACAGTTACACACCCAGAGCTTTTCTGGCTTTTAATCAGTGACACGATCATCCCTTTAAGTCCAAAATACACCTTTTTAGGAAAGTATTCGCACAACCTCAGAAAAAAATCGCACACTTTTTTTTTCACTTTTTGCACACTTTATATTTTACTTTTTGCACAATTTCATAAATTCTTTTTGCACAAAGTGTGCGAAATTTATTAAAGGGTATGTCTACTTAAACATGTCTTAAATTTCAAAGAAGAGTAACGACAAAATCTCTTAAGATCACTGATAAGAACATTGCTACATGCTTCAGTGATCCTCATGTTTAAATTCTCATTTTCTAAGAGCTTTTTTCTTTTAAGCTTACTCTTCACAACAGACCAAAATTGCTCAACGGGGTTAAGCTCAGGAGAGTAGGGTGGAGGGTATACACATCCATAGCCACGACTTTCAATAAGTCTGCTAATACTTTCAGCTGTGTGGATAGGTGCATTATCCATTATTATATAATGTCCTTTAAATTCACTGTAAAGATCCAAAACATCCAAAGTGCTTGCAATAAAGTTAAAGTAATGACCAGTGACTGTTCCAGTAGTTTTCTGCATTTTGGTTGTTCCGTTTGCTTTTCTTTTTCTTGGTGAAGAAGTATAAGGCACTCTTACTTTAACATTAATAATGCCACGAGAAGATATAGCTCCCAAAATTGTTGTTGTTTCTGCTCTTGTTGTGGGCTGAACAACCTCTGCTCTGGTTCCTTTCTTCGACCAAGCCATGGTTCTTTTCAGATTTATATGAAAAGCGGACTCATCAATAAACACACAGTTACTATTGTAATCCATGTCTGTTTGGTTCCATCTGATAACCCAGTCAAATCTTTTCTCGATACTCTCAGGCGAGTTTCTTTCCTTTGAATAAAGGTGTGCTTTCTTAAATGACAAGGCATACTTTTCTGTCATAAAGCTGTAAACCGTTGTCTTGGCAACTTTCAAGTCTTTGAACTGTTCAGTAAGACTGTCCATTGCTTGATCTAACGTTGCAGAAGGGTGATCAAAAAACTTTTCAGAAAGATGTTTCTTATAGTCTTCATTTAATAATGCTGGTCGGCCTCTTTTTGGGATCTCTACTGGCTCAACTTCGAGATCTCTGTTCATATTTTGTATGATTTTTTCCTGATCTCTTTCAAGCCAGTTGTATGCGGTTCAACGAGCAATACCCAACTGATTAGCTGCTTTACCTGCAGTCATATCTAGTTCATAAACCAGATGAGAAAAGTGACCTTTAACATCATCACCATGTTTCTTGTAGTAAGACACGGGTGCTGGAGTAGAAGTTGTATCCTTTTTGGTGGCCTTGGGTTTTGGCTGAGGCTTCTCGGGTGGTTTTAAGTCCAAGTAAGTACTGTAGTCTACGATATTTTGAAGAGGAAAATATTCTTTATCTACATCCATCAATACGGGCTCATTGCCCATTTTTTTGATAGAATTTTCCTGTCCATCTTCATAGTAAATTTGTAAGCTTATTGTTGAAGAAATAGTATTTCGAAAAGCGTGCAAAAAGAATTTATGAAATTGTGCAAAAAGTAAAATATAAAGTGTGCAAAAAGTGAAAAAAAAAGTGTGCGATTTTTTTCTGAGGTTGTGCGAATACTTTCCTAAAAAGGTGTATTTTGCCGTTTTATGGAACTGTGTTTGAAATCAAAAGGTTTGCGGATATACAAATATTTGTTTCCTTTTGTGGATACCTCAATATCAAATTGTATTATCAGTAAAATATATTGTTTATGGATAAAATTGTTTATTATAATAATGTAGCTAATACTATATTATGACTATAGCTACTGCCCAAGTGCATTCCCTCATAGCAATAGAATCCACAACCTAAAGGCCTTGTGATTTATCCTTAGGAGATAGATAAATATGCTCAAGAGTATACCCTAGAGACCCTAGACAGCATAGAAGACCACCTGAGACTGACTTGAAAGGAGTCTATTTATTAACAATACAATGGGTGTCTTGTAGAATACAATGAGCTCAAGCCCAGATGAAGAAATTGCCTACCTTTTTACTTTCAGAATAGCCTTTAGTGGTGTCTATCACTTCTATTGTTTCTCTTTGTTAATAATAGTACAATACCTTGTTTATTTATGTTCATCTTGACGAGTACTTGGGTGTCAAGTTGTATGGACAGTGTGGGAAATAGCAAAAGGAGGGGAATATCAAAACAAATAATAATCCTTCTTTCTCTATTCTGATTGTGTATACACTAGTCTCCACTCATAAAACTCACAAGTCAAACAATTCACACTCTATTTGCCTTGAGCCTAAAGCCTAGTATTAGAAACAATGCTTTGTTATCATTGAACACCACTGTTAATAACAGTTAAAATGAGACAGTTGAAGTTATTATGAATATTGAGTCAATAAATGACTATAAAGTTCTCAACACAAGTGGTTTTGCTTCTCTTCTATGGACAATGACCACTGGAGTTAATTCCGTGTGAGTCCCACAATAAATATTTTTAAGCAGTGTTATGCTGCAAATACTGTGGGTTTAAGAGTAACATATTATGTTAAGAGAGGAATATCAGTGACTGAGTTATAAAATTAAGAAGATTCTTGTTCTATTTTTTGTCTTTACAGCCAATTTTCTACTTTATAATTGCAAAGTCAATTATCTTTGTTCTGATAGGCAGGCAGAGTTTGAAATCGACCATCTGGACAACAAAAAGGCATTTTCAAACACATTAGCCAATCATAAGAAGATTTTGATTTTATCCTCAGAATATTTCCTTATATATCCCAAAAATCTCCTTGTGTGTACTAGTATGGCAACTGGCATTGTCCTCTTGAAGAACATAGCCTACCACTGGATTCAGTGCCAAAATACAAGCCAGCTTGGGGCAATAGGTCTTCTTTAAAATACTGGTGTATTTGGCACTATTGATGGATCCCTCCACCACAGCAAGTCTACCAACACCTTTACCAGAAAAGGAACCCCACACCATCACCCCACCACTACCAAACTTCATGATAGGCTTTACATTCTTTGTGAGCAGTCCCTCCTTTTTTCTGCACACTACTCTGTTGCAGTGGTTGTTGCTCATTAGCTGGTACTTGGACTCATTGGACAGATGAAGACTGGATGACAGTCATCTGGTCCAATGAAGGTAGGTCCTAGTCCAAGTAAGCCTCAACTTCTTGTGTTTAATGCTAAGAGAAGGTTTCTTAACCATCCTGAAAGAAGAAAGGCCAAGATTCTTTATCATTTCTCTAAAAGTGCTCATGCACACTTTGGTGGTCATCTGCTTGCAAAGTTGATCTATTGTCTGAAATGAATCTCTTTCCATCTTGTATACAAACTCTCTCTCATCCTTCTACATCAGAACAGGCTTGTGCCCATAGCTCTTCCCTGCTTTGAAACATCCAGTTTCCCTGTACTTCTTCACAATAAGGCTGACAGTGGAATGACTGATGCCAAACATGGCTGCAATCTCCCCTTGGCTGGTGCCATGTTGAGTGGCCTTGTGTACAATGAGTTTAGAAGTAAAGTTGTTAATATTTTTTTTCTGTTTCCAAAAGGCTTGGTGGTTTGTTCAGTGGTGTTAGACATATAAGATGATATAGTGGAAAAAGAAGAAATGAGGAATGTGTAAAAAAAAAAGATTTTTTTTAGCAAACTTAGAGTCAAAAAATGAAAAATATTTTAGATTTTTGATGTGACACTGTAGATTGCTTTTTATTTCATGGCTTCTTCCACTAGAGAATCACAACCTAAGGGAGATCCCCCTGCAACAAACACCAGGTGGGCTAGCATTGCTGCCAACAAAACAAACACTTCTCTGCCTCTGAGCAACACTCAAGGCATGAAAACATACAAGGCTCATGTTTGGCATAGTGCATACTACCTAGGCACAGTCATCTTTGATGTGAGCAAGATCTCACCCACCCACCTCCAGGTATATGAGGCATTGTTTGAGCAATACCCCAAGAGACTTGGTGCCACTTCCCAGAAAGAAGGGAAGAAGACCATCTTTGAGGCTGGATTTGCACCTGATGACTATGAGAGCATCAGCAGGGCCTGCAAAAAGGGGCTGTACTTCAAAAAGGCCAATGCAACTGTAGTTGGTGTCTTGGCTCTTGGGCCTAAGGTTGATATCAGAAAGGTATCCCTTTCAATACTCCCTTTAAGGGACCCACAGACCATTATAGATGGGATCAAGGACACAATGGTTCACTATGGCTGAGTCCTGGATGCAGGTGTCCTTTATGACACAACATATTGCACTTATGTGGGTGCTGGCTATGTGGTCCTGGATGTGGCCCCATACACAGATTCAGAAGGTGACCTCATCACCTTTGAGCAGCTCCAACACAACATCCCTTGGCTGCAGGAGGAGATGGCAATCCATGCTATCACTAGCACCCTCCCCAAGTGGTGCTGTTACTGCCACAAAGATGGCCACAAGAGGGACACTTGCCCTATTTGCCCTACCAACAACTGCATTTGCTGGTTGTGACAAGAAACTGGCCATTCTAAGGCCAACTGTCCTTGCAGAAATGCCTGCAGCACCAAGACCTGCAAGCACCAGCCCTCTATGGAGGTAAATCCAGAGGTTCAAGCACCTGCTGTAGTGAACACAGAGGAGGAGAGGGATGATCCAATGGAGGGTCAAACAGTCCCAGAAAGCCCCAAGGAAGCCCCAGAGCCCCAGGTAGTAACAGCAGTATTAGCTGTGGAAGGGGAGGAGGAGGAGTTGCCCTCTCCTGGCCATGATCACACCATGGCCAAACAGGTCAAACAGGTTGAGGAGCAACCACAGATGGAGACCCCTGCCACCAAAAGGCAGAAGACAAAGGAGCTCTTTCCTAGGGTGACTAGGTCTGCTTTCTCTGCTACCACCAAGCCCACCACCCACATCCCTGGAGTACAGGCCAAGCCTGCTTCAACCCCTGCCATTCCTTCTGCTGGAACAACACCAGCAACTATACTAACATCCTAGGATGTTGGCCCTTCCTTTTTCTGTCAGCATTGCCAGTATCAACTGCAATAGCTTGACTAAAATATCCAATCCTTCTTGTTGTTCAGACTTCATTTCCTTTCTTTGCCAATCCTCTTTTGACATCATTGCCCTTCAAGAAACATATGTCACATCACCTCAACTTGCCACCCTCCCAACAATTTTGCGCCCACTCTTCCCTATGGACATGCCATTGTGGTATTGTTTCTCTCTCTCCTCACCTTCATTTTGACCACATACCCTTACCAGAGGATGATTGCACCCTGCTGGTCAAGGTAAGTCATGTTTCTTCCTTTTATGATCCTTTCTATGCCCTTGTCCTTTATGCCCCTGCTAGTTCTCTTCCTCAACAAAGAGACTTTTTTCATGACCTTTGTTCCTTTTCTATTTTACACAACCCACTCATTTGGGATTGCCTCTTTATTATGGGAGACTTCAACATGTCTCTTCACACTCCCTCCACTCATCCTCTTCTTATGTCCTGTTGTGAATGTCTCTCTTTATACTTTGTGGACTGTCACTATGCCCCTCCTTCTCCTTCATTACCTACCTTTAGGTGCAATGCCACTATCCTCTCTACCATTGACTATATTTATGCCCCCTCCTCTCTTTCTTCTTCCCTTAAGTCATCCAATGTTGAGCTGGTCTCATCCTCTTGGACTGATCATTCTCTTCTTTCTGCCTCCTTCTGCTTGGGTATTTTGCCCAGTGGAAAAGGCACCTGGTGTGCTAATCCTCTCCTTGTCTCCAATCCTTCCTTCAAAAAACAGCTCTCTTCCACCCTCACCAACCTCTTTCCTTCTCTCACTTCTCCTTTGGCACAAGTCAATTGGGAAACAGTGAAGCAGGCAGTGTAACTTGTGGCCAAGAAGTTTAGCCAGAAGCATGTTCCATGGCAAGACAAGCAATTGAAGATGCTGCAGAGTAAGCATAACAAGCTGCTTCATAGCAAACCTCCTCTTGCCATTCTCTACCAAGTTCTTCCTTCCCTCAACCAGCAAATTGCCACCCTCCAACAGGAACTGGTGGATATCTCATCTCTTTGAGCTGGCAAATGTTGGCAAGAAGAAGGTGAGAAATCTGCTGGTTTCCTCAAGAATACCATCTCTCAACACACCTCCCAGCAACATATGCCCTCCCTCCATCCAGTCACCAACAACCTATGCACCACTCCTTCCACTATGACAGATGCAGCACATTCCTTTTATATAACTCTCTTTTCCCCTGAACCCACTGACCCCACTGCCACATCCCAATTGCTGGATCACATCAATCCCAACTGCCAACTCACAGCAGAACAACAATCCTTCCTTCTCCTTCCCTTCACCATCCTTGACATCTGTGACAGTGTATCTCACAGCCCCAAAGCTAGCAGTCCTGGTCCAGATGGTCTTCCTTATCCAATCCTTTCCCTTGTTTATGCCCACCCTTTCTATGCCACACTCATTACCCGTCTTTACAACAATGCCCTTTCCCTCTCCCTATTTCCCTCTTCTTGGATGGACACTACTATGTGCCTCCTACCCAAGAAAGGTGGTCTTACCCTCCTTTGCAACTGGCTCCCCCTTTCTCTGATCAATTGTGATGCTAAAGTGTTTACACAGATGCTGAACTCTAGGATGGTCTGGGTAGCAAAGACACTCATTAATCCCTACCAAACTGGCTTTCTCCTGTTGTGTTCCAACTTCAATCCAAAGATTCTTCATGAATTGGTCAAAATGAGTAGTATGCTGTGACATCCAGAATACTCTATGAAAGCTTGAGTGCACACAAGTACCATAGTACATCTCTGTATCATCTCACTGATTGGTCATAACTACAAATCAACCTTCTAAGCTCAAATTATTATTGGACACTTAATGAGCTGCCTTCATCTATAAATCCTTAGTGGATTAAATAAGACCTATCAAAGGCAATTAAAAGTGAAGACATAGTAGATGGCTCTATAATGGTGTGCTTATTCAATGAACCAACCATAAGGCTCCAACATGTAGTCTACCATTAGGTAGAACAGCTACACCAACAATAAAGCTATACCTATGTAATCTACCATAGGATAGATTATCTACACCAACCATACAGTTGCATCTATCAATAAGCTATGCCATGAACTAATCATTAACTACCAAAAGGTAGAATGCCACTAAAGGATAAGCACCCACAAAAAGTATAAATAATGAACCACTCTTCACTTAATAAAAATTACCTTTGTTCAGTCTTGTTATTTTCTACTTGTCTGAATTCAAGGTCAAATAAATTCTCTCAAGAATTGTATGAGACCATCAGAAACAAAATAGAAATAAATGTGCTTTATCTTCTTTTTATTAAAGCTCAGAGCAATTTTTCAAAGTATAAGTAAAAGCTTTTTTGAGCTATTGTTAAGTTAATCTTCTTTTTTGCTTGGTCATTACCACATTAATTAGTTCATATACTCTTATTATTATTACAAATGTCTACCAAAGAAAGTATCCAGGCTTTGCAACAGCAAATTGCTTCATTGCACAAGGTTGTTTTGGCTCTTGGCCAACAGCAAGCTCCCCAGGCTGAACCTATGGTTGCCAACATGCCAGCACAGGCAGTAGATGGTCCTGTTGCTTTACATCCTTTCCCAGTTCGTCCTTCTTATGAATGGACTCCTTCAGAGTTCTTGAATGAACAGTTTGGTTTGGATCATCTGTTGCACACTTCTCCTCTTATGGAAGAAGAATCCTGGAAATGGGTAATCAAGTCCTACCCCAGTATTGCAGGAATAGACTACAAGGCGCCTTCTACTCTACCTGAGGTTGAGAAGAGAATGAACAAAGACCAACAGAAGGAAGATAGGTCTCTCAGGAATATGCAGTACATGCTTGCTGTCTCTTTCCGCCCCCTGGATATCCTCATCCATGAACTTACCTCAGCCAAACTCAACAACCCAAATATGGAATGCTATGCCAAGATGCTACGTGATCATAGGGAGTTGCTCCTTCATTCATGTGCTGCCATTACACAATCTTGCAATGAGATTGCCACTAGAGCCTTCAACCCTGCCTTCTCAGCAAAGACCAATGATGCACATAATTACACTATGTCCAGTGCAGATTTGCAGGCCATGCTCTCCAGACAAACAGCAGCCAACAAGGTGTACTGTGAGGCCAGCACACGCAAGCCTCCAAGACAATTCAACAGATACACTGGTTCTCCTGGTTCTTCTGGCCCCCCTGAAATGTCTTTGCAGTTTTTTTGATTTGGTCTGTCTTCTCAGCAGGGTGGTTACAAACACAGCAATGCCCAGAATGGCAACAGCCATTCCCATTACTAAAACAAGCCCAAGGACAGTGCAATGGCCAACCAGCACAAAGGTCACTACAACAGCAACAATCCCTTTAGGAAGCCCCAGCACCAGTAATTCCTTCAACAGAAGGCAAAGTGGGTGGGCAACTCAGCCAGTTTGCTTCACATTGGACCACACTTTCTACCAATGCATGGCTACAAAACACAATTTCTCAGGGGTTCAACATCCCCTTCCACGCTTTACCCCCTCTTTCTTACAAACCAACTCCAATCATTGCATACAATGCACAACAGTCTGTTCTCCTGGAGACAGAAATACAACAACTACTGGCAAAGAATGCAATACAAACAGCATCAGAACAAGAAGTACAGAAAACACCAGGCTTCTACAGCTCAATGTTTGTCATTC
Organism: Spinellus fusiger; assembly: GCA_025094145.1. Classification (NCBI taxonomy): domain Eukaryota; kingdom Fungi; phylum Mucoromycota; class Mucoromycetes; order Mucorales; family Phycomycetaceae; genus Spinellus; species Spinellus fusiger. The sequence continues at coordinate 678,381 of JALLLS010000003.1, read as the reverse complement.
CCAAGAAGGATGGAGGCTCCAGGCCAGTGTTCAACCTCAAGAAGTTGAATCAGTATGTGATGCCCCTCACTTCAAGATGGAGACACTCAAAAAGTCTCACTCATGCTCTGCCCCAAAGACTACCTGACATCCATCAATCTTTCAGATGCTTTTCTCCACATTTCTGTGTACCCAGACTCCTGCCCTTTCTTATGCTTCCAATGGAAATTGCAGGTGTACCAATGGTGTACTACCCCTTTTGGTCTTTCAGTGGTTCCATGGTTGTTTACAAAGGTAACCAGGCCCGTGCTGGAGTGGGCTTGCACCCAAGGAATAAGAGTATTGAGCTATCTTGACAACTGGATTATTGCAGCAGAATTGCCCCAACAGGCCTCTCTCCACACAGAGATGGTAGTCAAGAAACTTCAACAGTTAGGATGGTTAGTCAACCTCAAGAAATCAGACCTACAGCCCAAGCAAGTACTGGAACACCTAGGCTTCTCATTGGATACAACTACAATGATGGCATCTCTGCCAGGCAAGAAGCTGAGAGACATACAGAAATCCATCCAGCAGATATTGAAGTCCCCCTCCCAAACACCCAATAGTCCACAGCCTGACCATGCATCTCAAAGCAGCAATATTTGCAATCTTCCCTGCCTGTCTGTACACTCAACACCTCCTACAATTCAAGAACATTCATGTTCATACAGAGAAGGATTGGGATGTCCTGCAGACAATAGATCAGAACTGCATAGTGGAGTTGAAATGGTGGCTCAACAACCTCAAGAACTGGAATGGGAGATCCTGGATCCCCACCACACTATCAGAGACCCTATACATGGATGCCAGCAATACATGATGGGGATGCAGCTGAAAGAACCACTATGCCCATGGATTCTGGACAGCAGAGGAGACAAACTACTCAATCAATTGGAGGGAACTGAAGGCAGCCCAATTAGCCCTACTGACATTCCCACAATTGAAGAATACCACTATCTTGATCAGGACAGACAATATGACCTTGCTCTCCTACATCAACAAGCAAGGCGGGACAAAGTCCTTGGACCTGATGAACCTGGCCACAACCCTGTGGAAGTGGTGTCTCAAGAACAATCTGTCTATCCAGGCATAACACATCAAAGGACAGCAAAATGTAGTGGTGGATTTTGAGTCCAGGAGGACGTTTACTAAGAATATGTGGCAAATCAAGCCCTCAAGCTTCAATTTGATTCAGAGAACATGGGGCCCTCACTCAATAGACCTGTTTGTGGATTGCACCTCTCACCTCCTTCCAAAGTATATATTGTGGACGCCAAACCCAGGAGCAATACACACAGATGCATTCACTATGAGCTCGTCTCAGTGGAAGAATCCCTACATTAATCCACCTTGGAATCTGATCACCAGAGTTCTCACAAAATTGATAAGGGAAAGAATCCCATTAGCTACAGTAGTAGTACCATTCTGGCCAAGTGCCCTCTGGTTCCCCATGATCCAGGCTATGGCTCAAGCACCTCCACTGTTCCTCTCCCACCAGCACATCCAGACAACCACACCAACAACACTGTGGCCACTACAGCACAACTAGATGCTATCTGTTTGGAGACTCTCAGGAACAAATTTACCAACATTGGCCTAGCACCTGAAACAGCAGCAATGCTCATGCACCAGTATACTTCCAATACCACAACCAACAAAGGGTACCACATTTACCAAAATGCTTTTATCAAATGGGCCCTCCAACAGCATCCCCCAGTTTTGATATCTCAATTCTTGGTGCAAGACCTCATCAATTTTCTTTCTTCCTCATGCAACAACAGACAGCTAAAAGTTGGTATATTGCAAATGGCCAGGTCTGCCAACTGCACCTCAATTTGACTCCAGAACCCATTTGTGAGCATGAACTTTTGCAGATGTTCTTCAATGCTCTGAGTCACTTGTCACTGCCTGTTTCCCTGCACAAGCCAACCATAGACATAAGTCCATCCATTGAGTATGCTCAAGGAATCTCTTCTTCTGTGGATACTTCATTCTCCCTGTTACAGCAAAAACTGGCTTTCTTACTAGCAATGGTTGCTTTTCTCAGACCTTCAGACATGGAAAGAATTCCCTTTTCTTCTTGTATTATCAAAGATGACTGTCTCTTGTTCTCTGTGGTGGCTCCCAAGGAAAGGCAAAAGAAATGGGCTATCATCAAGCCATTTACAGTATACTCAGACTCCAACTTTTCTCTTTGTCCACTTGTCTGCTTCTCTTGTCTAAAAGATTACCCTTTGGTTTCTCCTCCAAGGTTGCAAGACTCAACATTATTCATAATCTCACTAGTCAAACATGCTCCTGTCAAGGCCACCACTATCTCCACCTGGTTACATAGATTTATCAACAAGTCTACAAAAGACAAGGTTTCCATTTGCTCTATTGCCTCTTCCCATGCACTGGCACAAGGTATTGCCTTGAATAATATTGTAACTCTGGGCAACTGGACTTCCTCAGCAACCTTCCACAACCACTACAAGCATCAACACATAACAATGGTGGATTTTACTTCTGCTGTTCTCTCAGGTTTCTCTACTGCTCTTTCTGAGCCTGAAGATGATTTTTATGATGCTATGGATACAGTGGATGACAATGAAGAGTTTTTTGATCTGGATTAGCACATTTATTCCTATTTTTTTTCCAACAGTCTCATACAATTCTTGAGAGAATTTATTTGACCTTGAATTGTCTATTTGGACCAGAGGAAACAAAATAGGAATAAATGTTCCCCACCCACCCCATTCATTCTTATTATTTTGTATCATTCATTTCCCTTTATTTATTATTATTTATTCATGACCAAGCTCAATTTAATTAACTTAACAATAGCTCAAAAAAGCTTTTACTTATACTTTGAAAAATCTCTCTGAGCTTTAATAAAAAGAAGATAAAGCACATTTATTCCTATTTTGTTTCCTCTGGTCTAAATAGACAATAATCACAGACTTTAAAATATATATTATCTTGAGTGTTGTAAAATAAATATATCACTCAAAAAATATTAATAAAGTTTCTAATAAAAGAAAATATTAAATCTATACTGATATTAGACCTACTAAATTTAACAAAATTATTGTCATTTATATTGGTAAGATAGGTAATAATACTATATAAATGATACTTGAAGAAGATAAGCAGACATCTAGTAATTAGATTAATAAGTATTATAGCTTGATAATAATATCATTAACTTCAATTACACTCAAAAAGTAAATATTTGTCAATAATATTAAAGATATATGTAGGGATTTTGACATGACACTTAGAACAAGAATTATAATAGAGACATAGATGAAAACTTAAAAAAAAATTGATTAATATTCTATATAAAATAATTACAATAAAAATATAAATATAAATATGTATTGATATTTTATATAAAAAACTATCATTTTAAGTAATGATATAAATACAATAAAAGTATTTAAATATAAAAATAAATGAAGAGTGAAAATAAAGATAATTAATATTAAAAGAAAATTACATTAAATATTAATATATTAGTTATGATAAGTTTAATAATAAGACAGAGTAAAAAGAATGTTAATATTTTAATTTGTATAAATAATTTCTATTATCTATCTTTTTAAAAGAGTATTATTAAGAGGGTAGATTTCTATCCTTAATCTTTAAAGGTATTTTAATAATTATCTAATATTAGAATAGCTATTTTTTTAAATGTTAGAACCCAATATTAATTTTACAATAAATTAAATAATATTTCAGATCACTTTTTTTACTTCTGATACAATAAATGGTTTAAAGATCACTTAATAAAATACCAGATAAATTTAAAATTTTAGGATCAAATTTTAGCCCCAAGTTCATTAAAATTATTTGTTAGTCTTGAAGATAAATATAGTATTAGAAGAAATATGTATATACTTATAAAATACTGAGTGATTGTAAGAAGATCAACCTGTGTCTCAGAGGCCAAGGGTAGAAACACCAAATATTGAAGTTTTCCACCCAATAAATTTGTATATAATATTCTGTTGACCTTCTTTATACTTCATCCAATTTTCAAGTCTCTACTGTGCATTTAATATTTGTTCTCAATATTTATGCTATTCTACATTCTAAAAATATGGTATTACTATAATGGGTTCTCCTGAATTAGGTGGCCAAGTCTACCTATTTCCAACAATATAATAGCATATAATTTATTAAAAAAAATAGGGGAAAAAATGAGAGGCTAACTCTCTATCAATGAATGGCTTTGCTTTTGAAGCCCAATGCAACAGTTGAACTTGGTTGATATGTTATTGTTGCTCAAGATATCAGCTCTTGGAATGATGTCAAATGTGTATTCAACATCTATAGTAAGCTTCACGATCTGCTTGTACTTGGTAAAGAACTGGTAAATGTCCTCAAAATCTGTAGAGAGACCAGCATAATCAATTACAACCAATCTTATTGGCTTCATGTTTGTTCTTAGTCTGTGTTTAAGATCTTGTATATTGCCAGCACAATTATTCAGCTGACTATTTTTTTTGCTATGCCATTACCTTGCTGCTTGTCACAAACTTCCAGAATTATATCAGCACTGCAGCAAGAAGAGACAAACACCTTTCTTGCAAGGCATCTATCATGCAACTTGTCAACTTGAAGCTGTAGCAGGCAAACATGTGTTGATGTGGCTTGATTTCCATAGGACTTTCAAGCATACCCAATTGTTACTACATCTGCTTCTTTATCTACATGTTTTTTGTATTCTCTGTAGAAGTTTATAGGCATTTGATAGCATTTCTTGAGCCTCCAGAGCCAATGACTACATATTTGCTCTCCTGATATGCGCATTCTGTCTGCTCTACCAAACAAACCATCTGCACCTATCCATTGCATAACTTGTGATAATGAATTTTGTTTTTTGATGAAGTAATTTGACAAGATTGATTCAAGAGCTGTTTGATCTACAAACATCACTTCATGCATTTTGCTGTTGGTGAGCTGTGTGCTTGAAAGGATTTTTTTAGAACATGCAAAACACCTTCCTTTGTCATGGGCAAAAGTTTATAATTATCAGCTTCATTGCTGTCATTAATACCATTCTTGATATTCTCTGTATCTTCTGTTGAACAATCAAGGATTTTGGAGGGGCTTGAAGGACAGGTTGTAACATAAGAGTGGTATGTAAAAGGATCACAAGAAATCAAATCTCAGCCCATTGCAATAGGACACATTGATCCAAGTGAATCTATATAGCATATATTTAAAAGGCTTGTGTCAGAGTATAGTTTTGCTTTTTCACAATTCTCTTTATTTGGGAGGAAATCCAAGAACCAGACAACAGGCTTGTCCATATGTTAATTTTGTATTCATAATAACCAGAGAAATCAATATATAAAAAAAGATGAGAGAGTGAAGGAGAAAAAACAAAGCAAAAGATGCTGCCATTGACATTGGCTTATTAATGCTAATAACAATCATAGAAAAAACTGCTATTTGATTGAGTCATATATAAACAAAAAGTAAACAAAAAAACGATTTTATGTTGTGTAAGGGAAATCAGGTATCCCTGACACCCTTCAGTAACTGTTTTTGTTTGTCAATCATAGGAGATATAGTATATTATATTTTAATAGTATATTATAAATTATATATATTTTTTCTGAAATAGTATATCATTCTTAATTAAGAGTTTTTTTTTTTAAAAAAAATTTAGGTTTGTTTATAAAATATTGATTCTTTTTTTATTTAATTATTTTAAAAAACTAACAAACATTTAAAACTTTTAGTATATTAGAAAGAGTTATTAGAATATAACATTATAATTTTATTATAGCTATTAAAACTATAATAATTTTAAACGTTTCTCTTATTAACCTTGGAGACATTTTTTAATTTTCTTTATTTATTATGTATTAGAATAATGAGAGATTTTATAATTTATATAATTTATATAATTTATATAATTTATATAATCTATCTATTATTTATGAGAAAAATTGAAAATTATATTATATAAAAACAATAACAATGAATGAAGAAAAGCAACTTTTATCTGATGAATATAATATTATATATAATCATTATTGAAAACTTATAGAAAACACATATGAATATGAAATTAAAAAATAGTATTATAGATTAAAAATTGAAAGTTTTCTAAAAATTGATAAGATTAAAAATAATGTATTTAAAAAACTTAGAGCTATTCCAGTGTTTGTATTTTTGACAGCATATTGTAGTAGAGTCAAAATGCCAGGACCTTTGAATAATATTGAAAAGGGAATTCTTGTTCTTGAACACTTAATTAATGGATTTTCAGCATCTAAAATGGTAATATATTGTAATAAATCAAGTTATTATGCTATTTATCAATCTATATTTATTAAAAATATTGACAATTTAGAAGAATGGGTATGTCGTGTTCTGACTTCAATCCAAAGATTCTCTATGAATAAGTCAACACGAGTAGTGTGCTGTGACATTCAGAATACTCTATAAAAGCTTGAGTGCACACAAGTAACATAGTACATCTCTGTATCATCTCACTGATCGGTCGTAACTACAAATCACCTTCTAAAGCTCAGTGTACTATTGGACACTTAACAAGAGCCATCTTCATTAATAATCCTAACAGAACAATATTGACCTATCAGAGTCAATTGAGTAAAGACTCATAATAATTAATGGTTTCAATAATGGAGTGCTTATCCCAGGAACCAACCATAGGGTTAAATCTAATAATACTACAACTAAGTAAAACATATGAGCCAACCATAAGGTGGCAGTTATTAATACTACCATAAGGTAGTTGTGATTATTCAGACAAGTAGAAAGTAACAAGACTGAACAAAGATAATTTTTATTAAGTGAAGGGTGGTTCATTATTTATACTTTTTGTGGGTGCTTATCCTTCAGTGGCATTCTACCTTTTGGTAGTTAATGATTAGTCCATGGCATAGCTTATTGATAGATGCAACCGTATGGTTGGTGTAGATGATTTATCCTATGGTAGTTTACATAGGTGTAGCCTTATGGTTGGTTCATTGAATAAGCACACCATTATAGAGCCATCTATTATGTCTTCGCTTTTAATTGCCTTTGATAGGTCTTATTTAATTTTTTTTTGTATAAGACACTTTTTTATTAAGCGTCTTTTACGTAGTCACACGTCGCACTGAGAGGTCTGACTGGGAAAACATATTGGACACAAATCACTTGCAGAAAATTAGAGAGAAAAAAGAATAAGAAAGAAAACAGAACTAGCTAAAAGGAAGAAAAATGAGAGAAAAGGACATAAAGGTAAAAATATTCTAGACTATGACATGTCTTCGTTTTCGCGGATGAGAGTGGTGAGGAAGGATCGAGCACATTTAGTGACGGTGGAAGAAAGGAAAGGAGAGTTGTGGAAGTGGCTGGCCCAGTAGGCATGCCAAATTGCCTGTATTACCGCCCCAAAGACTTGACTACTGGTCAGAGGTCCATTGGGAGGGAGAGAAAAGGAATGTAAATGCTGGATGATGTCTGTTTGTAAAGGAGTGTATATGTTGAGCCAATATGGCAAAATAGCCATCCAGACAGGCCATACCCTTGGACAAGTCACCAAGAAATGATTGGGACTGTGGTGAGGGTGAGAGCATAGGCGGCATGCGGGTGACAGGACAATGGTGGGCATAATGTGGTGAAGGAGTGACAATGATGATAGTTTGCCATGCAACAGGCGAAACCAGACATTCCTTGCCACATGTGACATAGGTGCCTTCCAAAAGGCTTTCCACTTGCTGGGTGGAAGCGAGGCAGCAGGAGAAGAGTTTGGCATAGGTGATGGATGGCATAATGAGCGGAAAACTTGTGAAGAGAATGAGTGCATAGGTGGCAAGTTGAAAAAGGATGTCGTGAGGGGGGAAGAAGGAATATCCACAGTATCGGGATATAATGACTGTGGGTTCATATGAGGTGTGCATGAGTGGATGAAGAATGGAGGGTGGATGATATGGTGGTTATCCACATCGCGGAAGAAATGAGAGAGGAGGTAGGGACGCATAGGCCGATCTGTCCGAGGACGACGTTGTAGGGATTGTGTGGGGAGGTCATAGTAATATGCATCGGCAACTGTAAGGTGTTTGAGGCCTGGCCTAGCTGGAGTGGGGTCGGTAGTAGAGGATATCCATATGGATGTCAAAGGAAGGCGAAGACATGTAGCAGGAGACAAGTCACTGCACAATTGTGGAAGGGGGAGACGGTCGAAAGCCAAGAAAAGAAGATTGAAGGAATGTGAATGGGGCAGACGTAGAGCAGAACGAAAAGCAGGAAAAAAGAAAGACATAATCGGGGGCATAGAAAGAAGAAGAAAGAGACATATAATAAGAAAAATAGGCACGAAGCCAGAGAATGGGAAGGGGAGCATAGTGGGTGACAGGACGAAGGAGAGGAAGGAGCCAACAAAACTGGAGGGAGACCTGTTGAGTGGACGGATCCAGCACACCAAGACCACCACAGTGACGAGGGAGACATAGGTTGGCATAGCTGATGGGAGGAAACATCCTTCTCATCAGGAACTTACTTATCATGGATTTCAATTTGGCATGGAAAGAGACAGGAAACCAGACAAGATGGAGAACATGCCAAAGCTTGGAGAGAACCAAAGTGTTAACCACAGTGGCTCTTCTTCGAACTGGCAGGAATCGCTGTGAATGAATGTAGAGTGCTTGCTGGATGGTGGCGAGGAGTTGGGTGGCATAGGTGTTGCGTTGTGAAGGAGTGTGGATGAGGGGATAGCCGAGGTAAATGAGAGGAGAAGGAGAAGAGCGGTCGATCCATGAGGGAATACCAGCTCTTATAAGTGGCTCATGCCATTCAGGCAGAGGTGCACCGGAGAGGGAGAAGGCGTGGGTTTTGTCAAGATTAGCACGGGCATTGGAGGCGAGGCTGTAGGTGTCGAGGTGGTGGCGGAGGCGAATGAGGTCGGAGGGTGTGCTGGGGCAGGCAAGGATGTCGTCGGCATAGGCAAGGACTTTGAGGCATAGGGGAGGGGAGGCATAAGGGATGGAATGACCTCTGAAGAGAGGATCATCTTGGATGGCGAGAAGGAGTGGTTCGAGGACAAAGTTGAAAAGGACTGGCGATAGTGGGTCTCCCTGCCTGATCCCTCTTGCTTGGGTGACAGGATCGGAGAGGTGCCCATTGATGTTGATGCGGATTTGTGTGTTGAAGAAAGGTCTTATTTAATCCACTAAGGATTTATAGATGAAGGCAGCTCATTAAGTGTCCGATAATAATTTGAGCTTAGAAGGTTGATTTGTAGTTACGACCAATCAGTGAGATGATACAGAGATGTACTATGTTACTTGTGTGCACTCAAGCTTTCATAGAGTATTCTGAATGTCACAGCATACTACTCATGTTGACCAATTCATGAAGAATCTTTGGATTGAAGTCGGAACACGACAGTAGTAATATAGACACCGACCATAAGGTCAAAGAGAGTGAATTCTACCATAAGGTAGAATGTCCCCACCAACCATTTAGTTGTAATTGTGAAGCAGCCATAAGGTTGACTATCATAACTACCATAAGGTAGAATAGATTATCCTACCATAAGGTAGAAGCCACTGAAGGATAAGCACCCACCAAAAGTATAAATAGTGAACCTTTCTTTACTCAATAAAAATTATCTTTGTTCAGTCTTGTTAATCTACCTGTCTGAACAATCTCAGGGTAGACCATATTATAAATAATGCTTTTGGTAATAATGTTACTAAATATTTAAGTAGTTATATTTTAAATCCTAAACTATTTAAGTATCTAACACTGAGGGACAAACACAGTATACAGAATATATAATATATAATAAAAATACTTATGTTTTTTAAAGGATATTTTGTCTACCTAACTATAAATATACATAACATCATACATTCATATATTATAACATTGATAGGGTTATATAAATATTTTTAATTATGAGAGAGATTATATCCACAAGAAGAGATACTGTTTATGGATATAATTTTGTTTATATATGTAATATAGGGCACTGCAGTTATCAACAGGACTACCAGAGAGATGAATGGGTAGGTATTTGGTCTCTAGCAGGGATAGCAAAACAGAGTTTAGACACAAATTTAGATACAGGAAAAACTAAGGGGTACAGAGGCAAGAATACAACACACAATTTGAGCACAATTGGTAACTAGGCAACTATTCTTTAAGCAATCCTTGCTTCTCTTAATGGTCCCAACAATACTTAATGTAAACACAAAAGCTTGATGTTTATTAAAAATTTAATTGATGAGGTTTTTATACACTGTTTCCTTGTGTTGTTAGCTATAGCTATTAATCTTATTAACTTTTTAACACTGTCTACATCTTGGCAAAGTTGTCAACTATCCACACTATAGCTGCTGCTATATCACATATAATCTAATTTTGTCTACAATAAATATATAAATATATTGTAAACTAAGGTATCTATAATTTTATGTAAACATTAAAAATTGTATTATGCATATTAATATATTTAATTTATATACAATGGCTTTCAAAATAATAAGGAAGATTTTTCATGTCCCAGTATACTTCTGTAATAGGAAATACTTATTCTTTGTAATAAAAACACACATTAAACACACAGTAGAGACTTGAAAATTGGATGAAGTATAAAGAAGGTCAACAAGATAATAGATACAAATTTATTGGGTGGAAAACTTCAATATTTGGTGTTTCCACCCTTGGCCTCAATGATGGCCCTACATCTCTGATGCATGCTGATGAGGGTGTCTGTGGTGTCCTTGGGAATATTTTCTCATTCTTCCAAAGAGCACCTCCAAATATTGAAGGGAGCTTGCTGGGATCATCCTCTTTCTGATGGCTCTGTCTAGCTCCTCCCACAAATGCTTTATAGGGTTGAGGTTGGGGCTTTGTAAGGGCCACCCCTCTATAGTGACAATGCTCTCATTTGCCTTCCACAACCTGGACTCACTACTCTTGTGGCAGCTGGCATTGTACTCTTGAAGAACATAATCAATCTATGGATTCAGTGCCTTGAGTTGGGCCAGCTCAGGGCAGTATTCCTTCTTTAAGATCTCAATGTATCCTCTGCTGTCTATAATGCCCTTCACAGGCGCCAATCTCCCGACACCTTCACCAGAGAAAGATCCCCACACCATCACGCTGCCACCTCCAAACTTCATGGTGGGCTTGATGTTCTTTAGGAGCAGCCCCTCCTTCTTCTTGCGCACCACTCTGTTGCGGTTGTTGGTCCTCATCAGTTGGTACTTTGACTCATCGGACCAGATGACTGTCTTCTAGTCTTCTTCTGTCCAGTGGAGGTAGGCCTTGGCCCAAGCAAGCCTCAACTTCTTATGCTTGTTGATGAGAGCAGGCTTTCTTAACCACTCTGAAAGAAAACAAGCCAAGCTTCTTCATCATTTTCTAAAAGTGCTCATGCACACTTGGGTGGTCATCTGCTTGCGAAGCTGATCCATTGTCTGGAATGAATCCCTCCCCACTTCGCAACTGACCTCTCTCTCATCCCTCTCATTAAGAATGGGCTTTTGCCCAGTGCTCTTCTTGGCCTTGAAGCAGCCAGTTTCTTTGTATCTCTTTACGATACGGGAAACAGACTGCTGACAAACTCCAAACCTAGCAGTAATGGCGGACTGACTGGTCCCATTGACAGTGGCCTCTTGAGCAATGAGACAGTGGGTGAAGCTATCAATTTTTCTTCTTCTTATTTCCAAGAGGTTATTGGTGTGTTTGGTGGTGTTAGATGAGGTAGAAATTATAGTGGAAAAGCAATAAATAAAGAATGTTTAACAAAAAAAATTCTTAAGGGTAAAATTATGGTCTAAATTTGAAATATCCCTTGTTTTATTAAAAGCCATTGTAGTTAATGCTATTGTTCAAAATATAAAAACAAAAGGTGTGTTTGGTAATGTAAGAAGTATATTTCGCAAAGCTTTGATGTCTAATGAATAGCTAGCTTTTATACCTTTTCTACTTATCATAATATTCTATCTAAAAATACTAAAGCAAATTCTTCTGAAACATTTGCTAAGTCTTTCCATCACCTCAGTATATTGAGTGTAAGAGGCTTCCTAATTTTCAATACTAATTTATAGGCTTGTAGATGTTCTTCATCAACCTTGACTCACTGATATCGACCTTGACTGACTGACACTGACCTTGGCACCCTTGACTCACTGATATTGACCTTGAATTTATGCCTCATTGCCTAGGTATAATTATCAATAAAGTTCATGAAGATACTGTTTGTGCTCCTGCTGAAATTTCAAATGCTTTCGATTAAACATGTTCGTTTGCTTCTTGTAAATATTCCAGTCAGGATCTTCTTTAAGAATTTTTTGTTTAATTCTGTGCAGTACGTATTTCAATTTGTTTTTTATGTGCAGGAGTGGCCTTCTATAGCTTGATTCTATTCAAATTAGATATGACTGATTTCTGTTTGTCATAACATGTCTTGTAGTTTTTACCACTAGGCGCCTGCCTTGATAGCTCTTCACCTATTTCCTCCATCTTTATATCAATCTCTTTTATATCCTCAGTAGGAAGGCGGCTTTGAAAAGCTTGGTGCTGAGACTATGTCAACAAAGTGCCAAGATTGTAAGGATCGACTTCTTCTTTCAGGCCTCTGGCCTCATTTCTCTGTTCAGTCACAATATTACATCTACTATTTTCATAAAAATAACTGCTATTCATTTGAGTGATATGTAAACATAATATTATTATAATAAAACGAACTTTGATGGTAACAAATGCGAATTTAGTTCATTAGAAAGCAAACTCTGGAGGTGGAGCCACTGTACTAATAAGATGACTATATCTAATTTTATTAGAGTTTAACTACATGTTCTACTGTTCCGTATACCTTTGGCCTAAAAACTCAAAGACAACACCCTGATTACTCCTCATGAACCTATATTAAAATTCAATAGCTATAGCAAAATTGTAAATATCATTGAAGGATTGAGACATATAAATTATTATAGAACACAAAGTAGAAACATTGGTGTCTTTATTTCCTTAAGGGTCAGGCTGAGATGGGGTAGCCTTGCATCACCTATTTTTCCTACTTTCACATTTTTTCTTTTTCTTTTTGTACTCTTGTTACTGAAAGTACTTTTTATAAATAAATAAATTCTTATTGCTTCATCATATGACATAAGATAACCCTCAAGTCCAATCTATAAATGATATAAACATATTATATAAAAATACATATCTTAAACTATATCTATAGCTCAACTAAACCCACAGTAAAAGAATCAATCACTTATTGAGCTGATGGTCATATTCTTTGAAATATACTGTATTTATTTTATTGTACTGGATGGTAAGACATGTAGCCATTTTTACTTTTATTAGGTATCTTTAGTGTAAACTAAAAGCTTTTCTTTATTTCTATTCTAATCAATAAAAAGAAAGTAGAACAGTCAAGACAAATATAATATTGTTCCTAATACTTTACACTGTAAAAATGACCAATTAATAAAGACACTTTATTATTATGACTTAGTAAATCATTCTTTTCTCTTATCAATCTACCTGTCATCCAATGTCTTATATAAAAAAAGAGAGAGGATATATGTGTACCACATGAGTACCAAATATATATCAATGGTACACACAGAATCCTTTGATAGTTTTTATTATTATTATCTGTTACAAAAAATGGGAATAGCGGATAATTAATAGTGGAGACTCACTTCAAATACTTTAATATAACTATGTCCTTCACCGATCCTTTATTCATTATAATAACCACAAAAAAAAGTACGTCGCTTGGTATTCCTGTCAATGATAATATTTTTTTCTGTCATTTGGATCGGGCGTCTGTTTCTACAGTCCTATATAATAAGTGACCAGACAAAAGATATATTTATATTTTTTATTCTTCAAAAAATAAAATAGAGGTCTTTTATTTTATTTTATAGCTTATTAAAAAAAAGACTAAGTAATAAAAATCAGCCAACTCTTAGCCAAGAACATAAAGATAGTCCCACCAAAAGAAGAGAGCATAATATGTTTATTAGAGGTCAAATCATAGGACAATGGAAAAGACATGCTACTTATCAAGAGATTGCTGACGATGTTGACATCCCAAAGAGCACAGTGGGCAAGATTGTCCCATTGTATAATAACAAAGGCAGAAACCGACCCATAATGCTTACAGGAAGACTTGAAAAGGTTTTATCTACTTCAAGATTGGCAATGGTTTTGTCTATTCGTAGATACCCTATACAAATAATTAAATTTCATTTAAAAATATGAATGATACAGGCGTGGATATTTGCCGTGGCACATTTTTAAAATACATGAATGAACCTGGGGTTTTTTCATGCTCACCGTCAAAACAACCTAGTATGACACTTACTCACAAGCAAAGGCGATTGGAATAGTGTAAAAACAAGGCTGATTGGCCAGTGGAGAGATGGGGTAACGTCGTTTGGTCTGATGAGTCTTGTTTTACAGTTGTGGGCAATGATAAAGGGACTAGACTGATCAGGAAGAAAGATGAAAGGTATGAGAAGCGTCATACGCAAAGAGCATACAATTATGGCAAGGGTTCAGTCATGGTGTGGGGTTGCTTTTGGCGTGGAGGTGTAGAACCTCTTGTACTCTTGGAGGGATCAGTTAATCAAGACAAGTATGTCAATGTGCTTGCTAAATACTTTCTTCCCTGGTTTCAAAAATTGAAATAAGACCTCAATGAGACCATGCTCTACCAAAAAGACGGTGCACCTTGCCACACAGGAGCATATAGTAGATGGTACAAACAAGAGAGATGTATGATTAAAGGTTCTGATTTTTGGCCTGCACAAAGTCCAGATCTTAACCCAATTGATCATGTCTGGGCTTATCTTGAAAAGAAGATCTAGCCATGTCGAACAAGCATAACCAATACAAAACAGATTGAGCTATGCCTGCGTAGTGAATGGGAGAAGATCCCAAATGAATTTCTGGGAAATATAGTGGATAGCATGCCAAAGAGGTGCTCCACTGTGATGAAGAATAAAGGCTTTGCTACAAAGTACTAAGTAGCACCTTTATTATGAGGATGTAGACAATCATCTAAAGAACAACTATTCCAAATATTGTGTTATTCTATGAACCTTTCATTATAATCATCTTAGACTGATAGATATGTCTATTTTTCAAATTTTATTTTTCAAAATAATTCATTTTTTTAGTCACTTATTACATAGGACTGTATGTTTTTATTGCATTTTATGATATATTGTAGTTGACCTGGTAGTATTGAGAAAAAAAAGAGTCTTCTCTGTGCTAAAGATTGGCTATTGTTTTTATTGTTCCTTATAACAAGATAACCATCTATAGTATACATAGTATACATAGTATTACAAATATGGAAGTATTTGATCCCTGGCATATTAATATGCTAGAAATCCTTCCTATGCTTTTGGAAGAGATTGCTTTTGTAGTTTTATATAGACTGATGTATCAGATAGAAAAGGTATATAAGCTATCAATCTATTAGATAGAAGAAAGCTTTGCGAAATATATTTATTATATTACAAACACACCTTTTGTTTATGATTTTTTTGAACAATAGTATTAAATAATAACAATAACAATACAATGCTTATTTACTGTGATGATTGTCTTTTAACTTATCAAGATATTCTCTGACTGTTTCAATTGTGAGTCCAAGAGGTGCATTCTGAGCAGTTTTTGATAGTTGAATAAGCCGAGCCTTGACTGTAGCAGCATTTTCCGTTAATTTCTCATACACAACAAATCCTGATTCACTGTCTATTTTCTCTACAATGTTCTTTCCACAAGGTAAAAACAGGTCAGAGACAACTTGGGGTTCAATCTCGCCTGTTTTAGAGTGGAAATAAAAGGTGTTGGACTGACAGATGATAGCTGTCATGTTCTTTGTTAGTGTCTCGACCTTTTCTATTTATAACATTTCTTACTTTCTGCTTCCACCAAATTCAGGTATTTATATCCAGTTCTAATCATGGTAATCTTGTTAATGAATTCTTCAAGTACAAATCCAGGCTCTCCAACATCTAAAGGCACTCGTCTCGAGTTGTAGTTGTATATTTCAGAGACATCCTCTTCTTTGTTATCTTGCTCATCATCACTTTCATCCCAGCCACTTTTAGAAGCTGAAGTAGTTTCTGATACTTCAATTTGTTCTTCTTTCTTTTCTTCTATTTCCTCTTCATGTTGCTCTTCTACAGGGTTTTTTAAGGTATCTGTAGATATAAAAATGATATTAGATGACTAACTCTACTCTGGTTATCCTATTGAGTTCATTTTCCGTATTACCCAAATAAGAAGTCAGTCTGAGAAACACTGAGCCGGTAATGAATGCATCATAACCTGCTTCGTGTGCCTTGTCATGAAGATAGCGTGAAAACTCCCAATCGGTATCTAAAGTATCAATGCATAACTTATTAGTCTTCCTTTATCATGGTCTGTATTTGGTATTCTTACCAATACGAGGATTCTTAAAGGCACTTTTTGCTGTCTCAAAGCGAAGGGATTCGAGTGAGGAATCATCACTCACTAGTGCCCGTAGTTCATCAGAGGCTGTGCACAAATGTTTAGTATCCACGATGCTGTAAAGAACACACTGTGAATATACTTGCCTAGATGAATGGTTTCTGCTCACTTACTTTGGAAACAACTCATGAACAAGTGTCTTGAAATCATAAAAGTTATCAGGCAGAGGAGTTATAAATTGGTTAATGATATGACAGAGATCAAGCAGCACATTGTGGCCAACAAGGATCTTCTTTGATTCAGAGATCCATCCCACTACTTTGCTTAAGCCTGTTGCCTCCTCACAGTCTTTCTTATAAGGTTAACAAGGCATGTTAGGAAGAAGAAGAAAAGAACGACAAATGCATGCTGTCTACCTACCTCAAACTGTTTCTGACGTTCTTTGGCCCTTTTCTCCATTTTGCTAGGGGATAGGTGTACAACCCGAATGAATCCACCTCTTCCTTCTGCTACAAGTTCATTGTAGCTTAATATCCAATATGAATGAGAGTCATCTTTTATATTTATATACATGTACATATGTATATTTACACATGTATCCTATTCTCACTTGTTGCGTATCTCTTGGTATATTAATCGACGCTGATAGGCATTATAGGTGTTGATATTGACACCTTCGCCCTTTGATTCGCCCAATGCCAACCATGCACCAATGGTCTCTCTATAATATTCCATATTATGGATGGGTGTTCTATTTTCTTATAACTTACCTAGCAGCCTTAATGAATCCCTGTTCTTTTTCATCAATATGAATGGTAGGAAGTTCATTATTGAGTCTTTCAGTAGCATTCTTTACATAAGTCTTCTCCTCCTCCAATGTCATATAGGGCACTCCTTGATAGACCCACTATTCCATACACTGAGTCTACTTTTTGTCACTTGCAAATACCTTGTTAAAGTCAAACTGCTGTTTTGCAAGGAAATCGAATGCCTGGACTTGAGTGACAAATGTTTTGTTGGCTGGTGTTTTGCCTGACATGACAGTTGGAAAAACATAAAAGTTGAAGGGCTTGGCAATATAGCGACCTGAGGGTTCATCCCACTTGAATGTAGACAGCCCAAACTGAGTAATAATAAAGCGCTGTGTTGCTGCTACATATTCAAGATAGCGGTTTTCTAAGGTATCCACTCTATTGCTTGTGCCTGGTCTATGCAAGCCTAGTCCTATAAGCGTGTGTCTCTTTTCCAATTCCAACCCACCAGAGAACTCAGCGTCAATAGCTATAAAATCACATTCGTCAATAGCAGCCTTAATAAGAGGCAGTTTCTGTATAAATTGCTGTCTAGGGATTTCCATAGTCTTGTCTTTGCTGATACCTTTCTCTAGGCACTCTTTTTATTTTTATTTTTATTTTTATTTTATATATTTTATATTTTATATTTTATAGAAAGAAACTTTTAAAGACTGAATGTGACGTGTAAAAATAGAATAGGGTTGAGATGCTTGTTTAAAAAGAGGGTGCATTGGCCTATTTCTCCTTTCAACAATATAAACTCAACCTCAATGTGTAGAGTGTAGTGTCTTTATAGAGTGTCTTTGTGCAGTCTAACAAGTGCCTGCAGGTGTGATTATGAGAACACAACAAAGCCACCTTATTTATCACTGTTTACTAGGGAATGAAAGAAATAAAGAGAAATGGAAGGAATAAAGAGAATGGTGATAGAGTGAGGATTCTCTACAGGCTCACTCGTTGGAGGTTTAAGTATCTTTATGCACTGCTCCACAGAAGCAATTCTTTGTTTGTGACTGCGATCAATGCCTAGAGTGATGACAGTTGGCATAAAATAAGGACAGGACAAGAGGAGTCTGGTGTAGATTTGCCAACCTACTTTATACTGTTGCAAATTAAAAAATAAAAGTTATTTTATCCCTGGCATGTATTAATATATGTGAGGAAAAATATATGTGAGGAATCCTCTCCTATGCTTTTGGAAGAGAATTGATTTCTGTCATTTTCATAGAGTCCAATGTGTCTAGTAGAGACAGCATATAAGTTAGTTAGCTATTAGATGCATATTGGCTTTGTAAAATATATCTCATATTACAAGACGCACCTTTTGTTTCTGATGATTTGAACACTATAGAAATGGATATACATATACATATATTACCAACGCCCCAACAGCAGCAGTTCTTCCCTAATAGCACCAACACTAACACCAACACTGATACTAACACTAATAATTATACTAATAATTACACTAATATTAATAGCAGTAGTGCATTCTCTCCGCTTCCTGAGGGTTGCCTGTGGGGTAGTCACGCTGACGTTCACAATCTTCGGACAACAAATAATATACAAAACGCGTCGCAAGAGCACATTATCAGTTCACTACAAAATAAACAAGCCGACTCATTGCTTGAGACTCACCCATTACAATAACAGTCACCACAGCTGTCGTATCTACCTGGAGTGATTGTCATGTCAGCACAAACAACCTACCTTGATGACAAGTTTGCAGGGTAAAGATAGACACATCATACCCACCTACCCACCTACATACACACACCTACATACACACACCTACATAACCATAACATACTGTTTTGCTTTGTTAGGACTTATCAAAAGTTACTCGATACTATTGAGCGTGGTGTAGATCAATGTTCAACTGACTTGTTACAGACACTTCTTGAAGAGAAATGTGCTTCTCTGTCTTTAGGCCTCAAGGCCTTCACTGGACCCTCACCACAATCTCGAGCTAAATTAATCCCCGGAAAGAATATCACAGTGGAAGGAAAGACAGTTCAGTTCAACCAAGCCAACATTGACTTTATATACAGACTCAGTGATACATTAGACCTTAACGAACTTCAGTGTGCACTCTTATGGCATACTTACAGCCACGAACACAAAGAAAGACAAGTACAGACAGATGTGTATGCCTATCAACTGTGTGAAGACATACATCTAGCCACACGCTTCATTCAGTACTATTTCCAGGATCGTCTTTCTATTCTACAATGTGTTACGTGTTTAATGCATATCTCTGAGAATACAACCCATCCTTACGCTCCTATTGCTCGAAGTATTGTAGAGATCATCAATGTAGGAGCTGATTTTCCAGAGAGAATATTATCACAGCTAAAGACATTGGTGCGCCTGGATATCCCACCTCAATTCTTGGCACAAGATACATGGGCAACGATGAAGGCACAACAGAATCTTAAGGAACAAAAGGCACTCTTGGACATTCTATTTCTAATCCATGCAATGACACCCTGTCCACCCAAAAGAGCACTGTCCATTATTCAGGAGTGTGAGGCCAATGGGTTTGGATTACGACAAACCTCCAGTCGTGTGCTGACTCAGAATGACAGCAACTTACTCAACCAAGTGTCTTTTATGTATGAATTAGTGGCTATTCAGGTGCTTGGGTTGGAGCATTTAGAGAAGGAGTCTATTGTAGAGGGACATAAACACCAAAACACCTTGCTCAGTTCGCCCGAAACAATTCTTCATATCAACCATGTAGCTGCTTTTCTAGGCAATGAGGCTACTCACTCTACATTTCTATTGGCATGGTCTTATGTATTGGCATGTCTTGATAGTAAACTCACGGACAATGTTCCATCTGCTTATATGGATGTAAAGAAACTTCTTGATGGTCAGATTGAACCAACCACTGCCTATTTATTGCCTAGTCAACATTCGCTCCAAGGCATGTCTCAAGGACAAAATATATCGCAGCGAAAGCCCATTATTCCTCAGACACAACACGTCTTTAAATTGTATGCAAGTAGAGCCATTCGATGGAAAGTGTTTGATCATTTGGTGAGTATTCTAAAATGCTTAGTAGATGGAGAGAATACACCCAACGAGTCTTTATGCCGCAACACCCTCAGAATACTCCTGAATTCAATTTTATCATGGACTCCTCTATGCTATTTACCCAACGAAGACTATCCAAGTCTCGTCTCTTGTACACAACTGTTGTTTGAGAATGAGGCTGATTTATGCGCTAGGTTTTGGAATGATGACTATGCCTGTGATGATACAGGGTCTCTGCTAGCCACAGCCAGAAAGAGATTCCCTTTGCGCTTCTCTGATTTTATACAGCTACTGTCTTCTCTCACAGGCACAGGCAATAGCCCAGAGGTATCCAAAAAACCAGCCAGACATGTATTTGAGTATATGTCTGTGCTTCCTACCATGACAGTAACAATGAGGTCCTCTCATAAGATTCTATTCCATGAAACACATGGCACAGTAACAGCCACTGCTGCCCAACCTATTCGTATAGTCAATGAAAACAGCCATGACACTCAGTTTGTGATTCCTCAGGGTACAGTAGGAGTCGTCATCTCCATGAGTCACGACCAGCCATTGGTAGAATGGAAATATAAATACTCAGGATGGCATCTTTTAGTTTCTCTGTTGAAAAGCCTAGTAGAAAAGAATACTCTATCTAAACAAGCTGATACTGTGGACTTTGATCACCCTAGCAGCGACACATTTGGAATTATCCACAATATATTGGAACTGATTCGGAAAGTGTTGGATTATGACTCAGCATTGGCCTATGGATTAACCCAACATGTAGAAGAAGCATTTCAAAAGACTACATCTTCTGTGAACAGCCCACCTATTCTTGTTGAGACTCTTTGCAGTACTTTTGTCTACTGTAGTTCTGTCAGTAACTGTCCTACACCCATCACTACTTCTGCTCTTCAGTGTTTAACTTTACTGCTACCATTTTATAGAAATGATGTATGGAATTTCTTGGAAATCTACCCTATTCTTCCCCTCATATGGTCAGCAAAACCAACCTCTCACTCTACAAGGCTCTCTTCTGCATGGAACAATACAACAGCTCAAATCCAAGACACCATCTCCAATGTAGAGTGCGCTAATGGCAGATACCCACTACTCATTGCATTTCTTGACTTTATACTGGCACTTGTACGTGATATACAACGCAGCTGGTGGGTCAGTAAAGAAGCAAGTCAGAATCCAAAAAAGACAAAGACTTCACGTGAATATCAGATGGAATCACTCTATGTCTGTCTATATTATATTACACAAAAGGTGTTTCCATTATATGCTGAGTGGCGCTACCAACTGCTGTCGGAACGCTTCTTGATCGGATCAAAAGTATTAACAATCTTTATTCAAGTTGTTCAGTACTTTAAAGAATCAGATACAGTGACTGACGATATCATGACACTCGGAAAGCTACGTGAAAGTATCCTGACTAGTTTCTTGTATGAAGGCAGTGATTATCAGGTATCTTCTCTTTTGGATATTATTTCTGATGGAGCAGTAACAGCAGAGAGTCTGTACCGGAACTCAAGACCCAAAGAAGCCTGCCGAGCAGAGAAACTGACAGAGCTTGCTCTCTTGTTTCTTAAACTACTCCTTCAGCAACGACTTGATACATTGAAGAAAAACATTTCTCCACCAGAATGTGTGCTTGAGAAACTTATGTTAGGTCGTAAGACAACTACAAACATGCCAAACTTTTTCCTGAGTATTACTAGTCATATTCACTACCGCCACAACATCACTCTTCCTATTCTTTCCACTAATGTTGCCTCGCTTGTCTGTCGTACTCTATCAACATGGAAGACAGTGCCACCTCTTATTCAATACTTTGGTACTGCAGATCAGGCAAAGGATACTATTCGATGCTACTTGGAAATCGCCAAAGATCACTACCAAAATGAACGTCTTGTTGCATCTATTTGGCATATGATTACTCTTCTTCTGGAAACACAACCCACCCTTGGTGTGCTTTTCTTAGAGTGTGGAGATTATATTATGCCAAGTCCAAAGTCGGCTGTTCATCTACTCAAAGGAAGAAAAGACCAAGGTAAAACCTCCCTCGGAAATGAATCTGCCGTTCGTTCGGCTGTAGATCTATTAGCCCACTGGCAAATGCTTAGCGTAGAGAAACCAACCGTACTGTCCAATGTGCTGAGATTCCTTGCTACTTTCTGGCAGACAGCCGTTGATCATACGCTGCTGCTTCAACGTACACGTAGTGATAATGCATTATGGCATGCACTGGGTCAGATACTTCTTAACAAAGGATCCATCGAGGAGCAATCAGTGACTCGTATTGAACTTAGAAAGGCCCTGGTTTCTGTAAATGACGAACTTGATTATGTGCATGTTCCTAGTACATCTAACAAGAATAGATACATTCGTCGTCTTTGCTGTAATCATATTAGCAAAGCACTTGCTATGAGAATTATGACATTTGAAATTCATCTCACAGCCAAAGCTGACTATGTATCTCGAAACGCCACTAGTTCAAGAACAGTGGATGCATTGCCTGCAGGTCTAAAGAACCTTATTGTAAAGTTGAGCGAAGGAAATACCCTCTCTACCTTCCAACAATCATGGACAGAAAGCAGTTTTGATTCGGATATTACCAAGAGTCTATACAGAGACAACACTGATCTTCTTCAATTTATTGGTACTGAAAATATATCTCATCTCTTGACCTCAGTTGGCCATGTAGGATTTGGAGATGATGATGCAGATGGAGAAGGAAGACAGTATGGCGACTCCTACCTCTACGATCTAAGACTAGCAGAAGCACGCATTGAGTCCCTGTACAAGGTCTCTACACCAAACTACCGTGCTTATGAGTCCCTTGATAAAGCTATCACTGAAACCAACCTGGAAAAAGATATCAGAATTGCTTCACGTAAATTCCTCACCAACCTCTGTTTAGCTAATCACAACTGGTCTCTTGTTGATTCTGAACTCATCCTTCTTCGTTCTTTCAAAACCTTCATTGAGACATGCTCATGTCATATTGGCCATCTTATATGGAGCAGTAAGGGCTCAACATCAAATAACGGACCTTTGTTTGAGTTTGTAGATACATTAGTAGAGAAAACCTCCTCCAAACGACGAGATAATGGGATTGCATTAACGATGCATAGTGTTCTTATTCATTTTATCCGTGGACTTACAGAAGACTGGATTGATTCAAATCAATCTGTTCTGTTGAAGAGTGACAAGGAGGCAAAAACAGTATACATCAAAAACATGTTCTTCCTTGTTACCAAGTTGTGTAAATTGTTGGACCAAGAAAACAATGTGTTGAAGACAGGATCTGATAATAATATGGCAACTACTTACCATCGACCTCTCTTGGAAACCATTCTACTCTATTTACGCACACTGCGGGGGACATACGATGTATCAAAAACATTTATAGATTCAGTTTTGAGTGAAGATTCAGCAACCCCTCTTTATGAACTTACCAACATTGTCTGTGAAAGCTTTTATATTATTGCCAACAGAGCCATGCTGTGTGGGGCCACTGCTACTAATAATACCAACCAAGCCTCTGAGGAATACATTAAGGATGTCACAGTTGTTATTACTCTGTTGGAAGAATTGGTCCACTGTGTTTATGCTTCTCCACCTGCAACTTGGCTTAGTCTCTTTTCACACCATGAAACAATTCCTACTCTGATTAAGCTTCTTTATGGTGGTATTGAGTTGGTGGTGCTTGAGATTGAAAGGTATAGAATTAAATGACTATTTTTTTCTTCTTCTTCATACAAAGGATGCTAATATAAAAGGCTCTATAGTCAAACAAAACCTGGAACCAATCCTTCTACCATTTTAATCTCTCCCTATGCACAGAATGGACTGTATCTACTACTGACACTATCAAGCATTCCTGAGGCTACAGAAATATTAGTGCAGGGTGGTTTATTTGAGCTCCTGTGCAATAATGCTCTTACGCAAAAGTTACAGGGCCATGGAACCGATGTCTTTCTTCAATTCGAAAGCCCCATTGAAAAAACCACTTATCTGGAGCATAACCCTCTTCACAACATTTGGTGTCTTATGCTAGGTGTAGTGAAGAATATCCTTCAAGCTAGCGTGGGATCTGATGAGGTATTACGAGTTGTCGTTGGATTTATACAGATCTACAAAGTACAAATTGGTAGAGCATTTGCTGATGCTAGTGACGAAGAAAATCCTATGCTGGTATTAAGTCCTTCAAAATCACTGTCTTCTCCTGTCCTTGAAGAGATTGAAAGAATATCAATGATTATGTTCAGTCTTTCTAAATATGTCGATCAAGTGAGAGACCATGCCACCAACATCTTTATCGCCTACAAAGACTGCTCTCTCGGTTTAATACAGCGATACCTCTATTTCTTCACTCACCCTACCCACATGCAAGCTCAACTATTTCCTATCAACAAGCAGGAAGTTCAACTTTCACAAACATTTTCCACACCAAAGACACGCCCTTCTGGATTTGAACCCAAAACAAGCTTCCTCATGTACTTAACAATTCAAAAGACCACCAAAATCCTTCGAAACATATTACTCTCTCTCAACCTGCTTACAAAAGTGAACATTGTCCTTAGCAGACCCAACACAGATTGGCCCTTTGGTAACATCATCTTATCACCTCATATTCATACAATTCCTGGAGAGCCCGTCTCTTTTGGTACGATTCTAGACTGCATGAATGCTGGACTTGGCATGATAAAGCAATGGAAAGCCCATGGGGATTTGGTCAAGGAAGATCCTGCTTTTAGTGTGGACAAGGCTTGCAAAGTAATGACGGATACTGTTCAGGCGTGTATGTTTCTTTTAATATCACAAGTCATGCTTTCAGGCAAGAATCCCGGGTTGGAAGAACGTCTAGCCATTATGCTACACTGAGAACCCAGAAGAATTACAGATATTTTAAACCTTAGATGATATTTTAATTTGCGTAGCTCACTTTTATACTGCTATAACTTTATGACTATGTGAGATATAGACTTAAATGTTTCAGTAAATAAATAAATGAAGTGTTTATACATAATAAAGAAAATGAGTTTAATGATCAAGATTGATGAATAGTTTATTGAGTGGCTTTTAGAAGGGATGAGTGAAATAAAGTCACTGTCATGTCTACATTTGTATCCTTGTAAGCGTGTGATGAAGTTAATATTATGTTTATTTTGTTAAGTCATCATAGCTGAGGCAATACATTCTATAGTATGAAAACTAAGCCATGTATATCAGTCAATTAGTGTTCTATTGAGTCAAAGCTATAGACACACCATTATAGTGTGTGTACATAAAGACAGAATTAACATTGTAAAGCTATTTACTTTATTTTACAAGATACATACAAAGAAGAAGAATATAAGAGAGAGGGGGGACTATGAATAAAACAGAAAAATAATAATGAATAAACATGAATAACTATCCTATAAGACAGTATCATACAAAAGGTAAAGAAGAATGTATACACAACGGGAAGAATGAGTTCATAAGGCCTCTTATAGACCACTATATGTCATTAAAACGAATCTCTCTCCAAGGCATAGTTCTTGCAATACCATCCTCAAACATAATGCGACATGTTTGTTTCTCTAGATTTGAGTCTTCAATTGAGCCTGATGTTGCTATTGTTATTAGTGTCTGTTTGTGAAAAGAGTAACATCCATCGTAAGCCAATAACATACCCTTTACAGCTTCAGCTCCATTCCAGTGAACAGAGACCTCTCTTCCCAGCCTCATCTCTTCAGCCATTTTGTCAATACTGTGTTGTTTCTCTTGTTGTTTGATCATTTGAAATTTCTGTACAATAAATAAATTAAATATAAAACAAAAAACACTCTCATTAAAGAGACCGAGAAATGCACTTACAGGATCATGTTGACTACAATATACATCATAAAGAACGCGTCCATCATCTTCGGTCATCTGTCGTATCATGGTGGCTCCTGCTTCCATAGCACAGGTAGCATGAAAGGCACGACAACATCGCTCACTACAACACTGAGTACATGCTCCCTCCCGACGATGACAGTATTGACAAATCTAATTCCATGAAAGTGTTACTATTTTCTAATGCATAAGAAAGACTCTCTTACCAATTTCCAGCGTGCATTAGGAATCTCTTTGAATCCCTTTACAATACAAATACCTTGCTCCAGTGTGTCTGTATAAGTATCTGGAACAGCTTCTGCACATAGTCTGTGAACCCCATAGCCCTCTACCGTTAGCATGTCTGCTGGTTTACGATTAGGGCACAAGACGCACTACTCCTTTGGTTAGCATCCTACTTTCTAATGGGCCATGACAGCAAACCCACCCTTTGTGTATCCTTCAGCAGTACTTCCACACATCCTTTTCTTTTTGTCCGTTTCTTCTTTACTGCCTTATTCTTTATCACTCGACACGAGGTATCCCTCAAGGGTCTAGGAATGTCCAAGTGATTCTCAAACACAGATACATCAATGGTCACACTGTCATTGATACAACTGCATGCTTTTGCCTTTTTGCCAATTTCTAACCAAGAATCTAATGCAAAATTAACACTTTCTGCACAATTGAAGCCAAGATTGTAGCCGGAGTGGTATCCAAATGGAAAAGTGATCATAAATTCTCCTTCATACTGGACACATCGTTGAACAGGAATGCCATGGTTTGCTAAGACTTTTGGGGAGACAATGAATGTTTTGTGGCGTAAGAATTCATGACATGCTTTGTATTGTTGAAAAAAGATGTCTATATCAAGTTGCTTTTTTAATATAATTATATTTTTATATTTAAATTTAAATTTATATATATATATATTATTTTATTATGATTACTTACTTTGCATAATACTCTCAAACTTCTTGTAATGGGTGGTAGGAATAGCATACCATTGCTTAGGAGCACCTACATGTAGATAATTGATGGAATACAGATCCATGTCCTAGAACTGTCAGAGCAGGAAAGATAGATTAGGATTTTTTACCTCTACGTGCCAAGCAAATGTTGATTTCCACATTCCAAAGTATAAGTAAGGTGTATTTACACCAGGCAAAGTAACTCCCAACCGGTTTAATAGGTTGTCGAGCTTGTTGACATTCCACTCACAAACAGAAGTATCAAACAGTGCTGTTATATCCCAAGATAAGCAATACATCAACAAATCAACAAACAAACAAACAAACAAACACTAGGCCGTTGAATTTACTTACTTCCAATCATATCTGCTCCGTACATGGGTTGTGTAAATGTCAGATTACGCCAATATTCACGCTCCACTTCCTTGCAGTAGTCTACAGTATATCGACTGATATCTACACAGTGTGGATCAAAAGATAGTGGCACTGGATCATTGGATTCTGCTAGTGCGATTTCATTGCTCAATAACTGACGCTTCTGTTTCTGCTTGGATCCACTTAATCTGGAGTTCAGTCCTATTTTTGGAGAGGGAGGTGGAGAATATAAAAGAACAGGATGTGGATTGGGACTAGTCGACTTGCGCTTGGACCGAGTCTGAGACAAGCATTATTACCATACATTGCATTGAATCACTTACATTGGCAAAGGGAGGAGGTGCTTCCACTATTTATAAGTAAATAAACAATCCATAATAATAATAATAATAATAATAATAATAACACACACACATATATATACATATATATATATATGTATATATAATGAGTGTCTCCTTACCAACCCTACTTACAAATATCCTGTGAAAGATTCTTTTTCTTTCTACTTGCAGTCACCGGCACAATGCAGGTTCTGTCGGTGTTGAGATCGGGAGATCTGTGTTCTGATTGTTCACAGACCGAATACCATTGATTCAGCGTATAGGGTCGTCGCTTCTCTATATTGGTCTGAGTATAAACTCCTTGACTTCCGATGATATGCTGAATCTAACAACGTCGTACTAACTGTCAGTTTACAAATGGAGCAAGAATAAGCGCCACCCAAAAACGACTCACAATAGGATGATGGACTCGCACATGCTCAAGTCCGCTGCTAATATCAGGCAATGCATTCTTCCTTATTCCTGTGAGTAGGTTGGCCAAGAAGAAAGCTTACCATTCTTTGGGTGGAATGACCTTGACAATTCCCGCTTGTTTTCCATGGCTGTCAATGGATTCCATGAACCTTTTGAAGTCTTTGAATTGGTCCATTGTCGGACGGAAGACTGGAATAGTGCCTCCATTCTCCTTAATAAGCATAATAGAGTAGCCAATAGATCAAAATAGCAGTAACAATAAAGAGACTTAGTTAGGTAGTTGTTGTTCATGATTCATAGTCAGCCTACTTGGTCATAATAATCGGTCGGTCGAATGTCGTCGAGTGGCATGAAGAACTGTCAGTGAAAAAGGAAGTTGGGTGAGAAGAGCGGAACTAAAATACAGGGCAAAGAAGAAGAGAAAAGTAGTGGAAAAAGGAATAATAAAGGTGTGACGCCTTTTTTTTTATAGCCCATCCAGTGGCGCTGTCGATGACAGGTGGAAGAAAGGTGTGGGTGGGCTGCTATTTTCTCCCAGTGCCAAATCAAGCGACTCCTAGTCACACTACCAGTAGGATTGGACAGAGCAAGTGGGCAAGTGAGAGACCGCCTAAGACTGTGACTGCTGTTCTTGCCATCCCCGTTTTCTTGTTGGATGCTTATGGACCAGTGTCTATGCAAAAGACAAGCCTATACATACTACACTCTACACTCTACACTACACACACTATATACACTACACACAAATTACACACTACACACACTATACACACTACACACTACACACGACAGAGTGTGACGGGTGAATAAGCCTTTACTTGTGATTGGTACTCACTTAACACTTGTCCATTTTTTAAATATTTTCATTATTATCCCTCTATGCATTGTGACTCCGACAAAAGAAGACCTGTTTGCTTATTTGCACGTCATGAAGCTCATCTGGTTGGCATGTTTACCACTGGCACTTGCTGCTTCTCAACGTTCTCATCCTGAAATAGAAGACGGTAAATATTCAAGTGTTGCTGTAGGCTTATCCACCTAGGCTTTTATAAGGTGACTTGCGGAAGTACTGTTAAACTCGCCAACCAAGTCAACCAGCACCGACTCCACTCTCATGGTGTGTCTTATGGTAACTCCTCTTGTTATTGTATCATTAGGCAGGCAGGTGTGCCAATGCAACTCAATATTGTATAGGCAGTGGGTCAAGACAGCAGTCTGTCACTGGGTTTTCTGATGCTGACGATACCAACAGTCTATGGCTAGTCAGAGCCGCGTATGGAAACCAGTGCACACGAGGGTAAGTTTCCCCTAAAGAAGTCCTCTCTCTAAAATCTCAATCTCAATCTCAATCTCAATCTCAATCTCAATCTCTACAAACTCTAAAGAGAGCCTGTGCCTTGTGGATCTACTGTACGACTGCTACATGTCAATACAAAAGGATATCTCCACAGCCACAGCCACACATCTCCACTCTCTTCACAGCAGGAAGTCAGTTGCTATGATGGACAGAATGCAGGAGATGATTGGCGTGTTGTGTGTTCTCAGAGCCACTGGTTGAGAGAAGAACCAGTGCAATTAGTGCATGTAGAGAGTCAGACGTACTTGGCCTGCACTCATAACCAATACGGACATCCTATTCCAGGCCAATACGAGGTGGTGACTATCAAATCTTCCTCACAGCAGACATATTGGGCTGTCAAGGTAATTCAAATAAGAGAATGCCATGCCCTATACTCACTCTATTTTCAGGAAGGTGTCTTTTTCGCATCCCATCAGTAATAAACTCTTTATTAAGTGATTGTCTTGATGGTAGCCAGGGTAGGTGGTGTGTAAGAAGCCACAGTGTGTGCGTCTGAGGGCAGTACAAAGTCTTTAGTCTCTTTTCCATAGTAAGTGAACAGAGCACCTTGGATTGCCTGCTCGTATGAATTGAGTTGATTCTTATCCTGGAATCACTTACCCTGTGTTCTGCCATTTTCTTGGAAGATCCGTGGCCTAATAAAAAGAGAAAGAAAAAAAAAGAAAAACACACACACACACACACACAAGGATGAGCTGATGCGTCTTTGCTACCTTTATCACAAACCCACCTTCAGCAAGCTTCTCTTCATCTGAAAATATGCCGACAATAAACACAGGTGAATTGGATTCACGACCTGTCTCGGAAAGAAGACGAGAGACAGGAACGGGGCGTCCAAGATTCTTCATAAGAAGAGTCAGGTGTCGTTTGGGTTCCTTTATCATAACAGAAGGACGAATGTCTAATTCACGGGCAAGGATATGGCCATGAATGAACTTCTTGGTCACATCAAATCCTTCTTTTTCATAGAGGGCACCAAGCAATGCATAGACAGCACTGCTCATGACATGTTGGCGTTTTACTTTTTTCTCTTCTAATGTTGCACTCCATACAATGCTGTCCTGGAAGCCCACTTGACGAGCAATGTGGAAGAGGGACTTGCTACTAACGTAGCTTCCTATCACTCTAGCAAAGGATACTCTGTCGAGATTGGGGTATCTGCAGTGGACATATTCAGTAGAGCACAAGCCAAGAACACGCTTGCCTGTGGTGTATACAGTGAGTGGTAGAGGTGGAAGTGGAAGGGTCATGTCGCCTTACCAATATACTCATAGGTTGCGTTATTCTTCTTCTCTTTGGCTGAAGGGTGGGTGACTATCTGTTGGAGCACTTGTTCACTGATGGACTGAACACCAAGACGAGCAGCCAAGGCATGAAGAGCAGGACGCTTGTCGGGTGCAGGGACAGCGTTATAAGTGTCAGTTGGCTCGGTGGTTGTGGTTGTGAGTGTGGGTGGGGTTGTGTGGAAATAAGCCACAGAAGCACGGAGACCTATGAGTGAGTCACACTGGAGTCGAAAGAGACTACCTTTAGCAGAGTGGACAGTGGCTATGTTACTGCGAACTCTTTGAAGAAGACCCAACATGGTATGAGTAAACAAAGACAGGAACACAGCACCCAGGAGACCTTCTCTTTAGGTGTGTGTGGCTGATAAGGAAAGAGGGTCACACTTGCATTCCAAAAAATATAGGGTGCCTTGAGTCGGAGCTATTGCTGTAGTAGAATGAAGCCAATGCATTTTCCCATTGAGGGGGGGGGGAAGAAGAAGATAATAAGTATTGTTATTATCATATATTACTATTGTTATTATTGTTATTATATCTCTTGGGAGGAGTTGAGTGAATGAGTATATTTTGTTGGTTACCTTTTTAGTGAGGTCTTTTATCTATTATCTATTATCTAATAACCACTTATCATCTAATAACCACTTATCATCTAATAACCACTTATCATCTAATAACCACTTATCATCTAATAACCACTTATCATCTAATAATAACTTATTCACTCACCTACCCTCTCTCCTATCCTATTACATCACATTTGAATACAAGAGAATGGGAATAGGGGATAACAAGTAAAAGATGATTTAGCGTTTTGCTGACGTCTTTGTTTCTATATTTACTACCCTTTACCTTTAACGCGCTGTGTGGTCAGGCCAACTCCCACTCTTTTCTTTATCTCCCTCCATGCTCCCTCCCACTGTTGGGGAATGTTATGCATGGGTCACTGAGCACTGTAATGCACTCCTTTATACTACAGTGGAAGAACAAGACATGCAAACAGTACTCGACAGCACTCGCATCCTTATCCAAGCACTGGATGCGCCTCTGGATGAGAAGGATGTTATGCACAGTAGCCTTGATAAGCTCCGACATGGCCTGTCTAGAGAAGCCAATGACTGTGTGGTAAGGTACTCCAGACTATCCTTCTTCCCCCCTTTCTGACTCACTCTCTTTGACCTGCCTCCATTAGATACAACAGCTCCAGTCTCTCCTGCTTACCATGAAGACACGGATCCGTAGTCACAGCACTAACGCCCACTATTCGATAGAGCAACCACGCATTCTACCCCAACGCTACACTGCAAAAGACTACAAGGCAATGGGCAGAGACGCAGCCAATGCACAGGCCCACTGGTTTCGTCTCTATTTCATAGGAAAGCCCTATATGACCCTGATTGGACCCCTCAGTATGGGACAGCCACAGCACTGTATTCTCTCTATTGTGAATGAAGCCACCCACTACCGCATGATTGTCCGTACACAACAAGTAAGGAGAGGCAGATAGCATTGTGTTGATGCACTGTGACTCATGGATGTTTGGGGACAGTTTACACACACCCACACAGTGGCAAGTACCACTGTCCAATTAGCAGAACAGAGACTAGCGAAACACCATTGGATCCATGTTCAGCCTATCGACACTAAAAAGCGTCCCCTGAAGGGTTCATCGGGCGCTGGAGTGCAGTTACACACACAACAGACCAAAAGCATGAAGGCTGCTATTGTAGCCATGTACCCCACTCTGGATCTACGGCTATTCAAAGAACTATCTGCCACCACCACTGCATTGATAGGGTTGGAGAAGGAGCTGATTCAGTTTGATGAGATGAATGCAAGTCTTTTCTATCTCTATCTCTATCTATCTATAGTATTATTATCTATAGTATTATTCATCTATTGATCTAACTATCTATTCATCTATTCATTTCTACCCACCTACCCACCTACCCACCCACCTATTTACATCAATCTCCATGGTAAACAGACCGCACAGGGATACAAGTTCGGGGTATTGACAGTCAAGGAACAACAAACCACAGAAGAAGAATGGTTCTCCAACTCTGGGCTTTCGTGTGCCTGTGAACGGTTCTTGGGGTTATTGGGGACTCGGGTGGAACTGAAAGGGTATAGTGGCTATGCAGCTGGACTGGATACCAAAAGTAAGTCATTGACAAGCCATGCCCGTGGCTGTGGATCATCAGTATATTTATGGGGTGTGATTGTACTAGCGGGTGAATCAGGCCTAGTGTCTTATGTGTCTCGATGGGAACATCATCCCATTATGTACCATGTGGGACCCTTGATGCCACTAAGAAATGATAAGCAGCAGATACATCGCAAAAGATACATTGGCAATGGTAGGCTTATCCTTCCACTACAGAACTCATCATGTAGACATTGTGTGTGTGGTGTTTATGGAGGGAAAACACTCTGCTTTTGATCCCAACACCGTCACCTCCCAATTCCTGCATGTGTTTATTGTCGTATCTCCAGAACACCAGCAAGACAAGGAGATGTGGAGGTAAACAAACCCTCAAGCCATCTCTTTTTTATTAACAGTTAGAGTACAAGTCATGGCCAACAAAACCATTGAAGAGTTCGGACCCTGTCTTCCTAGTCCTCCTCTTTTCGACCAACATGAACTCCATCACTTCCTTACTCTTAAATGTAGGTGGTCTGTATGATGTCCTATCTCACCATTGCAGTAATTCAGGCAGAAAATGCAGCACTAAAATCAGACAAATTTGCCCTTCTTCATACCAAGACACGCACTGTGCTGCTGAATGCCCTTATGGATACAGGTCTCCACACCACCCCAGCCACCACCCCCAGTGCACGCTCCTCCAGCAGTCATTCTTCTCGCACATCTAGCACCGATACCGCCAGCACCCAACCCAGTACATCTCAGCGTAATTACTATGGACTGGGTGCAGCAGAAAGACCAAAGTCGGCAGGTGCTCAGCAACAGACCCGGGGCAGTGGATTCCGTACCCTCTGCACTCTTGAGCCCCCCACACCCTCCTCCTCTCGCTCCAATGTGCTGCGTGATCTCAAGAGCCTAGGGCGAAGAAGAAGTAGCACGCAGGCGATGCTCACTCTTTCCACAGACACCCCCTCTGCCCAGGACCTGCCCACGTCGCCCTCCCAGAGCCATCTAGGCCCCTTTCTTCCGTCTGCGTCCTACCAAACCCTCTTGCCAGTAGAGCCAAAGTATAGTAAATCTTCCTGTCATGAAGGTGGTATTCGCTCTCGTGCACAACACCTTATGACATCTGTTATGGGAAGACGCACACTTCGCCACTCTTCAGCTGCTCTTCATCAAGTCAAGGAAAAATAAGACAATAAAGAAATAAAACAATAGTCAACACTAGTCCATAGCGATGCTCTCTATGCCATGCTCTCTATGTAAAAAGAGAGAGAGAACAGAGAGAGAAGAAGAAAAAAAGACATTTATTCTATAGAGTGCATAATTACAAGAGTCCAACATTGCGCAGATTTTCATGCACGAGAATATCATTGACAGCCGCCATGACGAATCGTATTTGCTTTGTGTCTGTTGCACACGTCAAATGGCTGTAGACCTGTTTAGTATCTGCCTGCGTTTTCAGGGAGACAAATCGATTGAGCAGGTACTGACACGCAGACTCATAATGGTCTCCTCCCACATAATCATCAAAATACCGACTCATTGGACTGTGTTGTAATTTGTTGAGGAATAAATCGATTTTGTTGAGGAATAGGATGATGGATGTCTTGAAGAACCACCTTGAGTTGCATATGGAATCAAACAGTGTCAGGGCTTCTTGAAGACGGTTCACGCTTTCATCTTCAAACAGGTTCTGGTCATATTCACTGATGGCCACCAGAAAGATAAGCGCAGTGACATTTTCAAAGCAGTGAATCCACTTTTTGCGCTCTGATCTTTGTCCACCCACGTCGAACATACGATAGGTGAGATCTCCAATACGAAAGGCAGTTTCTGTGATACCTGTGGTCTTGACTCTAGATCGTAGTACATCCTGATCACTCGGTACATAATGGCTCTGACCAATACGCGTAATGGCATCAAAATAACTTTAAGGAGGTGAGTCTCTTCTTTTTTTTTTCTTTTTTTTTTCCCTAAAGAGAGATAAAAGAAAATAATTAGAGCTTCCAACTTACTACCGTGCCGAATCGTTGAGTTGGAATTCGTTGGCCCGTGAGACACACTGCTGAACTCCCCGATCTTCCCACAAGCAAGCAATGGCCTCCATTAATTCATGGCCAAGTTCATCAATAGGAGGAGGTGCTTCCATGACAAGACGACGGTGGACCTGATTAGACTTGTCGCTGAAATCAATGTCAAGGGCTGTCATGGCCTCAAGAGTGACTCGCATTGACTGGATAGTGTTGCTGAAAATGACTTCTTTGAAGGTTTCTCTTTCTTCAGAGGTATAGCCACCGTCATGGATCAATTTCATTTGCTTAAGAATTGTAGATTTCCCTGATTCACCAGGACCTGTGGGTAACTAAAGTTTAGCATTGCATTGAAATATATATGAATAATGAATACTAATGAATACTAATGAATACTAATGAATAATAATAATAATAAATAATAATAATGAATAATAATAAATAATAAATAATAAATAATAAATAATAAATAATAAATAATAAATAATAAATAATAAAGGGTGTTGATTTACCTAACAAAAGCAGCTTTACTTGTGATTTCATGCTCGCTCGGTCCCGTCGTAGTTGTGCCTCAATGTCTTGGCTGCGTTGCTTCTCTTCCACCCGCTCTGCTGACTGACAGCAACCCATGCTTTAGACCTGTTTTGTTTGTTTGTTTTGTTTTGTTTGTTTTGTTTTGTTTGTTTTGTTTTGTTTGTTTTGTTTGTTTTTCTTGTAAAAATAAGAAAGAAGAAAGAAGAAAGAAAAAGAGAAACAATAAAAAGAGAGAAAAGAATAAAAGGTCAATAAGACGTGAATAAATAATAATGAACTTCTAAAGGCCATCAAACTCAGGGGTACTCTACACAAAATCAATCATGGTCAATCATGGCCACCAAACCAGTTAAGCTTTTTTAACTCCTTTGTACGTAGTCTATAGCATGTAGTGTTATTCTCTAGGATGATGATAGGCTATAGATAGAGAAAGAAGTCTATTTTACTGTTGTGTTTGAAGAGACTCCAGAAGATGGACAAGGCCTATGATTGTTTGGCAGGTGGCACAGTGTTGACAAAGATAAGTGCAGCAGCCCATTGGACTGTGAATCTTCCCAATTGAGTCAGTGGTATTTGATGTTAAGCAGTTGGTACTGTTGGTACTGTAGGAACTGTTGGTGCTGTAGGAAAGTGAAGAAATAAAGGATGGAAGGGTTTCTGTCCATGTAGTGTGTTCTTATTCAAGTTGGCCCATGGAGTATAAGAGAATGAAAGTAGGGTTGTATTAAGATATTTTATTATATATGTTGTTAATTATATGTTGTTAATTATGTGTTGTTAATTATGTGTTGTTAATCATGTGTTGTTAATTATGTGTTGTTAATTAGGTGTTGTTAATTAGGTGTTGTTAATTAGGTGTTGTTAATTAGGTATTGCCAATAGGAATAGGCTGCCACTGATATTCTACTAATACTATGCTGATAATACTGTAGTGGTAATAGGAAGAAAGAAAGAAAGAACAACTGCTAATAGAAAACATATCACCCATGCTTTGTTACTAATATGCTACTCATACTTTGTTAGTCATTCCATTTTATTAATAGGAAATAGCATTAATAGGAAATAGCATTAATAGGAAATAGTATCAATAGGAAATAGCATTAATAGGAAATATCTTAATGATTCAAAATATGTTATTCATAGTGATACAATGTTAATGCCATGTTGCCATGTGGTGAATGGCGCTATGTTGCTATTAATATGCTATTAATTTATTCCTATTAATTCACTGTTGCTGGTTGTACCTTGACATTTATGCACTCACCATCTTTTCATGTTTGATTTTTTACAAGGCAGGCGTGTTTCCATGGTAACTCTGCATAAGGCAGCAGAAAGGAAATAAAAGAAATTACAGACCACTGTCTGTTCATAGAGAATAAATCTTATGAATCAATAAACTCAGTCTACAGGTGAGAACCACGTAGTAGTTTTGATTGCCCTTTTGGGATAGGCATGGGACACAGCACACACTGTCCCTTTTCAAAGCTGTCACTGATGAAACAAAGAATAGTACAGACTTATTTTCTATGCTTACTGCTATTCATTTCATAGACAATTGTGCTCTTTCATTGGTATGTACTACACTTATGGTTTACATTTCTAGGTGATACGACCAAGCATGCGTGCACGAGACATTCAGGTGTCTTTATTCTTTTCTTTTTTTGGGGCTTGTTATTATCCATGAGCTATTTGCATTGCCTTGTTCTTTCTTTTGTACTCTAGGAAGAGAGAGGAGCCATGCATTGGCTTTTGGCTTTAGAAGAAGTACTTAATAAAAACATATTACATAAAGCATACATAATAAAAGCATGTGCATTGGAATAGGATCCTTAAAATTAAAAGAGAGAAATGAAAGTAGCATTGGAAATACATTCTGCGTTGAATGCTTTCACCCTTTTTCTGGCAGGTTATGGATGAACTTGAGTTTATTCATAAAGAAAGAAAATAAGTAATCTCACCTTTATGTTTGAGTTTATATTCTTCTGCTTTGGGATGGCTTTATCCTTTCTATGTTTTTCTGGGATGATTCTATCCTCTTTTGGATCCATTCATTTTCTTTCAAGTTTATTTCATTCTCGTTTTTTTAAATATGTCCAATAAACCTGCTGCAAAGTCCGTAAACTTGTTCAATCACCACATGCACTTGTAGCAGGAAACTCCCTGAAAACACACTGAGCTATTATTCTGGGTCAATGTATGAGCAGTTGAATCCATTTTTATTCTTTTTATAGCACAATGCCAATATTACAGCATAAAGGTACAAGGCATAAGAGTCTAAAAAGTAAAAGAGAACAATTGACTAGTATTTAAAAGACAGAAAAGAGCCTGTTCATTTATAATAAGCTGTAGATAAGTAGTGGTTCAATCTGCTTCGTCAAAAAGACTGCCTTATATATTATTATTATTATTTTGGCAACAACGGCGTCATGGAAACAGGCAATTCAGCGCATGGATCGTCTCTTGGACTGTCATTTTGAGTCTCTATTTGAAAGAAAGAATGCATATCATTCCAAAGAAGGAAAATTAGTACATTCATCTCCGCGGAGGTGCTACCAATTCCATTGTTGTAAATCCGGGTGCTATCTCATACAAAAACTAAACCTCATCAATAGGAGGACTTTTTTTTTTTTTTTTCCACTCTTCTCCTTAATAGAGCTAATGAAGTGATCCGTTCACTATTCCCACTGCCGATTATTTATTTTTATTTTTATTATTTTGTATTCTCACTGAATGTGCCATTGTTGATACTCTTTTCTATCTTCCAACTTTATCTCAATTTCTATTCTTCTATTCTTATGGGTGCAAACTGTTGCAAACAAGACCTTATTGACTTTTGCAGTGAAGGTAAGAAGACAGCCACCAGACCTGATGAACACTAACCCTACAGTTGATTTGTCTCATTTTGAGTTGCTACGTGCAGTGGGGAAGGGTGCATTTGGGAAGGTCCGTGTCGTAAGGCACAGGAAGACCAAACAACTCTATGCTCTCAAGTATATTAACAAAGTCAAATGCATTAGTATGCGTGCCACCAACAATATCATCTCTGAACGTCGATTATTGGAGAAGATTGATCATGGACTCATGGTGAACATGCGTTATGCCTTCCAAGACGACGAAAACTTGTTCATGGTGCTTGATCTTATGTTGGGAGGAGATTTACGCTATCATCTTGATCTCACAGGTGCCATGCGAGAAACCAACGTCCAATTCTATGCTGCCCAATTGGCTCTTGGATTGAATTATCTACACAACCATCATATTATGCACAGGTAAATATTCATTAGAAAAGAATCTTGCTATGGTAAAAGTGGATTACAAAAAGAAAAAAGAAAAAAAAGAAAGCTCACTGATAAAATAAATAAATAAATATAAATATATTCATCCACACACACATTCACCAGAGATCTTAAGCCAGATAATATTCTTTTGGATGAGAATGGACATGCACATATTACAGACTTTAATATTGCTGTTCAGTTCTCCGAGTCAAAACTGCACACCTCCATGGCAGGATCGATGGCTTACATGGCACCCGAAGTATTACAGAGCCGTGGCTACGACCATAGTGTGGATTGGTGGTCGCTAGGCGTGGTATGCTATGAACTATTATTTGGAAAACGACCCTTTCGTGGAAAGAGTACAGAGGCTCTTCAACGCTCAATTCTTCTTGGCACATTGACATTTCCCAGCCACAACTTATCTGACGAAGCCATCGACTTTATAAAAGGACTATTAAACCGTGATATATCCCAGCGACTTGGCTATAATTCCAGTGGATTTCAGCGTCTACAAGCCCACCCATGGTTAAGACACATGCCATGGGAATTGCTTGAAAATAAACAAACACAAGCACCCTTTATTCCTGATGTAAGTATCCTTCCCTCTTTCTTGTCTCATTCTCTTGTGCTGTAGAAAGACAAAATCAACTTTGATCCTACGCATGAACTGGAGGAGATGTTATTGGAGGAGAACCCTCTTAAAGTACGTAAAAGAGCACCCAAGCTCAATGGAAACAACACCCGTCTTTCTTATCGTAGTCAAGGCAGCGAACCCCACTTACTCAATACCAATCCAGACTGGCAGCGTATGGAGGATAAGTTCCTGCCCTTTGATCATACCAAACCCAAACCACGACTTTACTCTGATACATATTCCACTCTCCCTCATTCCCCAAGTATTGATAAACCTACACCCACACATACAAGTAGCTCCCAACAGTCACTAATGGAAAAGGTAAGCTGCTGATTTACAATGCATGATCTGATAAGATACTTTGAATAGTCGCGTGCTTATTACATGGCAAGAGATCTTCCTATGCAAGAAATACGAAAGACAAGGAAGTCTCACCCTTCAAGTGAAGCCACACCCTTGTCTTTACAAGATCCTAGTGAACGTCCTCTTATGATTTCGAGTGCTTCGTTTACTGCTGATGACTCTAAAGCCGATGAATGGACATTGTATGATCCACCTTCTTCTTCTCGCCAGATTGCTTCTTCTAGCAAGAAATCCAATGAAAACATAGTGTCTCTCAACTGTCCACCACCTGTAAAGTACAAAGAGGAGATACGAGTAGTGCATGGCCCTGCATTGCCACCACCTACATGTCTTCCACCACCCATTCCAACTGAATTCTCATAGAACATCCCCATCCTACCGAGTAAGTCATAGCTATAAGCTATTGTCTCCTTTTTGTTTTCTGTTTTCTGTTCCAGTTCTTCAGATTCCTTGTTTTTGTCCAATACACATGTTTTCTTTTTTGTTCTCTCTTTTGTTCTCTCTTTTGTTCTCTTTTTTGTTCTCTCTTTTGCTCTCTCTCTCATTTATTGTTTTCACAAGATAAGTGGAAGATGCTTGCTTTTCTTTATTTGAATTGTTTGTCTTTATGCTACAAGTGCTACAATTTCGTCTAATAATAAAGACCGTAAATACATTCTCTCTCTGTATAAAAACAAAACAAAACACAATCACTTACTTATGACTCTTTGAATTCTTTCCTGTCCTTGAGCATTCAAACGAACAAGTTGACTTTTAACATCCATCACAACAGCAGCTTCGCGGTTTGTGCTTGATGTACTCAGCTAGTCATTGTTAATTGAGTATGAATTGACCTGCACTTACCAATGTTCCTAAAGCCACTATGAATCGATACAGGGTTTCTTGTTCAAGATCACTGGATAAGAAACAAGCCAAACTACTTGTCAATGTCATTTCACTTTCATCATCTCTCTCGGAATGACTCGTCAAGAACACAGCAAGACTATACATTTCAGTGAGTTGTTTTCTATTCTTCTTCTTCCCTTTTTTTTAATAGAGACATGGGACTTACTTGATGGCCAAAGTACTAATGGCCAATTGAGACGCTTTTGATGAATACACCTTGACAATCTCTGGTTGCAGCACACGCAAAAAGACAGCTCGATGAGTCCACATGGCATCACGTGTCTCTGAATAGAGTGCATTGGCCAGTCCACGATAAACCAACATAGCATTGGTCTCGGCTATCTTGTCTCGGCTTGGATGGGCAAGATCGCCGCATTCTTCTAGAAAGGCAGGAAATGTGTTTCCATTCAACAGAGCAGCAATGGAGGAGGGAGCATAGAGAACACATAGACGAAGAAGATCAAGAGCAGGGAAGCGGTGCTGAGCAGGCCATATTTGACATGCAGCCATAAGAGTCGACAGACCAGCAGTGTCTATAGAGGCTCCTTGAGGATGAGCAAGGAATTCAGTGACTTTGCTGATGGAGGGATCCAAGGGTAAAGAGTGTTCAGTGGCAAGTGAACGCAGTTTTGCCTCTACTGCAGCAAGATTGACTTGCTTGAGTGCTAGATATGTTTTCTACAATAACACAGTCTTAAGCATTTATCCTGGACACACACACACACACACACACCTATATATAATATCGTAAGCTTACATTGGGTAGTGTAGAAGGAGCACGAGGAGCAGAAGCTATTTGTTGGGCGGATTGATAGGAAGCACTTCCTATAAAAAAACATATCAATGATAGAACTTTAATGGCGGCCTACCTGTGAATGGATCAGAATAGCCTGTTGAAGCCATCTGTTGGCTTGAGGGTGGTGCGGGTGTGTATCGACTGACACCTGTTAACATCGGAGCCAGTGGTGACTCATAAATAAGAACCCTCCTTCCCTTCTCTTCTTCTCTTCTCTTCCTTTACCTGTGTAAGGATCATGGTATTGAGTTGCAGCACCAATTTCTGGAGCCTTTGTGTTGGTTGTAATGAAATTTGCAATCTCATCAAGGTATCCCTGGGGTAACTCGTGGCGATGAACAAACTTTTGTGCAGCATCATAGGGATTCTCTGTCCAAGAAATAATAATGAGGAAACAAGCCAAAAAACACCCACTTACGATGAAGATTGTAAGGAAGTTTCAACATGGCATTGGGTCCACCACCAATATCAATGTCAAATACATGGTCATATTCCACTCCTTCGTAGATTTGTTTTCTATCCGAGCCAACGCCTCCCACCACCTCTCCAATCTTATCCCAGTTCTGCTGACTCCCATTCCATTGGTAGGCCTCTACAGAAGCACCAGAGTTGATCATCAGCACTTGACCTTCTTTAGTGCCTGGTTGAGAAAGTGCCTCTTTTCCAGGCAGTTTATCTTTGTTTACATCCCCTAATTGGTTACTGATAGTATGAGTCATGGATAATATACAACAGAACCTACGATGGAATAGCTTGCTGGGCCAAAATATCATTCAATGCCTGTTGTGGGAGTGTCTCTTTAGTAAAATTGTAATGGTAGGGCAGTCTACCTTTTGATCCTGAGCACTGGCGGCACGTTCTTCTGAGCGGGTAAAGACACGGATATTGGCATCACTACCACCCACAACAATATCATCATTTGGCAGAACCTCCACTGTCCATACAGATATGCATGGTTGCTGGATCACTTGGACACATTCCCCCCCTATGCTGAATGAGTGCACTTGCTACCCATACTCACTCACCTTTCCATACACGCACAGTACGGTCTTCTCCAGAAGAAACATACTCTCCTGTACTAAGAACAGCCACCGAATAAACAAAGGAAGTATGTCCATTCAATTCCTGTATGCATTCCCCCTCCAATGTCCACACTCGTAATGTTCTATCCGTTTCTTGTATAAGTCTACAACGGCAGATAGACACACTCTTTTCTTCTATCTTTTATCTCTTGTTTACCCATCATTAGAACAGGAGACAAATCCAATGCCAGGTACTTTTGCCAATCCACGCACTACATCGGTATGTCCTGTTATTGTACGAACACACTGGCCTTGTTTCCATAATCGAATGGTTTTATCAGCAGAAGCTAAATACAATTGGATGAGCTCTTCTCCTTTGGTGTAGTGTCATTACCTGTCAGCACCATCTCATCCTCGAGTGCCAATACACACCATACAGCTGCCTCATGTCCTTTCAATACATAGGCTCTTTCGAAATTCTTCCATACAATAGCAGTTCTATTCTAATGAGCCATCATCCAATAGAACCCCCTCTTTACTCACTTATCCCAGGATCCAGAAACAATGTCTCCATTTTCATTTGTGTCTACAGTGCATACATTCTCCTTGTGTCCAATAAGAGTGTACAGAGGATCTTTTGTATCCGTAAGAGAACACACATGAATTAACTTGTCAGAGCCACTAGACACAAATAGACCTATTATATATATATATATTATTTTATTTTGTGGGTGAGCTGTCAATAACCATTGGATCTGCTGTAGTATTCTTCTTCTTCTTCTTTTTCTTTTACCTTGAGAGGGAATAGTGGCAATACAATTGACAAAGTGGCTATGGTAGGCAAAGGTGTGTTGCAGTTCAAACTGCTGGGACTCTATGCGTTTCCAGGCACGTACAGTTTTGTCTCTTCCAGCAGACACCACAAGGTCATTAGAAAGAAAACTCAGTGCCTTGACCTATATATATATATATATATAAAGAGAGAGTAAGTTGAAAAAAGTGTCTATGACTCCTTTACATCTTGTTCATGGCCTATAAAAGTACTGCTTAAACGATACATGACGGGAAAGAACGAGGTGTCTTATGCTATTCCGTCATTCGTATACATCATCAGCATCACGTGATGGCTGTTTCGTTTGTTCATTTCTTTTGCTGTTCATTTCCCCCTTTTTTTGGCTTTTCCTTCAGTGATGCCTTCTATTGCACTCTCCACTGCTGAAGACAAAAACAAAGTCAGGAGAGCTCTTCCAACAGCAGTGAGTGTCAATAGACTTAAGATAAACACAGCTCAACTGACAGAATAAATAGAAAATATATGCTGCCACAGTAGCACGTCTTTATGTGGCCTATCCTAATCCACACCGGTGGGCTTACTCCAACATCTGGGGTGCAGTCTGCTTCCTCAAGGACAAGAAAAAGCACTCTCTTTATTTCAAAATAGTCGACTTGGCAGTAGGTTCTGCAGCCAATGGACACTCTTCTAACCCACTCTTAGCATCGAGGTGTTGTATGGGAGCAAGAGCTGTACGATGGACTTGAGTTTGAATTGCACACCCCGTTCTTCTACACCTTTGCAGGCGATGTAAGTCTAGTTATCTAAGAACACTACTGATATCGACACAAATATAAATATATATAAAAACAGGAATATACATTTGGCCTGTCTTTTGCAGACACAACCGATGCTTCTGTTTTCTATAGCAAAGTCACCACACGCGAAGGATCTAAAAAGAAACAAGTTAAAAAAGGTAAATAGGCACAGTAACTATTATGCACAGCCTTAACAGGAGATGTCTACAGAAAGTACAAAAAAGAAAAAGGGAAAATTAGACAAGACACAGATTGGTTTACCTGAGGACTTTAGGTACTGTCTATGAAACATGAATAACAATAGGCTCACTGGAGAAATCCTATAGACACTTGGGACATATTGGATATACCCCAGAAACTGGATTTAGTGTGCAGAATACAGGTCCAGAGTGGAATGGGATTTTCGATCAATTGCAGTCATTGGGTATCTCTGCAGATGAGATTCATGAAAATGAAGCCTTTATTAAGGATTTTGTGAATAAGCGTGGTGGACCTACATTACCTGCCAAATCAAAAGAGATTTCTTCTTCTTCCCTTCCTCCTCCTCCTCCTCCAATGCGTAGAATGGCTCCTCCTCCTCCTCCTCCAATTGGTGGTAAGTCTGTTCTGTTTTGTTCTGTTCTGTTCTGTTCTGTTCTGTTCTGTTTTTATCTTGAATGGAGAATGAATGATGAAAAATGTATAGGCCGCCGTCCACCACCCCCACCCCCTTCACGTAGGGCATCACCAGCCATTCTTGCTACCCCACTGCATGTGAGTACTACTTCCCCTCGAATGCCGACTCAGACACCTCCACCTCCGCCACCTGCTAGAGC
The DNA here is from genome assembly GCA_025094145.1 of Spinellus fusiger. NCBI lineage: Eukaryota > Fungi > Mucoromycota > Mucoromycetes > Mucorales > Phycomycetaceae > Spinellus > Spinellus fusiger. The sequence continues at coordinate 633,385 of JALLLS010000003.1, read as the reverse complement.
CATTCCTCCGCCTATGTTCAACTCATCTCTCTCTAGCTCACCCATGATCAATTCACCCACAGCCCTTGCTACACCACCTACATTCCCCAAACAGAGTGTATTTACGTCCAATGATAATTCACAGTATGCTGCTAAATCCAATAACCCTTACCGTGCAGCTAGTGCCTCTGTAGGAAGAACACACAATGGTTTTGCTACGACACTTGCATCTACTGACCATAATGAGGAAGAAGAGAGTGATGATACCGAAGAGAGTGATGAAGAAGAGGAAGAAGCACAGACACGTTATGCCCATATCAAACCTGTCCAGCGTGCATTACCCCCTCCCATGCCAACTCTACCTCCCGGACGTCCACCTATACGCTCTGGAACCATTCCTCCTTTACCCAACAGAGATAGAAGAGGTCCTCCACCACCTCCACCTACTATTCCAAGACCTAGTGGTATTGGACAAGGGCGTACGAATAGCCCAGCACCCTCATTGCCTAGATCCACGAGTGACCAATTCTTTGATGCTTATGATAATTTACCAGTCTCTTCTCCTTCATCTGTATTAGCAGAAGAGTATTCGCCACCGCCGCCACCACCACTACCCTCATCTGCTTCTTCTGCACCTGTTGTGAACTCATTCTCAGCTCTAGCGGGTATTCCTTCTCCTCCTCCTCCTCCTCCTCCCCCTCCCCCTCCACCATCACAGGGAAGTGGCGGACCCCCTCCTCCACCACCCCCTCCTCCGCCTCTTTTAGCTCCCAGTACTACACCATCCAATCCTGCACCTGCGTCTGGTGATGGACGCGATGGTCTGCTTGAGGCTATCCGAAATGCAGGCATGAAATCTCTTAAATCCACTCCACGTGAAGCTATCCACGACAGAAGCCGACCGACAGAAAACACTGCATCTGCATCTAATACTGCAGCACCTAATGACTTGGCCTCTAGTTTATTAGCAGCCCTTAATGGTCGTAAAAAGGCAATTGAATCTGATGATGAAAGTGATGGTAGTGCTTGGGATGATGATCCATAAGATATGTATATTTATACAATTTATTATAAAAATAAAAATAAAAGTTATTTATTTTCTTTTCTTTTCTATATTTATATATATATAAAGGACACACCTACAAATACATTACATAGATAAAGTTCTTGTTGATTCATGACTTGTTTATGTGTATTTATATATATTTATAAAAAGAGAAAGAGAAAGAGAAAATGCCAACAAGGATCATTATTAGTAAATGTAGGAAGAATAGAGTAAGAACGAATGAATAGATTGGCCCAGCCAAATGAAAGAAGTGATAATGGAATACAAAGAGTGAATAATAATAATAATAATAATAAAGAAAGAAAGAAAGAAAGAAAGAAAGAAAGAAAGAAAGAAAGAAAGAAAGAAAGAAAGAAAGAAAGAAAGAAGATTGTTATGGTTGGGGTATATCTTCATCTCGGGATAAAAGAGTAATAACAGCAGCATGCACTGCTTCATCTGCACTCCAATGGAAAAAAGGGTATCGGTCTTTAGGCAAAGGAATAGAATGACTTGAGGCAGAGCTTACGGTATCATCATCATCGTTGGATGGATGACTGATATCCACTCTTTCTGTATCTTTTTCTCTTGGATAAGCATCCATGTCTTGCTGAGGATGCTGTTGAGGACCGTCACTTGATGCAGGGACGACAGGCAACATCTCCTGCTGAATGATTTGTACTTTTTTATCTGTAGACAGAGACTCTCTTGGTTGAGTGCCAAACCCAGCAACAATCAATGAGCTACGAATGGAAGGCTGGATAACATTGACAAAATGGAATTCCACATGATGTCCGCTGTAACGATTGAGTGTATTGTGCACATCAACAATGGATTGTAGGCCACTAGAATCCAAGCTATTGACACTTGTAAAATCAATAATCAAGGCATGAAGGACAGGCAATTTGTCTCGGGAGCCATCATCCACAGAGTCATCGTTCCAGGCACGATCACTCTTGGAGGGCGTCTGTCCATGTCGACGAGTGTTGCTCTTTGCGTATTGGATTATCTTGTCAGAAACAAAGCTTGAGTTGGGATACGTAAAGGATTCTTCAATGCGGCACATGAGAATACCCCGAGGTAGATCTTCAACAAGTTTTCCAAGCGAGGGATGGCTCTCTGGAACATAGAGGTAGTGCTGCTCATCCTTGCTATCCTTGATATCCTTGCTATCCTTGCTATCCTTGTTGGATGAAATAGCCAGTGGAATGCGCTTGAGGGCCGAGAAACTGGGACGGGCAATACGGAAGAGTAGAACGACAAGAGAGAGACAAAGAGATGTGTAAATACCATATTCCACAGAAGTGAAGAAAGTAATGATAACAGCAGATACAAAAATAAACAACTCCCAAAGACTGACTCTGGCTAGACGCATAATATAAGCAGGACCGGAGACAAGATCAGCAACAGCGTGGATAACAACAGCTGAGAGAATAGCATCAGAAATAAAGTAAAAGGCAGGGGTCAATGCATAGAGAGCCAGGAGCACAACAAGAGCAGAGAAGATACCAGCAATGGGCGTCTTAACACCAGAACGTGCTTTGATGGCTGTACGCGAGAAGGAACCAGTGGAGGGATAAGCACCAAAGAAAGAAGCCCAAATGTTGGTGAATCCGATAGCAATGATCTCTTGGTCAGGGTTGATTTGGTAGTCATTGATACGACCAAATGACTTTGCAATAGCAACATGTTCTAGAATAAGGATAATCACAGAAGAAGGCAGGGAACTAGCGACAGCAGAAAGGATCTCACCATCAATAAAGGGGACATGCATTGCTCTGAAACCAGCAGGCACTGTTTTGAGAATGCTGATGGGACTTGTGGTTTGTCCAATGTTGATAAGGAATGCGATCAAGGTGCCAAAAACAACAAGAAGACCGTTGCGCATAATACTAAAGTAGAAAAGGTGCTTTTCGTATTTTGGATAGCGTTTGCCAAGAACCTGGCAAGTGTAACGGATACCATAAAGCCATACCAAGCCAATCAGACCAAAGGCAGCATCTAATTTGGTTCTTGGTAGGCCTTTAAAGAAATTACCGAATATCAAATAAGCAGCATCTTGTGTATTGATGCCTGTAATACCAAATAGTTTTGGCCACTTTAAAAGGTAAGTATAAAAAGTGGTGGATCTTTTTATTTACCTGTCCGACAGTAATCGTGAGTGCGGATCCTGTCATAAATCCAGCAATCGCAGGTCCTAAAAGAAGACGCTTATTTTATTAGAGCCAATTCCACTTTATAACGATGCCTATAGTTCGATTTTACCAGGAATAAAATCAACAAGAATACCAAGTCGTATTAAACCGATGAACATGGCAATAACACCAGCCATCAAGGAAAGAGCGACGGCTATTTGAGGTCCAGTGATATTTGGGTTATCTGAAGTAACACGAGTCACTGTTTGACCAACTAAAAGCGACATGACAGCTGCATAAATACACGTAAGCATCCCTGTTTCTGGTTGGATAATGTGTACTCTTACCTGTAGGACCTATGCTGATATCTTTGGAAGTTGCGAATAAGCAATAGACACACAGACCAATAAATGCGGTACTAATTGAGAAGAATAAGTACATGAAGAGTGTAGATAGTTACTTACTATAAGCCGTATTCTGGTGATAGCATGGCAAGTTTGGCATATCCCATACTCTGAGGAACAATGACAATCCCCACAGTAATACCAGCAATTAGATCACGTACGAGCCACTGAGGAATAAGAGAATAATAAAGAAGTTAAATCTCATGAACAAAGGACCACAACTATAATAGATGTTAGTTTTTTACCTGAACATTATAACGATGGATCCATGTAATAATAGGAAATAGGCTGACGAAATAATCTTTTGTATAGCCAGGAAAATGGTGAATGAAATCTTTTGTCTTATTTTTGTATGATTCTTCTTGGTAATCAATGATAATGTCTGGTGCCATTGTATAGAAGAAGTGAAAGTTCTATATCCTAGTCAAAACAATAGAATGTTTTATACTGGTAGTTTACTAACACTATTACGTATGAGGCTGTATCACTATTGCGCCATCGACTTGTTTGATCGCATCTTTCATATTCCTATCCTTCTAATAAATAAAATAAAATGCCGCTTAGGCTGACCCTTTTGATAACTTTTGTTTGATAATTATTGAATAAAAAGATACTGAACTAGCAAGTTAGGTCAAAGGTATACTCATCAAATTTACTTTTTTTTATTATATTCCTATTCATTAAAGAATTCCAATGCTAATGATCTATTCATCTAATTGTCTATCTGTTCACATTGAAAACAACTCCAGACTATGATTACATGTTCTATGTATCATATCTTATATCTCTGTAACAAATGCTCTTACGCAGATGTGTCTGCTATTTCTTCTTACTTAAATATTGAAAGTGAGAATTCCCCGGAGATCTAAACAAAAAGGCTTTTCTCGAAATAGATAACATGTATTCTTCTGATAACTGTATTTTAATCAAAAGGCAATGCTATAGTAAAATAGATATCTTTTTGGTTATGAGATGAAATGAAATGTTGGACACTATTTCCATTTTTCATCCAATGTAATTGTACATCTAGGGCGTGTTTTCTACTTTTTATTCATTTATTGCTCAATACAATTGCTTTGAACTTTCCATTGATCGATGAACATCTTTACTACGATATTTATAATTTTATCGATAATTGCAATCTATGGATAGTAAAACAGTTTCTTTACTTTTAAAGAATATTAATAATGTGAAGCCTTATTTTCAACTAGTGATATTTTCAAGTTTCTTCCATGATTATTGTGCTCCATCTATTTGTATTGTATTGTATTTCAATATAGATATTTAGCATGTTCATTAAAGAGAAATACAGAATATTTGTTAATTAAAATTGAACAATCATTTATTAAATGATACAATAGTGTTCTATAAGAAACAATAAAAGAGAGGATGAATAAGGAATGAGTCATTCAGTATTTATGTAACAGATATACACAAATAAACATTTCACTTTCTCGTCTACTATTGGAACTACTAGGCAAGATATTCGGAGGAAACAAAAGTTTGTTCAACACCGTTACTTGATTGTTTTCATTGGGCTTGTGATATAATTAGATAATAAATACAAAGGTTCTCTGTGAATGACACTATCTTATTGATCAAATGACAGTGCTATTCCAAAAAAAATAACCATAAGTTTTTCGACGTTTCAAAATAAGGCTTGGAGTTATAATCTATTCTGATTATACCCCTACCAATAAATTTTCTATATCCGTATCAATACGTTACACTTGGTAGCACTTTAAAATGGTACAATGCCACTTCCATGTTTAAACCACGATTGGTAAGCAGGATCTGTCAATAAGAAATAGAAAAGTATGCGCGGCTACAAAATAGATAAAAATATTAAGAGAAATGATTGAGACAAGTTAATCCATTCTATATGCTTTGTAGATTAAAGATAAACAAGAAAAAATTGATAATCATATATAAAAAGTTATTCTCTAATGCTTAGGATTATTAAAGACTTGACAAGTAGCATAGGTATAAAACGACAGGTGATATAAATGCATTTAGTATTCATGATCTTCAAATGATAAATAGTATTAGGTTGCTATTTTCTTCACTCTTTTATCATTATTAAATAAACTTTATTTATAACTTGATATCATCCTATATCTAAGCATGTTTTATAGAGGTAGTTTTTTTTTCATTACTTTGTATATATTACTTTACACAAGAAAGAAAGAAAAGACAACACTATTGGGATTCCATGTGATTTTTGTACGAGTCTTTCTTTAATGTTGATAAATATAATTAAGACATAACAATTGGTTATCATCAATGTTCAAGCGGCCAGCTCTTTTTTATATATTTTAGTTTTCTAGTTTTATGAAAATTGCACCCCATTCAATAACAATACACCATACTTCACTTTTATTACTTTAAATAAATAGTTCAGAATATGGCACTTATAAATTGTATTTTATTTGGATATAAGGGCTAACTTTAAGGCTATCTAAACATAGAAGAAAAGAAATTTTATCCACTACAAATCATTTAAAATAAAAAGATAGATTATAAAAATTTATTGATTTAAGATAGTGAAAGTACTCATATACCACTTTTCGAGAAAAATATATAAGTAAAAAGGTATGAGTGAATATTCTTTATAGAGAAAGAATAATCACTATTGATCACTGGAAAAAGTATTTGATTTGATTGAATAGCTACAATCTATTATGAAAATTAAAAAAAAACTATGTAGAGATATTCCTGACTAAACCATTAATTGTCTGACATTTAAGCAAAATATAAATATATAACATATTAAAAAAAACAAGCTAACAGTTAGCCATTCGTAAAAATAAAAATAAATAAAAAATTAAAACAGCTATAAAATGATGTCATGGATGAATCATCTAGGATAAGCTATAGTGTATTTGAATACAATGGATATATCTTTTAGAGATGGTATAAAAGCACAATAGCTTATGTTAGTGAGTGTGTATTTTTGTGGTTATTTCTGCCAATTTTTTGTAGTAATCATTAGATTAGAATAGAGGTATAAAATAAGGACAAAGAAATAGAATAAAAATAGTAGAGTTAATTGTACGTTAACTAACCAAACACCTTTGAACCCAAGGAGCCATTGACAACATCACCACATCAATGAGTGATAAATAGTAATTATTATCATTATCATTATTAAACAAAAACTATTCATTTCTCTTTTATTATTGTATTTCGATTTATTTTTATAAACTATAAATACTACTGTCAACAAGATATTAATAAATATACAACACGCTTATAGAATCAATCCAAGATTCTTACATGTGTTTTATCTTTATAGGAGACTGATAAAGAGCCTATAGAAAGTTTTCCATATGCCAATCTTACCAGAATAATGACAATCAATAGATTTTTACATGATACTAGTTAGAGATCTGAGTATTCACCTGTTTTATAAAATCAGATCCACAACATCAACACCATTGTCTCTCATAATTATTCATTCTCAAAGTATACCTTGATGCATTTACTCGAGAGTGAAGATAGATCTGCTTTGAATGATTATATAATCAAAAAAAAAGATTCCGTGAGATGTTTTTGTCGTTTGTTAAAAAGCAAATCAGAGAAGGGGGTGTTTCTGGTAAAGCAAGACTCATACTAGATGTGCGTCAAATAAGAAAGAGGATCAACCCGTTGAAAGATGTAATGAACATAATCATCACACTACCCCTTATCATGTCATGAACCCTACGCTCATTCATCAATTAGCATTCATCATTCAGAAATTGGATAGTAGCTTGGAAATATCAGTATAAATACTTATCCAATTATCATAATAAAATCTGCATTCTGATATCTGCTATAAGACTATACTATACACTCTATTTCGTCTTCTACGCACAAAACCTAGTGCTATTCTCCTACCTGTTCCCAGTGGTTCCTTACAGATTAAACATATACTCATGAATGATATTACTTTTCACACCAACTTGTCTAATGTCTTTCCTATCTTCAACCACCCACGCCTTAGTTAAAACCAAAGGAACAAAGCAAAAAGAAAACTGACTCTAGGAGAAGATGACAAGTAAATCATATGTCTGTACAGTAGCCAAAACTATTAAGGAAAAAACTATTACACTTGAAAATCTAATAAAAAAAATCCAGTGTCAACTATTTACCATTGGTACAGCTGTAATAATTTTATGTGCATCCTCATTAGACTCATAGGCATCAGTGTTCTATACCTTTATCTAATAAATTATGCCATGAGTCTATGATGGTCATGTCGATGGATTCAAAACAAATCTTTTCCCAAAACCTATTGAACTTTAAAAAGAGGTGAGATGTTGCTAAAAACATGTTATGAGGCAGTTTTAGTGGAGCTAATATGTTTATAATGAAGAGCAATATAAACGTCTTATACTAGGCTCATGTATTGATAATAATGAGTTTATATGGGGTTTCTTTTTTCTCCATACCTAAGCTTTGAAGTTGGTTATCATCTAAAAGAAAACAAATCCATAAATCATACAATAAAGGATATTTCATAGATATTTCTTCAGCTATTAAGAGGATTCAAAGATATTCCATGGTTTCTAATTCCAGGTGGTCTTCTTTATCTCTCTACTATTATTACTTTATCGCAAATCAAGGCAATTTTAGTAATTCAAAAGCTAAGAGGAATGGGTGTAAACATGTATGGCTTTGTGATTACAGTAGCCCTAAGAGCTTGTACTGTTTTTGCTCGGCTTATTTTTGAGTATAGGTTGGCTATTTTTAATGTCAATGTTTAAGGCATCTTCTCTCTAAAAACCTGTTATTCTGATCTTCTGAGACCTTGTTTTTCTATATTAGCTACTGCAAAGTTTGAAACGATCCAGATTGTTCAATGAGCCGCCCTCCCCAACATATACTCTTATTTCCTTTATCTGTAAACCAAATCTGTTGAGCAAGCAGCCACCCTCCTAAATATTTATTAAAAATAGCCTATCTTAAACATATTCAAAAGTGAAATGATTAGTTTAGTGCGTAGAGAAAAATACACTGGTGACGGTATCCCGTGGACTCTATAGATATGTGTGGAATCCAATTCTTCTACTAACATGCATGTGCAAAGAGAGACATTGTCTACTAAAATGGAAGATTGCTTGTTTACCACTAATACTTTCAGTTTCTTTCCAATGTAGCCACCCATCTGCCAATCGGGACCACTTTATTACTTGAACATTCGTTGATCATGAACGCTCCATATTCTTGTTCTTCCTAGTTCCTACCCTACCATGGAGTGCAAAGGAATCCTTCAGCAACAGACGCTGTATCCTCACCTCTCCTCCGATCTCTCCTCTACCACCCATTCTCAACCCGTTTAGCAAAGCCAGAAGCTGCTAGTGTAGTTGCTCTATTTATTTTCAGGATTGTCCAAGCTGCTTTGAGCATCCCTCATTGGATTTCAAATCACCACAGGATGACGGTTATCTTTTTGGTGTTCTGTTTTCCTTGCTGACTTTATGGCCTTTTTGAATGTCAATTCTTAACTTGGCATTTACCATCATCTCTGATTTTTCATTATTATTTTCTTCATTTGAGGTTTTATATTCTCTTATCCTTCTATTTCTTTCTTTTTTCTCTCTTTATTTCTTTTCTCACTTGAGTATTTGAAGTGTCTATATGTTTATCCCATTTTATTTTCAAACGATTTCATAGGGTGGTTAATATGACCAATGTGTGAATAGCAACTAAACACCCAAAAATAAAAATAAAATACTTTGAACTGTATCTATCATGATAGATGGTTATATCAAAAAGAATGTTATATCTTTCATAGTCATTTATTATATTATACTATTATAATCCAAGGTAGAGAAGCAGTAACTAATAGTAATTGTAACATTATAAAAGCAGGTAGAAGGGTGTATCAATAAAAGTCTGTTCAGCTATATGTTTAAGTAGCAAGATGTCTTATGGTAGCAAGAACATATTGTATTCAATTTCACAGACTTTAGTTTGTTTTACAGTCACACTCTATCATAATGAGAAATGCTAGTATAGAAAAGAGGGATGGCTCCCAGTACTAAATAATTACTAATAAACTACAGAACTAGCTCTCCACTACTTTCTTTTGCTACTAAACCGAGGCTTGTTTGAGATTTCCCCTAAATTAAAATTCCATAGTAACTTATAGTGAAATCAACTTATGCCCATGATGACTGTTGTTTCTTTATACAGTATTCTAAATAATGTCTTTCTTCAAATGAATATATCCGCACCTTGATCAGAACTGCTGAAATGAAGCATAAAAATACCAGCCTCGAGACTCGGGCTATTATTGTACAAAGAGTACACAGTGCACAAAAAAAAAACTTTTCTGAGATTGGACGTATACTGAACATGGATCATTCCACTGTCAGAAAGATCGTAACGCGTTACCAAGAAAGGGGTAATGTAGAGAATGCACCTTACCTTGGTAGACCAGAATTGTTTGATGAGAGAACGAGCAGAACTATTACTAAGGAAATCACCTGTGAACCAGAGCAGACTAAGAAGCAGCTCTGTGAGAAGATAACACCCAAAGGCACTGCTCTTACTATGAACAAGTTCTTAAACAGGAAAGGCTATCATGCCTTTAACTGTGTGAAGAAGCCTCTGGTGCCCAAGAGATACCAAAAGACACGACTCATGAGTAAAAGAACGGGTCTAATAGACTAATGAGCATGTTCATTTGAAACTCATAAGTAAAGCACTCCTTCTCGTCTGATGAGTCTAGGTTCAGTCTCTGTTATGGTGAGACTGACTAGAGTGTATTTTCTTATCTGCCTATCTATCACTGCATTTATTATCATAAAACAGCTTTCATTTTACAAGATGAAGGCCTCATGTCTCTATCTAAAGAATCTGTAAAGTAATGACAATAGAAAATCAGAGCATACAAGCTCAATTGTCCGGGATTTTAAATCAAGAAAGACTTAACAAACATCAGTGTAGAAAAAACAATCAATTTATTATGGAGATAGAAAGACTAGCAAAATAGCAGCATTCCTACCTTAGGGTCTCTTAATAAAACCGACCGAGAAACTCATGGTGGCCTGCATGGCTGGATGGTGCATGGTGCGCATATGAGGTGGTAGATAGAGTGTGGTTTTCTGGAGACTCTTTAACAAAGACATACAGTAAGTGTCTGGATAGAAGAGGTGATCCGCTGATTTATCATTCGACCATGTTGCAAGGTGTTTTACTGTCTGTTCATTGGGAGAAGAAGCACAGTCAAGATAGAACACTTTCATGACTGTGTTTCCATGATCAATAAAGAGAGAAAGAGAGGAAGGTTGGTGTGGTAGAATATAAATCCCAGGGAGAGTAACCGTAGTGATAATAGCAAGAGTAGTAATAGCAGTAGTAAACAATAGCAAGGAGAATCATTGATACACCACCTACCCTTTGAGCCCATCCCAAGAATTGTAATTATTTATCTTACCTCTCTCGTTATAAAGTGTTGATGACTCACCTGAGCCTACAAACCCATCATTGTAAAAAACACGAGTATCCCAATTGAAAAGCCAAATCTGTTTGTTTGTTTGTTTGTTTTTTTCCGTTTTGTTTATGTTTTTTATGAGTCCAGATGGAGTGGTAGAAATAGAAGCAGGTTTATGGCTCCAATGGATCCACACCAAGATATCACTTACCAAAGCATAGACCTTCTCGCTGCTTCTTCCTTGAATAATGAACCGATAAGTAGCATGTGCTTTGGCAGCCTCCACCATATCACACACTAAGAAATCAATAAAAGTAGGCTGTGCAGCAGGAGAAGGGTGGATAGACACACAGTATTTGAATAGCTTGACGGCCCTCAGTACTTTTGCTTCTTCTATAAGAATGGAAGAGTGAGTCCAGCATCTTTCTATAGATAGAGTAGATTCTTACTGTGCTGCTCATAATGTCCTTCTCCTAGAGGTGCATTACAGTGAGTACACTGAATAGCAATCCACTTTGTGAATGTCCCACTGTCCCACTAGTAACATAAAATAGAACAAGTTAATGTGTGCTATGGTAGTAGTTTGGATGGAGCCGAAGCCCCCAGGGAGTCATATCTCTTCACCTGCCAAGCTGTTGAATATAGCATGACTAATCTAGGATCCTTGTATCGGCACAATCGTGTAGTGCTTACACACGCTGGCCTTCTTTGGATCCGAACACACCCACACAAATAAAATAGTATACTTACGTTGATCTTAGAAGCTACGTGTGGATCCATAGCAGTACATCCCTGAACAAGATTATCAACATGCACCAGGAAGTAGGTAGCTCCTACGAGAAAGACATCGGGTTTGGCTAGAATAGGCTTCATGCGTGCCTTGTGTTCTTCTGGCTTTGTTTCATGACAGATCCAGCACTCTACCAATTCATACCAGTGCTCTGAAGGCAAGTCCTTGTGTTTAAAGGGAACCCTGGCGTCTTCTGCCTTTAGCAGGGGTGCATGACAGTGATGGCAGTCAAGGACTTGTAATGTTTTCATTTCTTTTGCAGGCAGCCACTCTTTGGGCTCTTGAAGACATGCCTTTGGTGTGTGTGCACTCAGCTTGATATCCCACAGCACGTTATTATGGACACTTGGCTGTTCTAAAGGCACCACTGTCATCAATGCCAGTGACGCGTTTTCCGAGACAGGGAGTTGCATGAGTTTATTTTCCTTGAGCCACAGTGCCTGTTCTTTGATAGCAAGTAGAGTGTCTACTTTACACGTCTTGTCTGCAGCCAGAGTGGCTCTTATCAAATGGATATTACCCAACTGTTCTGCGAAGAATGGAGGTACCATTGTATATATATATATATAAGAAAAGAAGAAAAGAAGAAAAGAAGAAAAGAAAGAAAGAAAATACAACCACAAGAAAGAGGATCAACAAAGGATCAATAAAAGACTCTTTTTATATGTGGAGGAATGCTGACTGATTAAATTTTTGTATTATGTGTGACGTCAATTACGACGATATAAAAAGAAGACTACATTTATCTCTCATTTTCTTCTCCAAAAGATAGGAGAAGGAAGAGAAGGAGAAGGAGAAGTGGGTATTTACTTTGGAAGGGCAATCCAAAGAGGGCAGATGTGAGTGCCTTTTTTGAGCAGTCCACCTATGCACTGGGGTGGCTTAAATGGCATTCTTTGATGCCCCAAGCCCAATGGAAATTAAAGTAAGTTTGGTATTCAACACATTCATCAAATGCTCTGTCAAGATAGTCATCAAAATTGGCTTGTAAATTATCACCCTTTAAGCCAAGTTCATCCCAAAAACAAGGACCAGCATGTTTGTAGAGGATGAGAATATTCTAGAAGAGATAGTTTGTATTAGCCTTATGAGTGGAGTTGTTGCTCATAAAGCAAAGGAGGACAGTTGCTGGTTACCTGATACATGAGCTTGCCTACAGAACCACCCCAGCAAACAGGAATGGAGCAGTAGTCACTTTTGATGTCTCGTAAGCCCACTTCTGCCAGTGTGCTTTTTAAGCAGTCACCAAGGTATCCATCTCTCTCTCTTCTGATGTAGTAGGTACGGACTAGAATAGGAGTCAGTCTTTTTCTTATCTAATAGTGATAATAGTAGATAATAGTAGATAATAGTAGATAATAGTAGATAATAGTAGATAATAGTAGATAATAGTAGATAATAGTAATAGTAGATAGTAGTAGATAATAGTAGCAGCAATGATATTTACATGTCTCGGATAGCTTATAAAAGAGAGGTCCTGCACGGTAGGGTTTAATATCGTACTAATCCACACACATTATTCACAGTTAATATAGGCATTCTTTTCTTTCTTTCATTTTTACAGTAGCGTCTTATTCAAATAAACAAAGATAAAAATACCTCAACCAGTTCTATGTAACCATTAGGTTTAGTTACTCTCCACAGTTCTTCCAATAGAAAGGAGGCAACTTCTTCAGGATAATAGGTATATATCATACGCTTATGTACATAGTCAAATGTATTATCGGTATAGGGAAGTCCCTGTAGCATGTTGTGGCTTATGGAGTGGAGATTGGAGGGAATATGTCGAAAAGAGTGTCGATTGGATTCAAGTATAACTTCCATATCTATTCCTACAAAATGAGCACTAGGGAAGTCCATGGCCATGTCTATAGCATAAGATGTGTTAGCCACGCTTCTTATCCACGGATCTGTGTCTGTCTGTGCACAGACCAGCCTATCAGTGTAGTTTACCAAGGCACCAGGTGGCTGTTAATCCAGCACCCACGTCAAGTACCCGTGTCTCTTTATGGACAAGTAGTGAGTCTACAGGAGCAAAGTGGCTGGTTTGAAAAACATGTTTGAGGAGGTAATGGAGGGCATGTTGACGATGCATTTCTAATGAGGTCTTGAGGGGCTTTGGTCTTGCGTATTTTGAGTAACTTGTGGAAGACAACTTTGATATCTTTGGGTGAAAACTAGATGTCCTTGAGAAGTCTGATATTCCTGAATCAAAGACACTTCTTGAGGTATGGTTTCCCATGACATTAGAGAGAGAAGAAGTTGTTTGCTCGGAAAAGTCCCATGAGGTAACACTGCTACCTATTTATGAGGGACAAGAGCTTATCTGAGTGAATAAAAAGAGGGGGGAGACGTCTACTACTGGAATGGGGGTGGTAAGCAATAGGCAAACTAGCCAGTAAGAATGGGTTGCTGGCTATTTGATGTCTAGACGGTAGTTTGATTCTTATTTGTTGGGATATTCATATATCTATATATATATATTTGCTAGAGCTCTTTTATATTTACAGGTAGTGATTGCTCTGTAAAAATGTCTATAGCCATCCTCACTACACTAGCTGATATACCATTCTATCTATTAGTAAATAGACTGCATTTCTCTGGTAAATACAGTCCCAACACAGTATGACAGTGACTAATATATATATTTATATATATATATATATAAAGTGCAGTTGTACACAAGAAAGAGTCAAAGAATTGCCTGAGGTTTTTCTACTGATTGTTCCAAGGCCACAACTAATTCTCTGAATTCTTATAGTGGATAGTCTTTCTATAAGAGATACTGATCTATTCCAATAACTTATTACTAATGCTGCTACGAATTCTAGAATGACTTGGAAAAATTAAAATTTTGTTTTTTCAGTAATTATATAATATACTCTGGTCTTAATATATTTTTAGGAATAAACCGAGCATTTGCATTATAATCCATATTTAATAACACTCTTCGTGACCTGTCCATAGATGATGTGTTTTTAATTGTATAATTGAAATGACTTCAAGTTCATTTCTTGTATTAGACTCTTGGCATGAAGAAGCACAGATACACTATAATGCAGGCTCTGTATTGCAAGAGGAGTTTCTTTTGTGAATCGGCGCATGTACGCTTGACCCAAGTACATTTCTCTCAACAACATGTGTCTCTCTCTTTCTGATAGGCTCTATATATTCGTGCTCATAGAAAGAGAACGCTGTATTGGTCATACTCATCACTCCTTTCATAATAGTGGGCACGGGGATATCCACCTTCTATTAAGAAAAGACATAGAAATAGAAATAGACAATAGAAATAGAAAAATGAAATTCTGTGTTTATTGCCCATGCATAACCATGGTACGTGCGGACGAAACACATATGCCATACTCTTCCTTTTTAGAAGACAGCAACAAAACAAAGCCACGTCTTTTTATTCCTAATCCCTTTTCCTTCAATGAGAATAACTTTGTCTGAAATGGGGTGATATTTTCTGTAGATCTTCCTCAAAAGCTATATATTCATATAAATATATATATATTTTCCTTTATTGACCTATTTCTTATGGTAACCAAGCTTCTGAAATAACAATTTAACTCTATTAAATCAAAATAGAAGCAATGCATGTTCATGTATCCCTATTTTTATAGTGCACGTCCTTGTGTGAATGTCTGTGCTATTGACTCAAAAGGCAAATGAAGGTGTTTTTATTGTTGCCATGTTTACAGTTGATTTCATTTGGAAACGGAGAGTTGATCGGAGTCTGAATAAATGCCTGTGCTTGAGGGGGGCTTACAGCTTGTACAAGGCCATTTGTTTACTTTTGTAAGGACATGGCAGAAGAGCAAGTCCTATTCTTATTTTATTGGCATAGCAACTACACAGAATATATCTCTCACAAAACTCTATTTCTTAATTTGTAATTACTTGCACTTATTATCAAATAATAAACAAGTCACATATCTATTTTTGCTTCTGGAAGATGTCTTTTCAATCCATAGAGTAACAAAGCAAGAAGAGAATAGTGACTGTGGCTGTGACTGTTTTATTATCCCTTCTCCTCATGGAGAAGACCAAGACCAATGAAGTTATTTTTCATTTGTATCAAAACAAGTCACTATCATTCCTCCCCACAAAAGAACTTAGTCTTTTTTGAAGTGTTCAAAATACCAGAGATTCGGACTTTCAGTGGTCGTTTGTTACGTCATGTTGCTGCTATTTTTGTAGGGAAACCTTTTTCTTTCCACCACTGTACAAGTACACAGCCAAAAAGTCATCTTTGCCGAATACCCACTTGACAGAACTAACCGCCACACTTCTGTTGGTAGTCCACACCTATTCACCCACTCCTCTTTCTCTTTTCCACTTTTGCATTCGCTGTTGTTTTCGAGATCTCACCACTCAACCCCCTCCAGAGAAGAGACAGCAACATCACCCACCAATACCCTTTGTCTTATATTCCACATATACCCGCCTTCCTAAGCACACAGAAACACAACACTAGCAACAAATACAAACACAGCAACGCCCCGACGATAAACTCACATACAACAGACAATAGAAAAAGAAAAAGGCAATAGAGTAATTACACTGACTTGCTCTTTGATCTACTCATTCCATGAGTGAGTATCCTTCCACCTATTTTTCGGATTCCGAACTCTCTTTACAGCTGTCAGATGCATCGACCCTTTCTTCAAACGCATGTCATTCCGACGATGCCTTTGACAGTTCAGACGAAGACACCAGCCCACGCCACATATCCCCTGCTATACTACTGACAAGAGCAAAAAACAAAAAGTCACTAGCACTTGTACGATCCTTCTCCCTATCGCCTTCGCCCTCTCCGTCACCATCACCGTCACCATCACCGTCTTCTTCTCTATCATTATCACCATCACCATCACCATCACCGTCACCTCCTCCTCTTCCTCCTCCTCCTACGGCTGCTTCCGGGATAAAGAAGAAGACACCTGCCAAAAAAAAGCGACAAAAGCAACACCAAGCCTCAAAGAAGGACACAGTAGTGTACTGCATTTGCCGCACAGGTCATGATGGAAAGGAGTTTATGATTGCATGTGACCAATGCCAAGGTACAAACCCTAGAGAGAGAGAGAGAGAGAATGAGTAGATAAGAGATATTAATTAGTAGGGAGCAGAATGGTTTCATGGTCGATGTGTTGGTGTGGGGCCCAAGAGTAGTAGTGGCCAGTATTTCTGCACTATATGTACAAACAAAAAGAAGAAGAAACGGCAACAACAGCAACAGCATGGGACAGGGTCTGCCCCTGTTATGGGATCAGGCAAAGGCAAAGGTATAGGCAAAAGCATCACCAAAAGCAGGGGCAAGAGCATAGGCAAAAGCATCGGCAAGAGCATCGGCAAGAGCATAGGCAAGAGCATCACCAAAAGCATAGGCAAGAGCATCACCAAAAGCATCACCAAAAGCATGGGCAAGAGCATAGGCAAGGGCGTAAGCAGTAAAGGTATTTTTCTCCTTTCTTTCTTTCTTTTTGTTATGATAGCATAGGAAAATTCCAATTGAATTAATAACAGACGCCACGGATAAGGTCGTATAAAAAAGGAAGCATTGGCAAGTATCCAAAAAACCCCTCTTGCCAAGAGTGTAAATGCAATGACAGTATCTATCAAACCATCTCCTCCTCCTCTGCTGGCACAATGGGGAGATGATGAAGAAGATGAAGATCTTGATGATATATGTCCTGTCTGCGATTCTGAATGTACCTGTGGTGCTGCTCTTGCTGTAGAAACACAGGATGCCTTGAGAATTACCGGTACGTGCCCTAGAAAGAAAGAAAAAAGGACAGGGTGGGGTTTAGGAGAGTGCATTAAAGTAGCAAAAACAAAAACAAAAAGTATTAAGCAAGGGATGCATCTTTATAAGATGCCCAGGAAGAAAGAGTGAAAGGCAGCAAGATCAATGCTGTGCTAAATACAGACACTAGAAAAGATCTACAGCCAAAGATCATTACATCTCAAGTGGTGGAGCGTTATGATCCTGAATTCGATATGAAGCCAAAAAAGAAAGTAAGAAAGACTGGTGGCACGACAAAGCAGCGTAAAAAGACAGGACCACCACCACCACTTCCTATTGAAAAGATTCTCAACACAAAGAAGAAGAGAGGGATATCAGTGCATGGATCAGACAATGAGGATCTTGTTGTGGACGATACACATGAAGTGTTCAAAGATTCTTCTTTGGCTTTCACATGTTCTGATCAGGAAGACTTCTTGTTAGATCCTATTGATTTCATAGCCTTTCCTTATCCTGAAAGCAGAACGGGTTCATATACATCCAGTGCACACATTGAATCGGGTGATGATGAGAACATTGAAGAAGAGGAAGAGCGGGCCATTATTGAGGAGTTTATGGGATATCATGATGAGCCTAACTCTTTTGAAGCAATTGATGAGATTAGTGAGGAGGAGGAGGAAGATGAGGAAGATGAGGAAGATGAGGAAGAAGAATACGATGAAGAAGAGGGTCATGAACACTATAACTACGAAGAAGATGAAGAGACAGCAGACTCCTATTATGTTGGAAATATCGGTCGATGGTCTTCTTCAGAAGAAGAGGAAGAAGAAGAGTATGATTACAATGATACACGCATGCACAGTGAGGCAGAAATGGTAGATTCTTCTGAGGGTGAGAATGATGAATACCTTCAGGAACAACTACTGCCCTTTGTGGATGATCATGGCAATCTCCTAGACAGTATAGCAGCAGCCTTTATGCAAGTATTGGCGCCTCTTACTAACTTACCCTTACCTGCAGTCCATGATGCTTCCTTACCAGCCACTTCCATGGAAGAAGGACTCAACTTCTCTGCGTTTGATCTAGCAAGTGCATTAGCAGCTACTTCATCAGCTTCTATGAGCACTTCACAGGATCCTCTACATGGAAGTGACTCGCACTGTGCTATGGACACTACTGAGCCCATGTCCATCGTAGAGGATCCATTATCAGACAAAGAGAGTATGAATGACATGCCCATAGATACATCCTGTCCTCTGTCTGTACTAGCAGCAGAAGCTTCTTTGTCTATGCCATTAGAAATCAAAGATCATAAAAAGGACCTTTTAATGGGAAGAGATGGAGAGATTATCTGCCCACCCAATACTCCTAATATTTACTCTGATATTTCCATGGATCCCTCTACCCTCTTCCCGCTCTCGTCTATGAAGCTACAAGACCAACTACTTGAACTGCTTAGACTCACTTCTACCTCTGACCTTTTATCTACCGCAGGATCGGTTGCAAACTCTCTTGTCTCTCCTGGCACATCATGTTCATGTTCTTCTTCCCTATCTCTGCCACACGACAAAACACTTTCTACTCTCCCAACCAACCACACGCGCCAACTGCTATCAAAATCCACTTGCCAACTAGAGACATGTTCTTCTCTACAGGCTTCAGTGAATGCTCTTTATTCTCTAGGCACCGCTGTTTCTTTATCAGGGATCAACTCAGCCCTAACAGAGCAGCCCTTTATGGATGCCCTCCATTCTGAGATTATGAATGCTGTGAAGAGACGGAATCTCGCCGAGGTAAACCCATTCATAGAAAGAAACACATGTTCATTCAGTGCCAATACTCATCCTACTCCAAACAGACATGTTCAAATGAAAAGAAAAGACGGATATCAGAAACAAGGATGCTGGGTGTAGGAAGCAACGATGTCTTGTCAAGTTTTCACGAGTCCTCCATACCCCTTCTATCACCACCATGTTCTTTTTCTCCTCCTCTACCACCGCCCTCCTCTTCCTCTTCTTCTTCCTCTTCCGCCTCCTCATTATCTTCTACTGCCACTCCTACACCCACTCCTAAAAGTGAGCCTGCCATTGTCTCCATGGATGAACTTGTGGACACATCTCAACTGTACACACGATCTTCTTCCCGTTCTCCTTCTCCTGATCTAGAAGCAGATACTCAATTCTCTCGAGACTTATCTCGATGGCAGCGTGTCCCCATTGGTGCCTTTCGTCTGATGAGTGCCAAAAACAGGTTATGGCTTGAACGATAAATAAGTGTCCTTTCCTATGACTTTTTCACCTCCATCAACTATATTTTGATAGAAAACAAGTGGACATTTTGTACATTTTGTACATTTTTATTTCTTATTTCTTATTTCTTATTTTTTATTTTTTATTAGTCATTCATTCTTTTTTCTTTCTTTTTAATTCATTCTTTAATTCTTTTTCTTCTTTTCTTTTTACAAGGCATCGTTTTTGTTTCTCTCTATTTTTTTTTGTGTTTTCGCTTTCGATTTTTCTGTTTCTTTTTAGAAGCCAATGAATGACTTGTAGAATCTGGCTTTTTTTTTTATGAACAAGTAAATTACCTTGTTGAGGACTGTTTTTGTGGCATGTTACTGTGACTCTTTATCAAGGGGATTTAGGGTGGGTAGGTTGTTCTTGTTTAGCTTTGGCAGCTTGTTTCCACCGTTCTTCTCTGTCGGATTTCATTTTCTCAAGTGAAGCACGTAGATCTTCTGGTGTGGTGGGTGGTTTCTGTGGGGAGAAGGTTCAAAGAAGAAGAAAATGAAAGAAAGAAAAGAGTGTTAGTATAAAGACGCTCTACCTATGTTACTATCTATCTATATTACTATCTATGTTACTATCTATCTATATTACTATTTACTTACGTGTGTCGACTCATACTCGGGCCAGAATTTAATACCTTTTACATAGCGATCATAGAAATCAGGCCCTCCAAAGTAGGTCATGGTAAAGACAGGGAAAAAGACATAGAAACCAAACTGTAGAAAACATATATTAGTTTGCTTGAATTGGTTGCTTGGTGATAGCCAGGTTCTGTTTTTTTGTTTTACTTTACCTTGACTACTTCCAATCGAGGTCCACCCATTGTAAAGTTCAATAATAAATTACAAAGAAGTGTATAAGAAAAAGAAGAAAGGAAAGGAAGAAATAAGCAAGCAAAAAAAAAATTCATTTAACAGATAAAATTGAGTACTGTCCCTCTTCATCATACAGTAAATTCAGACACCGGTCTGATACTGCACTTCTTAGGGATGACGTAGTATTGGCAGTGTTGAATGCGGCCACACTCCTCTCCTCTCTCTCTCTTCTTTACAGTCTGCTGGCAATGGTCCTACACTCCTTTGCTCTGGCGCCATGCAGCTGTATTCCTAATATACAAGAAGGGTGACCAGTCAGTTGCAACCAACTATAGGCCTATCTCGTTGACATTGGTCAGAAAGCTCTTGGAATTTTGCATTGCTCCTTTCCCTGTCACATTTTGCTCCTGTCCCTGACTTGGCCCAAGGTGGTTTCCGTCCTCGTCGCAGTCCAATGGATCAGGCTCTGTGCTTGCATGACCTTATGCATGCATATTTCCTCAAACACCATCACTATCCTGTTGTGGCACTCCTTGATATCTCGTCTGCCTATGACACAGTGGATCGCAACATTGTCTGGCAAGCCCTTTCTGCTTCTGGTCCTGCTCCTGTGGTGGTGAACTCTCTGCTTTTTGCAGATGATATGGCTGTCTTTGGGGACAAGCATGCTGTCCAAGACATGCTGGCTCTGGCAGAGCAGCACTCATATTCTCTGGGGTACAGGTGGAACCCATCCAAGTGTATGGTGTTGAACCATCCTTCACCCACATCATCAACGTCCCATGGCCTCTCCCTCTCCCTGTATGGTGTGCCACTTCCACATGCAGAGGAGGTGGCGTATCTTGGTCTGCCCTTTGGCAAGAAGGGTCTGTCTGCTTCCTCTTTGGTGTCTTCTCGGCCCCCAGGTGTTCTAAAGGTGATGGGTATCCTGAACCTTGTTGGTGTGAATCGTGCTGGTTTCTCCCTCTGTCTCTGCTCCTATCTCTATACCACTTTTGTGAGGCCAAAGTTTGAGTATGGCCTGGCCATCTCATTCTTAAAGGCTGCAGAGTTCAAGGCCCTTGAAAAGCTCCAAGACAGGTGTCTCCGTCTCCTGGTGGGTGGTCACCCAACGTCCTCAACCACAGTCCTCAAGCATATCACCAACCTGCCATCAATGAGGCATAGGGTGAATGTTCTGGTCACTCGTTCTGCTTTGCGCTTCTGGTCCCTGCCTTCTTCTTGTCTTCTTGTCCTGCTCTCTGCCTCCTTGCCAATGGCCAGAAGGACATCCTACCTGGTGAGGAACCCATTGTACCTTGCTCTCCCAGACCCTGTTCCTGCAAAGGACAGTCAACTCAAGCTGTTCTTTGAGCAGTACCGCCAGCAAAAGTTTGACCTGTTTCTTGCCTCCACTACCATGGTGCTGATCAAGCATTGCCATCCCTTGTTGGGTATTGATCCTGTCCTGCTGGTACCAGCTACAAGAGCTGAGAGAAGCCGTTTGGTCCGTTGGCGTCTTGGGTGGCTCCCTGGTCAGCCTAGAGAATGTTCCTGTGGCCTGGACCACACCTCACGCCGTCATCTGCTGGAGTGTCCTCTTGTTCCTGCCTCCTTGTGGTCTCTGCTGCCTATTTGCTCTGCTGGGGTTTACCCCATTGACTTTTGCCTTAACAGCCTCTCAACACGTCGTGGTGCTCCCTGTCCTGTGTGGTGGCCAACATTACTATCATTGCTCTGGCACATAGAGATACTATGTCGCCCTGACCACTTCTTCCCTGAGGACTTGTCTCCTGGTGCTCTTTGGCTGGCCTTTGGTTCTTCTTCTGGACAAGGATGAAAGCTGTTCTCTCTGACCTTTAGTTGCTCTCCCCCACTGCCACAATCATTTAGTGCACGCTGGGTGGATGACCTCTAAAGCAGTAGTTTAGTAATTAGTCTTAGCATATCCTATCATTAGTTTAGCCTTTTTTCATCATTATTAGTCTTGGATGTTTTTTGTTTCTTTTCTTTTCTGTGGGGTCACTTTACTTTTTTAAGCATGTGGAATATACCCCTATAATAAAAAACTAATCTTTAACCTGAATGCGGCCACACCAAGTAAATTCTCTGTACTTTTTAACTGCAGAATCTTTTATTCAGTCAACTCATCCTTGAGTCATATACTCTTCTTGAAAAAAAAATTGGGGTGGTTGTTGTAGGACTATTCTCCATAAATGCATATTCATCGGTTTGTTAAGCATACATTCACTATTATTATACTATTGACACTTTCATTCTACACACCAGGAGGTCTTTAGGATATAAAAGAAAATAGTCGAACTACAATTGTTTAAGATATGACAAATGGATCTGAAAAGGAGCAAAAAAAGTGAAATGTATTCATGTTAGTTCTTAAATAAATAAAGATTATGTAGATTTACCTGTAAATATCTGAATCCCGGAGGAAACCACTTTCGATGTGGCGATATATAATATGAATGCATCAAAGAATATCTATGCTTCTCGATAGAATGGAGCTATTTGGTGGCGATCATTTCAAAACCCCCTCTGCAATTGTATAGATATTCTTTGGTGCATTCACATCTCTGTTCCAAACAACTCCACAACTTTGGCAAGTGCGGATAGTGTTGAAATTCACTAATACTTCGGTGAGGATATTTGTGTTATAAGTGTGGCAGATCTTGAGAACAAAAATAAGAATAACTGTTAAAAGAGCTTTTTATATTGGGTAAGAGGTCAATCATGTTCACCCTCGATGTTCGAAATTTATCAACATCAACCATAAAAAGATCTCCATCTTTTTGTCTCTTTTCCAATGATTGATATAAAACTCTTGTCAAATCAACACGATGACCTTTAAACTTGGCAGCATCTTTTACCTTTATTCCTGTGCCATAAGCAACGACTGGCAGCTTGGTAGGATCGTACTCCAATATTCTTAGGTGCCAATACCCTTTCTCACTAATAAAATAATAGTAAAAACAATGAGTTCGGGATGTATTAATGCACTCTCTATGTATGTCATATTACTCTTGTACTAGCACCTTCTTACCTTTGCCTTTGTAATGGATTCACTGGGTTTATTAAAATAAAAGAATATAAAATAGAAACCGACTAACATGTCAGACATAATAAACATACACAAACACTCACCAGATCACAACTGTTGGTTTATATGCCAGACAAAGGCAAACAAGTTAAACAGGGTAGAAGTTATGAAGAACAACAGACAGTGTAATTAGCAAGTATTAATATTCGAGCAGAAGATAACAAAACGATTTTTCACAAGTCAATTGCTTAATCATAACTACCAAAGTAATGCAGACTACAACATTTAAAAAAGAAAAGAATTCCCTAAAGAACAGTTGCCTAGTTACCTGTTATGATCAAATCGTGTGTTGTGTTTCTGTTCATGCACTCTCTTTGATTTCCCTAGACTAGCCTTTGTATCCAATACTCTATTTTGTTGTCCCTGCTAGAGACCAAACAACTACAGATTCATCTCTCTAGTGGTCTTGTTAATAATCACAGTACTCTTTATTACAGATACTTGCAAACCTTTGATTTTAATCATTGTTCCATAAAAGAGCAAAATTCGGGATGGACGTAAAGGGGAGATTGTGTCACTGATTAAAGGCCAGAAAAATCTCCTGGTGTGTAGTATAGTAGTAGTCGTCATAGCAATAGTAGTAGTAGAATAAAAAAGAGACTATGGGTCTTTTCTTCCTTTCAAGTGAACAAGAAGTGTATGTTTATTCAGTGTTGTAGTCAAGAGCATAGTTTATTAAAGTATGATTGAAAAATAAATATAAAAGTGGTAGTTTAAATACTAAAAATAAAGACCAAAGCAATCACTTATTCTTTGGGTTAAACAACAGTATAGTCAATGGGAAAGCAACAGACTTCAGCAGTACAAAGGGAAAAGAAGGTACTATTATTAACCATTATAGATAAACAGGAGGCGTTTAAAGAGTACTATGTTGTGTATAGACAATGCACCTATCCATAAGCATTCAGATATAATAAAATAGATCCAATGTCGTGGTTATGGCTGTATCTATCTTCCTTATTCTCCCGAATTTATTTCGAAAAGTATCCCAATAGATTCCGAGTAAGTGTATCTAATAGAGAACTGACTCTTCACAGGACTATATTAAAGAATACGGGAAGAATAGGTTACCAGGAAAAGAGTATGGATATTCTGTGGACTATGACTAACACTAATAACAAAGGGGGTAGAAATAACAAGATACAAACAAGGCCTGTCTGTCTGTCTGTCTGTCGCTGTTTAAAAACAACACACACAGTGAGATGTAGTTGATAGCAGTAACTAGGAATACACCTGTTGAATAGGATCTATTCACCATTGATATGCCATTGTTCCGTAGATTTGTTTATTTATAGGTTGTTTTGTCTATGCATTGATTTATTAAAATATAACTCTATTGAAGGGCACGTTTCTTTTTGTTAGAGGAATTCACTTTGGGAAGAGCATTCCACATATCATCCTCTTCCTTGTTCTGTGCTTGTATTGACTGATCTACTTCTGGGAGAGGATGTTCATAAGACTCATCCACCAGCACACTTGTTAGTCTCTGTTTTAAGTAGGCCTTGTGGACACATTTTCTGTAGATACTTGACATTTCATGGACTCTCAAGAACCGGTCTAATGATACGCTCACCATGACAGGAGGCTTGTCTGATACAGGACTAGGGATAAAGGTAGATTGAGGTACTACGGCAAGATCTGTCACAGCACCCGTATAACCTACAGCAATAATAGACAAGGAGAGAAGAGAACAATGGAGTTGAGTACAGATTCTTATCCCTCAGACACCTCCCACTGACCTTTGTAACGGGCCACAATACCCCCTGTACGAATGTCCATTGTGCCCACATTGCCCAAGGTATCAGTAAACATCAGATGGTGGTCTTCCTTGCCCATACGGACAGTAGTAATAGGACTCTTTCCTATTTCCACATTCAAAACAGGTCTTCGTGCTGCCTTGACATCATAAATACGAATCTATCCTCTCCATTCCATTCAGTTGTTGTTCTGTCGGCATTGACTCACCTGGTGGTAGTGTGTACCAACAGCTATCTTAGAGGTATCCTGACTGATGAACTGTATATCACGAATCCATACAGGCTGTTGCAGATCCAGAAAGTCATTCTTGACCTAAACATACCAACATATTGAGTACATCCTAGAGCCACCCACTCTTATGTTTTAAGCCCTTACATTTTTAGCCTGGAATAAAAGACCTTCTTGGGAGCCCTTTTTTGCTTTACCAGTGGTGGGTGTACTTTTATCTGTAGATGTCTTGTGTGCTTCTTTTTGAGCAGCAAGTACAGTTGCATCGTACACACACAAATCACGCTCTTTTCCTCCTGTAGCAAATATATGGTTCTGTAAGGGATGACCACGCATAACATGAAGGCCTGCTCCCAGAGAAGCAATAGAAGTGGTATTGTTTGGAGAAGAGGAAGAGAAAGAAGAGAGAAGTGTATAAGAGACTTCACCCGTAGATGAACACGAGGCAAGATGTCTATAGATTGTTTTAGAGTGAGAACTCCAAAGCCTTGTCTGTCTTTTTCACTCAATAGACGCTATACATCCAACTTACGTTTCATTGGCATACAGCCCAATAAGCCTTCCCTGCTCTGTTCCTACACTGGCGTCTCTGAATTCACGTACAATCTCACCAGTCTCAGGTGACAAGTATTGGAGTTTACCACTCTCACGTCCCACCAACAACTAAACATAGAGTCATAAAAGAGGTAGGACAGGCTGCACTTTAGTTTCTCTTCTTTCTTCTCATGGCAAGACCACACTTCATTACCTGCTTTGATCCGTCCAAGACACCCCATGTCATGTGTTGGACTCCTTCTCCTTTAGTGACAGCCGAGAAATTGCCAGTAAGAAACTCGGGTGCTTGAGTTTTCTTCTCTTCTTTCTTTTCTTCGTCGTCTTCTTTCTGCTGTTTGGGTTTTCTGGGCTTTTTTTCTTCCACCTTGGGAGGGAATACAACCCCTAAGACGGTATGAATGGATAGTCATGGTAACGAATACCTTTCAGTCTTCTTGGGTCCTTTTTAAATTACATTTGATTAAGCCACTCTCATCTCCTGTAAAGAACTTCATGTTGATCAATGAATGACAAGATTTACTGCTTATAGAAAATAATATAAAATATTTAAAAAAAAAAAAAAGCTGTATCAAAAGTGTGACGATGTCTTTCTACTGTCCATTGATTCCGAGAAATCCTAAGTCATTGAAATTTTATTCCTTTTTGGTACTTTTAAGCTCAAGAAATAGATACTTTTAAGCATGGCAGCTCATTAGAAATAAGTGTATAAATATAGATGTATATACTATTGTTAGTAGTATTAGTATTAGTATTAGTATTAGTATTAGTATCAGTAGTAAAGAAAGAGAAAATGGTGATTTATTAGAGATCTATGTTATTTAGTATACACTTTTTGAAGAAAACTAAATCAACAAGACACTATAGTGAGATCAGACAAAAGACAACCAATAGGACTCTTGAATGATAACAAAATCCACTCAAAAACAGAAGATTATACAAGTTTGTAAATTCAGAAACAAAACAATGCTTAAATATGCTAAGTAATAATAATGTACAAAAGTAATAAATAAAAAGGCAACTGTTTTATTTAATTGTTTATATATCTATTTCCATAGACTTCATCTTGCCATCGTTATAACCCTATGAATTCTTTAGATATAGACACAAAGATTTCAATATATATAGAAAATAAAACTCATAATACAGTAAAATAGTGTATTGAGCAAGTTAATGAATAGTTACAGTGACCATGCTGGTAAATAGGTCATACATCACCTCTTTCAACAATCCACCTTGTAGAATCAAAGTCACCTCCAACCGCTGTTTTGTCGCATATATTTTTCTATCTTTTCTTGATAACTTTAAGTAGATCAGACCTGTTCCAATAAATACACACCCGAGTTTTGAAATAGATATATGAGCAATGTCTCTGTACCGTTCGCTAAATTTTATTTACTTTATATTATTTATAGGATGAATGTAAATATCATATTATCATCAGTAGATGACTCAGGGTATTAGCTATAAAATAGTATAGGCTTTAGGACACTACATCCTCAAGACATCCATGTTATCGGAGTTTATACTACTTTTTATTATGCACGTCCACCCAACACCTTTATCACTAAAATTGTGGGATAGCATACCATGAACATCATCAGCCTTATTATCATTCTTAATTCATCTTGAAGTAGATGTGTTTTTGGATTTATAGGCATTCACTTGCTGTCGTTATTTCTCATAGGTACATAAGAAGATTCACTACACACCAGGAGATTTTTCTGGCCTTTAAGCGGTGATATCTCTTTCCTTTTGCGTAAAAGGAAAACCTCACCTTTTATGGAACTGTAGTCAAAATTAAAAGGTTTGTGGATATCCAAATAATTATTTCCTTTTGTGGATACCTCACTATCAGATTGTATTATCAATAGAATAGTGTTGATGGATAAAATTGTTTATTGTAATAGTATAGATAATACTATAGTATGACTATAACTACTGCCCAAGTGAATTCCCTCATAGCAATAGAATCCACACCCTAAAAGCCTTGTACTTTATTCTTGGGAGATAGATAACTATGCTCAGGAGTATACTTTAGACACTCTAGATAGTATAGAAGACCACCTGAGATTGACTTGAAAAGAGTCTTCACTTGCCTAATAACAATGCAATGAATGTCTTGTGGAATACAATGAGCTCAAGCCCAGATGAAGACACTGCTTACCTTTTTACTTTCAGAATAGTCCTTGGTAGTGTCTATCACCTCTCTATTGTTTCTCTTTGTTAATAATGGCAGATTACCTTGCTCAGTTATGCTCATCTTGACGAGTACTTGAATGTTAAGTTGTATGTACAGTGTGGGAAATAACAAAAGGAGGGGAGTATCAAAACAAATAATAATCTTTCTTTCTCTATTCTGGTAATGTCTACACTAGTCTCTACTCATAAAACTCACAAGTCAAACAATCCACACTCTATTTGCTTTGGGCTTAAAGTCCATTATTAGAAACAATACTTTGTTATTATTAAGCATCACTGTTAATACCAGTTACAATGAGACAGTTGAGATGATTATAGATATTGAGTCAATAAATAAATACACTGTTCTTAATATAAGTAAGTTTTGTTCTATTTTATGGACAATGATCACTAGAGTTAATTCAGTGTGTTCTATAATAAATATTTTCTTAAGCAGTGCTATACTGCAAATACTGAGCATATAGATAACACATTATGTTAAACAATAAATGCAGTGACTGAGTTGTAATATTAAGTGGATTCTTGTTCTATTTCTTGTCTTTACAGCCAATTCTATACTTTTTGATTTCAAAGTCAGTATCTATTGCTAAAACAGGCATGTAGAGTTTGAAATAGCTCATTTAGACAGCGAAAAAGGCCTATTTAAACATATTAGCCAATCATAAGAATACTAAGATTTCATTCTCAGGATATTTCCTTTTATATTCCAAAAATATTTGGGTGTGTAGAGGAGATCCATAGGCCCATCTCCTCATTATCAATATCATTATCATTATCATTATCATTATCATTATCATCATTAGATTAGACTATAACTAGTATTTTACAATAGGAGGAGTCGAAATATTCTTTATTGCTTATGGAAATGCAGCTGTTGGTGAGGAGTACAGATAGGATTCAACATGGAATAGAAAAAAAGTAATGAATCAAACATTATCTAATAACATTTATCCATCCTATATTAAATAGCCCATGAAGCTATTAATTCGGCTTCCTCTTCACCCAAAAAGGGCTGATCAATGGATTTGATCATAATATCACCACACAATACACATTCACCTGCCACAATATCGTCAAGCTCTTCTTTCAGTTGTTCAGTGCGTGCCATCATAAGCTTGGGATCGTCCTGCACATCAGTAGGATTGTCTGTTGGGAAAATGGCACCACGAAGATTGCCTGCTGCATTCATAAGCATAGCAGTGGTGTTATTTGCATTTGTGGGACGAGCAGCTAATCCCTGCTGACCACCGATCTCACGCGAAAGTTGCTCTTGTATATCGGCCAATCGCCGTATCTGGCGTGTGGGCAAATATTTTGTAGTCTATAAAGTAGGTCTGAGTCCTACTGCTAAATGAATCCATGAAAGAGAGAAGAAGTTACCTTGTCAATAAGACAGTCTGCATGGAAAGCGTGCTGGCATGGGAAGGCATAGAATTGACGTGTAAGAAGAGAAAAGTCACATAGATAGCATTTCTCAATAGCATTGATCACAGCAAATCTATACACAGTGGGATAAGTAAAAGAGTAGGCAATAAAATACACTTGTGTAGAACCTTACCTGCTCTTCAGCTCACGAATATCCAACCGAATATTATCAGCACTCTTCGTTGCTTCATCCATCTCAGACTTGAGGTCTTCAATTTGGATATTGTATTCTTCTAGTGCAGAACAAATCTCGTCCTAACACAAATGAGTTATTGTCCATGGATCTCCCACTTGCTGTGGTTGTATTTTATACCTTGAAATCATCAATAAGCACAAAATCAGGGAAAAAAGGAAGAATATCCTCAATCTTTAGAAGATCTCCTTGCTTCAAGAACTCCATAGCACTATCTTTTGTTATTAGAAGAAGAAAAGAAACTTCATGGAGAGAATCGCCCCCATATATTCTACTTACGTTTTTATGTCTTTATTTTCTTGAACTACATGTTTGGCGATACTCAACCATAGCTTCTTTCTTAGCACATCGTCGTCTTCTGGTTTGTCAGCATTAATGCGTGCAAGTTCAAGATCATGGTGCTAAACACTATTAATCTTTTTTAAAGTATCAATTTCTTTACCTTGAGTGCTAAATGAACTGCTTCTTCATAAAGTCCCATTTGACTGTAGATATGAACACAACTCTGAGTTCGGTTGTTTTGGCTACAAAGACGCAGTGCATAATCAAGGTTGTAATGCATTTCACGGCCCTACAGCCTTTAGTCTCTCTCACTCCTCTTGTCATGTATCCTTACTTCATTCTTTAGAAATGTTAAAAGAGCTGTTTCATCACGGGTGGATTGTGTAGCATACAATGTTAATAGAAGATTATGTACTGCAGGATCTGTATTGCCAAGACTAGTCACAACATAGGAAAGATAGCGTATAGATTGATTCTGTTTATGATGAGCATATGATTATAATGTGTGCCACTTACCTGGATAGTTTTATCAGCAAGTTTGTGGTGATCATAGCGCAACAAAGCAGGTATCAATTGCCGAGCATTCAGATTAGACTGACGCATCCACATATTCACAGTTTCACAGGCTGTATTCTCCATTAGTACAGGAGAAAACTTGTAAAAAGTGTCTGGGTTGGCCTTGATATATATAAATATAAATATAAATATAAATAAATAAATAAGAGAGGATAAGCTTATGTCTCTTCTTTTTCTTCTTCTTCTTTAGGTTACCTGTTTGCTGAGTACTTCAAGTGCTTCTACCCAATTCTTCTCAATCACCCAATGGCTAATGACTCTATCATAATCTCCTATCAAAGATGCATAATAAAGTAGTTCAGAACTGCGTCCATGACTAGCAATGAGCTTATAAGTGGTTGGTTTGTGCAAATGAGCACTGTAGGTTTCTAAAAATGTTTTGAATTCATCCTGAAAGTCCTCCTGTTGTTCCTTATAATAAGCTACTGAGTTGGTGGGTGTGGCTGCAGGAAGTGTCTCGCCAGCAGCAGTACAATGGGTTGAAGAAGCCAGATCTTCGAGTTCATTGAGTTTTGACAGATAAATCTCCACCAGCCAGGTAGCTACAATCGTCTTTTGCGTGCGATCCTACCCTCTCTACCATAAGTCCAAGGCCATGCCACTTGGCACTTACATTCTTCCTCAACCGATCCAACTTGCTTGTCAAGTACACGCGCAAGGCATCCTTTTCGTCTTTGTCAACAAACTTCAACACAACCTCTTCAAAAGGAACTGTGCTCTCTGCAAAATACTTGGCACTCATCTGGTACCGACGTTGACCAAAATAATCTTTTGCTTGGGCCGTGTACACCTTGTCTTTTTGTGCTGAATCCTTACAATACTGTAGTGCAGTGTCGTATTGCTTCTTTTCTAGATACAACTTCCACACGTCCCGCTCTTCATTTTTGATGACAAGCTCATACATATTAACAGAAGTGTAGATCCAGAATGTCTTTTTGATGCTGTCCACTGTCAATCCTCGTACAATTTCATTTCGATTCTAAACAAAGAGAATCATAATCAATGCCGAGTGTAGGAGGGGGGGAGAGCTTACCAGTGAAATGGTTTCTTCGTAAACAATCTTGTCATTCAACTGACAAATAGCCCGCACACGGTCTTTGTAAAGAAGTACAAAGTGGAATTCTGTCAAAGCCATTGAAATTGGAATCTCAGTGACCAGTTGGCCTGCCTCATCCTCAGAAGGTGTTGCTGGATATCTATAAATATATAAAAGACATGTATCAATACATTAGCGTTAGGTTACAGAAAGAAAGAAAAAAAAGAAAAAAAGAAAAAAAAAGAAAAAAAAGGGGGGGCGTACTGTAATAGTTCAGCATTATCAATCACACTATCGCCAATATTCTGTGATCCAAACACGAGGTTTCCATGGTAGATACCAGGACCAGTAAGCCATGCAAAGGTCTGTGCTACGCCCTGCTGCTGTAATTCGTGGAATCGACTGAAGAAATGGAGCTCACTGTAGTGCAAATCCCCTGGTAATTCCTGGAAGCCTATTTCTCATTTCAGTTCCTTTTGTAAGGCTGGTATTTCCTCAATGTCATTTACCAGGATTGACATCATAACGCCCAAACAATCCCTCAAACAGAGTGCGTTCTCTATCGTCTGTCTCTCCAAATCCACCGGGAGATTTGCTTCCATTGGCAAGACCCACCGTCCCAATGAATTGGTAGATGCGTGTGGGGGTAGTAGCCATTGCAAAATACTTGCGGTTATTGACAGGGAACTGTTCAAAATGTAGGCCTGTGATGGGCATTGTGGATTCATGAATGGAATAAACTTGTCGAAAGTACTTTTCTTCACGTCGGAAGAATTCATCAGAAGGCTCGAGACAGGTCTCATAAATTAAGCCATTCTTGGTGCCAATAAGAATCTCTTGTGTGGAGGGGTCTGCTAGACTGGCTTGTTTATTCCAGGCAATCGAAGTAATTGTGACTCCCTAGGTGCTGTTAGTCCCAAGGCTGCATAAGAACGAAAGGAAGCTACCTTAAATTTGGCCAACTGTTTTGCACGACGCCATCGCTCATACAAATAGTAATTCTCTCCATTCTCAGTGGTAATAACAAGATGTCTTCCTGTAGGGTCAAAAAATATCTTGACGATTTTACCATCGCCTGGCTTACGGGCAATATCGATTTCTACACTGTAACATTGAGTGTCTACGCCTGTCGTTATGCTGTCAACACCTCCATTACCTTCTACTTCTAGTGGCTTCTCAAGGTCAATACGGAGGATACGGAAGGTATCGAGTGCCACTACAAGGATATCGTTGGACACTGCCATATCCACAAGAGTAGCTGGTAGTTGGAACTGCACATAATCAAGGGCAAAGATGGGAAGTTCTATATGCCCAAATCCTGTCGACACATAGCCAGTTTCAAGCTAGATTGGGTAGATTATGTGGGTGAGTGTGTCTCCCAGGTCCCTCCCATGCACCTACGCGCACACTGTCG